>JALMGJ010000067.1:1200000-1657318 GCA_023362775.1 Charina bottae
AGGTCGTGGGAAAGTCGAGAATGTCGGTAAAATCGAGGAAATGGAGGTCGGGGGAAAGTCAAGAAAGTCGGGGGGAAATCGCGAAAGTCGGAAAAACGGAGAAAATCGAGAAAATGGTCGGGGAAAGTAGAGAAAGTCCGGGAAAACGAGAAAATGGTCGGGGAAAGTTGAGAACGTCGGGAAAATCGAGAAAATGGAGGTCGGGGGAAAGTCAGGAAAGGCAGGAAAATTGAGAAAATCGAGGTAGGGGGAAATTCGAGAAAGTCAGGAAAATCGAGAAATTCGAGGTAGGGGGAAATTTGAGAAAGTCAGGAAAATCGAGACATTCGAGAAAATCATGGTCGGGGGAAAGTCGGGAAAGGGGAAAATCGAGAAAATGGAGGTCGGGGGAAAGTCGAGAAAATCGGGAAAATCGAGAAAATGGAGGTCAGGGGAAAGTCGAGAAAGTCGGGAAAATCGAGGGAATGGAGGTTGGGGGAAAGTCGGGAAAGTCGGGGGAAAGTCGAGAAAGTCGGGGAAAATATATAAATAGAGAAATCGCGAAAATGGAGGTCGTGGGAAAGTCGAGAAAGTCGGGAAAATAGAGAAATTCGAGAAAATCAAGGTCGGTGGAAAGTGGTGAAAGGGGAAATTCGAGAAAATGGAGCTCGGGGGAAAGTCGAGAAAGGCGGGGAAATCGAGAAAATGAAGGTCGGGAGAAAGTCGAGAAAGGCGGGAAAATCGAGGAAATGGAGGTCGGGGGAAAGTCGGGAAAGGCGGGAAAATAGAGAAAATAGAGGTAGGGGGAAAGTCGAGAAAGTCAGGAAAATCGAGAAATTCGAGAAAATCATGGTCGGGGGAAAGTCGGGAAAGGGAAAATTGAGAAAATGGAGGTCGGGGGAAAGTCGAGAAAATCGGGAAAATCGAGGAAATGGAGGTGGGGGAAAGTCGGGAAAATCGGGAAAATCGAGGTGGGGAAAGTCAAGAAAGTCGGGAAAATAGAGAAATAGAGAAATCGGGAAAATGGAGGTCGGGGGAAAGTCGAGAAAGTCGGGAAAATAGAGAAATTCGAGAAAATCATGGTCGGGGGAAAGTCGGGAAAGGGAAAATTGAGAAAATGGAGGTCGGGGAAAAGTCGAGAAAATCAGGAAAATCGAGGAAATGGAGGTGGGGGAAAGTCGGGAAAATCGGGACAATCGAGGTGGGGAAAGTCGAGAAAGTCGGGAAAATAGAGAAATAGAGAAATCAGGAAAATGGAGGTCGGGGGAAAGTCGAGAAAGTTGGGAAAATAGAGAAATTCGAGAAAATCAAGGTCCGGGGAAAGTGGTGAAAGGGGAAAATCGAGAAAATCGAGCTCGGGGGAAAGTCGAGAAAGTCGGGAAAATAGAGAAATAGAGAAATCGGGAAAATGGAGGTCGTGGGAAAGTCGAGAATGTCGGTAAAATCGAGGAAATGGAGGTCGGGGGAAAGTCAAGAAAGTCGGGGGGAAATCGCGAAAGTCGGAAAAACGGAGAAAATCGAGAAAATGGTCGGGGAAAGTAGAGAAAGTCCGGGAAAACGAGAAAATGGTCGGGGAAAGTTGAGAACGTCGGGAAAATCGAGAAAATGGAGGTCGGGGGAAAGTCAGGAAAGGCAGGAAAATTGAGAAAATCGAGGTAGGGGGAAATTCGAGAAAGTGAGGAAAATCGAGAAATTCGAGAAAATCATGGTCGGGGGAAAGTCGGGAAAGGGGAAAATCGAGAAAATGGAGGTCGGGGGAAAGTCGAGAAAATCGGGAAAATTGAGAAAATGGAGGTCAGGGGAAGGTCGAGAAAGTCGGGAAAATCGAGAAAATCGAGAAAATGGTCGGGGAAAGTCGAGAATGTCAGGAAAATCGAGGGAATGGAGGTTGGGGGAAAGTCGGGAAAGTCGGGGGAAAGTCGAGAAAGTCAGGGAAAATAGATAAATAGAGAAATCGCGAAAATGGAGGTCGTGGGAAAGTCGAGAAAGTCGGGAAAATAGAGAAATTCGAGAAAATAAAGGTCGGTGGAAAGTGGTGAAAGGGGAAATTTGAGAAAATGGAGCTCGGGGGAAAGTCGAGAAAGGCGGGGAAATCGAGAAAATGAAGGTCGGGAGAAAGTCGAGAAAGTCAGGAAAAACGAAAAAATGGTCGGGGAAAGTTGAGAACGTCGGGAAAATCGAGGAAATGGAGGTCGGGGGAAAGTCGGGAAAGGCGGGAAAATCGAGAAAATCGAGGTAGGGGGAAAGTCGAGAAAGTCAGGAAAATCGAGAAATTCGAGAAAATCATGGTCGGGGGAAAGTCGGGAAAGGGAAAATTGAGAAAATGGAGGTCGGGGGAAAGTCGAGAAAATCGGGAAAATCGAGGAAATGTAGGTGGGGGAAAGTCGGGAAAATCGGGAAAATCGAGGTGGGGAAAGTCGAGAAAGTCGGGAAAATAGAGAAAATGGAGGTCGGTGGAAAGTCGAGAAAGTCGGGAAAATCGAGAAAATCGAGAAAGTGGTCGGGGAAAGTTGAGAATGTCAGGAAAATCGAGGGAATGGAGGTTGGGGGAAAGTCGGGAAAGTCAGGGGAAAGTCGAGAAAGTTGGGGAAATCGAGAAAATCGAGAAAATGGCGGTCGGGGAAAGTCGAGAAGGTTGGGAAAATTGAGAAAATCGAGAAAATGGTCGGGGAAATGCGAGAATGTCGGGAAAATCGAGAAAATGGAGGTCGGGGGAAAGTCGAGAAAGTCGGGAAAATTGAGAAATTCGAGAAAATTGAGGTGGGGGATATTTGAGAATGTTGGGAAAATCGTGAAAATCGAGGAAATGGAGGTCGGGGGAAAGTCGAGAAAGTTGGGAAAATAGAGAAATTCGAGAAAATCAAGGTCGGTGGAAAGTGGTGAAAGGGGAAATAGAGAAAATGAAGGTCGGGAGAAAGTCGAGAAAGTCAGGGAAAACGAGAAAATGGTCGGGGAAAGTTGAGAACGTCGGGAAAATCATGGAAATGGAGGTCGGGGGAAAGTCGGGAAAGTCGGGAAAATTGAGAAAATCGAGGAAGGGGGAAAGTCGAGAAAGTCAGGAAAATCGAGAAATTCGAGAAAATGGTCGGGGAAAGTTGAGAACTTCGGGAAAATTGAGGAAATGGAGGTCGGGGGAAAATTGAGAAAATCGAGGTGGAGGTGGATGTAGAGAAAGTCGGGAAAATAGAGAAATTGAGAAATCGGGGAAATGGAGGTTGGGGGAAAGTCGAGAAAGTCGGAAAAGTCAAGAAAGTCGGGAAAGTCGATAAAGTCGGGAAAATGGGGGTCAGGGAAAGTCGATAAAGTCGGGAAAATTGAGAAAATCGAGTTAGGGGAACGTCGAGAAAGTCAGGAAAATCGAGAAATTCGAGAAAATCATGGTCGGGGGAAAGTCGGGAAAGGGAAAATTGAGAAAATGGAGGTCGGGGGAAAGTCGAGAAAATCGGGAAAATCGAGGAAATGTAGGTGGGGGAAAGTCAGGAAAGTCGGGAAAATCGAGGTGGGGAAATTCGAGAAAGTCGGGAAAATAGAGAAAATGGAGGTCGGTGGAAAGTCGAGAAAGTCGGGAAAATCGAGAAAATCGAGAAAGTGGTCGGGGAAAGTTGAGAATGTCAGGAAAATCGAGGGAATGGAGGTTGGGGGAAAGTCGGGAAAGTCAGGGGAAAGTCGAGAAAGTTGGGGAAATCGAGAAAATCGAGAAAATGGCGGTCGGGGAAAGTCGAGAAGGTTGGGAAAATTGAGAAAATCGAGAAAATGGTCGGGGAAATGCGAGAATGTCGGGAAAATCGAGAAAATGGAGGTCGGGGGAAAGTCGAGAAAGTCGGGAAAATTGAGAAATTCGAGAAAATTGAGGTGGGGGATATTTGAGAATGTTGGGAAAATCGTGAAAATCGAGGTAATGGAGGTCGGGGGAAAGTCGAGAAAGTTGGGAAAATAGAGAAACTCGAGAAAATCAAGGTCGGTGGAAAGTGGTGAAAGGGGAAATAGAGAAAATGAAGGTCGGGAGAAAGTCGAGAAAGTCAGGGAAAACGAGAAAATGGTCGGGGAAAGTTGAGAACGTCGGGAAAATCATGGAAATGGAGGTCGGGGGAAAGTCGGGAAAGTCGGGAAAATTGAGAAAATCGAGGAAGGGGGAAAGTCGAGAAAGTCAGGAAAATCGAGAAATTCGAGAAAATGGTCGGGGAAAGTTGAGAACTTCGGGAAAATTGAGGAAATGGAGGTCGGGGGAAAATTGAGAAAATCGAGGTGGAGGTGGATGTAGAGAAAGTCGGGAAAATAGAGAAATTGAGAAATCGGGGAAATGGAGGTTGGGGGAAAGTCGAGAAAGTCGGAAAAGTCAAGAAAGTCGGGAAAGTCGATAAAGTCGGGAAAATGGGGGTCAGGGAAAGTCGATAAAGTCGGGAAAATTGAGAAAATCGAGTTAGGGGAACGTCGAGAAAGTCAGGAAAATCGAGAAATTCGAGAAAATCATGGTCGGGGGAAAGTCGGGAAAGGGAAAATTGAGAAAATGGAGGTCGGGGGAAAGTCGAGAAAATCGGGAAAATCGAGGAAATGTAGGTGGGGGAAAGTCAGGAAAGTCGGGAAAATCGAGGTGGGGAAATTCGAGAAAGTCGGGAAAATAGAGAAAATGGAGGTCGGTGGAAAGTCGAGAAAGTCGGGAAAATCGAGAAAATCGAGAAAGTGGTCGGGGAAAGTTGAGAATGTCAGGAAAATCGAGGGAATGGAGGTTGGGGGAAAGTCGGGAAAGTCAGGGGAAAGTCGAGAAAGTTGGGGAAATCGAGAAAATCGAGAAAATGGCGGTCGGGGAAAGTCGAGAAGGTTGGGAAAATTGAGAAAATCGAGAAAATGGTCGGGGAAATGCGAGAATGTCGGGAAAATCGAGAAAATGGAGGTCGGGGGAAAGTCGAGAAAGTCGGGAAAATTGAGAAATTCGAGAAAATTGAGGTGGGGGATATTTGAGAATGTTGGGAAAATCGTGAAAATCGAGGTAATGGAGGTCGGGGGAAAGTCGAGAAAGTTGGGAAAATAGAGAAACTCGAGAAAATCAAGGTCGGTGGAAAGTGGTGAAAGGGGAAATAGAGAAAATGAAGGTCGGGAGAAAGTCGAGAAAGTCAGGGAAAACGAGAAAATGGTCGGGGAAAGTTGAGAACGTCGGGAAAATCATGGAAATGGAGGTCGGGGGAAAGGCGGGAAAGGCGGGAAAATTGAGAAAATCGAGGTAGGGGGAAAGTCGAGAAAGTCAGGAAAATCGAGAAATTCGAGAAAATGGTCGGGGAAAGTTGAGAACTTCGGGAAAATCGAGGAAATGGAGGTCGGGGGAAAATTGAGAAAATCGAGGTGGAGGTGGATGTAGAGAAAGTCGGGAAAATAGAGAAATTGAGAAATCGGGGAAATGGAGGTTGGGGGAAAGTCGAGAAAGTCGGAAAAGTCAAGAAAGTCGGGAAAGTCGATAAAGTCGGGAAAATGGGGGTCAGGGAAAGTCGATAATTCGGGAAAATCGAGAAAATCGAGTTAGGGGAAAGTCGAGAAAGTTGGGAAAAAAGAGAAATTCGAGAAAATCAAGGTCGGGGGAAAGTCGGGAAAGGGGAAAATTGAGAAAATGGAGGTCGTGGGAAAGTCGATAAAGTTTGTAATATTGAGCAGATGGCGGTCGGGGAAAGTCGAGAATGTCGAAAAAATCGAGGAAATGGAGGTTGGGGGAAAGTCAGGAAAGTCGGGGGAAAGTCGAGAAAGTTGGGAAAATTGAGAAAATCGAGAAAATGGAGGTGGGGAAAGTCGAGAATGTCGGGAAAATCGAGGAAATGGAGGTTGGTGGAAAGATGGGAAAGTTGGGGGAAAGTCGAGAAAGTTGGGAAAATTGAGAAAATTGAGATAATGGAGGTGGGGAAAGTGGAGAATGTCGGTAAAATCGAGGAAATGGAGGTCGGGGGAAAGTCAAGAAAGTCGAGGGAAAATCGAGAAAGTCGGAAAAACGGAGAAAATCGAGAAAATGGTCGGGGAAAGTTGAGAAAGTCGGGGAAAATGAGAAAATGGTCGGGGAAAGTTGAGAATGTCGGGAAAATCGAGAAAATGAAGGTCGGGAGAAAGTAGAGAAAGTCCGGGAAAACGAGAAAATGGTCGGGGAAAGTTGAGAACGTCGGGAAAATCGAGAAAATGGAGGTCGGGGGAAAGTCAGGAAAGGCAGGAAAATTGAGAAAATCGAGGTAGGGGGAAATTCGAGAAAGTCAGGAAAATCGAGAAATTCGAGAAAATCATGGTCGGGGGAAAGTCGGGAAAGGGGAAAATCGAGAAAATGGAGGTCGGGGGAAAGTCGAGAAAATCGGGAAAATCGAGAAAATGGAGGTCAGGGGAAAGTCGAGAAAGTCGGGAAAATCGAGGGAATGGAGGTTGGGGGAAAGTCGGGAAAGTCGGGGGAAAGTCGAGAAAGTCGGGGAAAATATATAAATAGAGAAATCGCGAAAATGGAGGTCGTGGGAAAGTCGAGAAAGTCGGGAAAATAGAGAAATTCGAGAAAATCAAGGTCGGTGGAAAGTGGTGAAAGGGGAAATTCGAGAAAATGGAGCTCGGGGGAAAGTCGAGAAAGTCGGGAAAATAGAGAAAATGGAGGTCGGTGGAAAGTCGAGAAAGTCGGGAAAATCGAGAAAATCGAGAAAGTGGTCGGGGAAAGTTGAGAATGTCAGGAAAATCGAGGGAATGGAGGTTGGGGGAAAGTCAGGAAAGTCAGGGGAAAGTCGAGAAAGTTGGGGAAATCGAGAAAATCGAGAAAATGGCGGTCGGGGAAAGTCGAGAAGGTTGGGAAAATTGAGAAAATCGAGAAAATGGTCGGGGAAATGCGAGAATGTCGGGAAAATCGAGAAAATGGAGGTCGGGGGAAAGTCGAGAAAGTCGGGAAAATTGAGAAATTCGAGAAAATTGAGGTGGGGGATATTTGAGAATGTTGGGAAAATCGTGAAAATCGAGGAAATGGAGGTCGGGGGAAAGTCGAGAAAGTTGGGAAAATAGAGAAATTCGAGAAAATCAAGGTCGGTGGAAAGTGGTGAAAGGGGAAATAGAGAAAATGAAGGTCGGGAGAAAGTCGAGAAAGTCAGGGAAAACGAGAAAATGGTCGGGGAAAGTTGAGAACGTCGGGAAAATCATGGAAATGGAGGTCGGGGGAAAGTCGGGAAAGGCGGGAAAATTGAGAAAATCGAGGAAGGGGGAAAGTCGAGAAAGTCAGGAAAATCGAGAAATTCGAGAAAATGGTCGGGGAAAGTTGAGAACTTCGGGAAAATCGAGGAAATGGAGGTCGGGGGAAAATTGAGAAAATCGAGGTGGAGGTGGATGTAGAGAAAGTCGGGAAAATAGAGAAATTGAGAAATCGGGGAAATGGAGGTTGGGGGAAAGTCGAGAAAGTCGGAAAAGTCAAGAAAGTCGGGAAAGTCGATAAAGTCGGGAAAATGGGGGTCAGGGAAAGTCGATAAAGTCGGGAAAATCGAGAAAATCGAGTTAGGGGAAAGTCGAGAAAGTTGGGGAAAAAAAGAAATTCGAGAAAATCAAGGTCGGGGGAAAGTCGGGAAAGGGGAAAATTGAGAAAATGGAGGTCGTGGGAAAGTCGATAAAGTTTGTAAAATTGAGCAAATGGCGGTCGGGGAAAGTCGAGAATGTCGAAAAAATCGAGGAAATGGAGGTTGGGGGAAAGTCAGGAAAGTCGGGGGAAAGTCTAGAAAGTTGGGAAAATTGAGAAAATCGAGAAAATGGAGGTGGGGAAAGTCGAGAATGTCGGGAAAATCGAGGAAATGGAGGTGGGGGAAAGTCGGGAAAATCGGGAAAATCGAGGTGGGGAAAGTCGAGAAAGTCGGGAAAATAGAGAAAATGGAGGTCGGTGGAAAGTCGAGAAAGTCGGGAAAATCGAGAAAATCGAGAAAGTGGTCGGGGAAAGTTGAGAATGTCAGGAAAATCGAGGGAATGGTGGTTGGGGGAAAGTCGGGAAAGTCAGGGGAAAGTCGAGAAAGTTGGGGAAATCGAGAAAATCGAGAAAATGGCGGTCGGGGAAAGTCGAGAAGGTTGGGAAAATTGAGAAAATCGAGAAAATGGTCGGGGAAATGCGAGAATGTCGGGAAAATCGAGAAAATGGAGGTCGGGGGAAAGTCGAGAAAGTCGGGAAAATTGAGAAATTCGAGAAAATTGAGGTGGGGGATATTTGAGAATGTTGGGAAAATCGTGAAAATCGAGGAAATGGAGGTCGGGGGAAAGTCGAGAAAGTTGGGAAAATAGAGAAATTCGAGAAAATCAAGGTCGGTGGAAAGTGGTGAAAGGGGAAATAGAGAAAATGAAGGTCGGGAGAAAGTCGAGAAAGTCAGGGAAAACGAGAAAATGGTCGGGGAAAGTTGAGAACGTCGGGAAAATCATGGAAATGGAGGTCGGGGGAAAGTCGGGAAAGTCGGGAAAATTGAGAAAATCGAGGAAGGGGGAAAGTCAAGAAAGTCAGGAAAATCGAGAAATTCGAGAAAATGGTCGGGGAAAGTTGAGAACTTCGGGAAAATTGAGGAAATGGAGGTCGGGGGAAAATTGAGAAAATCGAGGTGGAGGTGGATGTAGAGAAAGTCGGGAAAATAGAGAAATTGAGAAATCGGGAAAATGGAGGTTGGGGGAAAGTCGAGAAAGTCGGAAAAGTCAAGAAAGTCGGGAAAGTCGATAAAGTCGGGAAAATGGGGGTCAGGGAAAGTCGATAAAGTCGGGAAAATCGAGAAAATCGAGTTAGGGGAAAGTCGAGAAAGTTGGGAAAAAAGAGAAATTCGAGAAAATCAAGGTCGGGGGAAAGTCGGGAAAGGGGAAAATTGAGAAAATGGAGGTCGTGGGAAAGTCGATAAAGTTTGTAAAATTGAGCAAATGGCGGTCGGGGAAAGTCGAGAATGTCGAAAAAATCGAGGAAATGGAGGTTGGGGGAAAGTCAGGAAAGTCGGGGGAAAGTCGAGAAAGTTGGGAAAATTGAGAAAATCGAGAAAATGGAGGTGGGGAAAGTCGAGAATGTCGGGAAAATCGAGGAAATGGAGGTTGGTGGAAAGATGGGAAAGTTGGGGGAAAGTCGAGAAAGTTGGGAAAATTGAGAAAATTGAGATAATGGAGGTGGGGAAAGTGGAGAATGTCGGTAAAATCGAGGAAATGGAGGTCGGGGGAAAGTCAAGAAAGTCGAGGGAAAATCGAGAAAGTCGGAAAAACGGAGAAAATCGAGAAAATGGTCGGGGAAAGTTGAGAAAGTCGGGGAAAATGAGAAAATGGTCGGGGAAAGTTGAGAATGTCGGGAAAATCGAGAAAATGAAGGTCGGGAGAAAGTAGAGAAAGTCCGGGAAAACGAGAAAATGGTCGGGGAAAGTTGAGAACGTCGGGAAAATCGAGAAAATGGAGGTCGGGGGAAAGTCAGGAAAGGCAGGAAAATTGAGAAAATCGAGGTAGGGGGAAATTCGAGAAAGTCAGGAAAATCGAGAAATTCGAGAAAATCATGGTCGGGGGAAAGTCGGGAAAGGGGAAAATCGAGAAAATGGAGGTCGGGGGAAAGTCGAGAAAATCGGGAAAATCGAGAAAATGGAGGTCAGGGGAAAGTCGAGAAAGTCGGGAAAATCGAGGGAATGGAGGTTGGGGGAAAGTCGGGAAAGTCGGGGGAAAGTCGAGAAAGTCGGGGAAAATATATAAATAGAGAAATCGCGAAAATGGAGGTCGTGGGAAAGTCGAGAAAGTCAGGAAAATAGAGAAATTCGAGAAAATCAAGGTCGGTGGAAAGTGGTGAAAGGGGAAATTCGAGAAAATGGAGCTCGGGGGAAAGTCGAGAAAGGCGGGGAAATCGAGAAAATGAAGGTCGGGAGAAAGTCGAGAAAGTCAGGAAAAATGAGAAAATGGTCGGGGAAAGTTGAGAACGTCGGGAAAATCGAGGAAATGGAGGTCGGGGGAAAGTCGGGAAAGGCGGGAAAATAGAGAAAATAGAGGTAGGGGGAAAGTCGAGAAAGTCAGGAAAATCGAGACATTCGAGAAAATCATGGTCGGGGGAAAGTCGGGAAAGGGAAAATTGAGAAAATGGAGGTCGGGGGAAAGTCGAGAAAATCGGGAAAATCGAGGAAATGGAGGTGGGGGAAAGTCGGGAAAATCGGGAAAATCGAGGTGGGGAAAGTCGAGAAAGTCGGGAAAATAGAGAAATAGAGAAATCGGGAAAATGGAGGTCGGGGGAAAGTCGAGAAAGTCGGGAAAATAGAGAAATTCGAGAAAATCATGGTCGGGGGAAAGTCGGGAAAGGGAAAATTGAGAAAATGGAGGTCGGGGAAAAGTCGAGAAAATCGGGAAAATCGAGGAAATGGAGGTGGGGGAAAGTCGGGAAAATCGGGACAATCGAGGTGGGGAAAGTCGAGAAAGTCGGGAAAATAGAGAAATAGAGAAATCAGGAAAATGGAGGTCGGGGGAAAGTCGAGAAAGTTGGGAAAATAGAGAAATTCGAGAAAATCAAGGTCCGGGGAAAGTGGTGAAAGTGGAAAATCGAGAAAATCGAGCTCGGCGGAAAGTCGAGAAAGTCGGGAAAATAGAGAAATAGAGAAATCGGGAAAATGGAGGTCGTGGGAAAGTCGAGAAAGTTGGGAAAATTGAGAAAATCGAGATAATGGAGGTGGGGAAATTCGAGAATGTCGGTAAAATCGAGGAAATGGAGGTCGGGGGAAAGTCAAGAAAGTCGGGGGGAAATCGAGAAAGTCGGAAAAACGGAGAAAATCGAGAAAATGGTCGGGGAAAGTCGAGAAAGTCGGGGAAAACGAGAAAATGGTCGGGGAAAGTTGAGAACGTTGGGAAAATCGAGAAAATGAAGGTCGGGAGAAAGTAGAGAAAGTCCGGGAAAACGAGAAAATGGTCGGGGAAAGTTGAGAACGTCGGGAAAATCGAGAAAATGGAGGTCGGGGGAAAGTCAGGAAAGGCAGGAAAATTGAGAAAATCGAGGTAGGGGGAAATTCGAGAAAGTGAGGAAAATCGAGAAATTCGAGAAAATCATGGTCGGGGGAAAGTCGGGAAAGGGGAAAATTGAGAAAATGGAGGTCGGGGGAAAGTCAAGAAAATCGGGAAAATCGAGAAAATGCAGTTCGGTGGAAAGTCGAGAAAGTCGGGAAAATCGAGAAAATCGAGAAAGTGGTCGGGGAAAGTCGAGAATGTCGGGAAAATCGAGAAAATCGAGGAGATGGAGGTGGGGGAAAGTCGAGAATGTCAGGAAAATCGAGAAAACCGAGGTCGGGGGAAAGGCGGGAAAGGCGGAAAAATCGAGAAAATGGTGGTCGGGGGAAAGTCGGGAAAATTGAGAAAATTGAGGTGGAGGTGGAGGTAGAGAAAGTCGGGAAAATAGAGAAATTGAGAAATCAGGAAAATGGAGGTTGGGGGAAAGTCGGGAAAGGGGAAAATCGAGAAAATGGAGGTCAGGGGAAAGTCGAGAATGTCGGGAAAATTGAGGAAATGGCGGTTGGGGAAATTCGATAATGTCGGGAAAATTGAGGAAATGGAGGTTGGTGGAAAGTCGGGAAAGTCGGGGGAAAGTCGGGAAAGGCGGGAAAATTGAGAAAATCGAGGTAGGGGGAAAGTCAAGAATGTCGGGAAAATCGAGGAAATGGAGGTCGGGGGAAAGTCGGGAAAATTGAGAAAATCGAGGTGGAGGTTGAGGTAGAGAAAGTCGTGAAAATAGAGAAATAGAGAAATCGGGAAAATGGAGGTGGGGGAAAGTCGAGAAAGTCGGAAAAGTCGAGAAAGTCGGGAAAGTCGATAAAGTCGGGAAAATCGAGAAAATCGAGGTAGGGGAAAGTCGAGAAAGTTGGGAAAAAAGAGAAATTCGAGAATATCAAGGTCGGGGGAAAGTCGGGAAAGGGGAAAATCGAGAAAATGGAGGTCGGGGGAAAGTCGAGAAAGTTTGTAAAATTGAGCAAATGGCGGTCGGGGAAAGTCGAGAATGTCGAAAAAATCGAGGAAATGGAGGTTGGGGGAAAGTCAGGAAAGTCGGGGGAAAGTCGAGAAAGTTGGGAAAATTGAGAAAATCGAGAAAATGGAGGTGGGGAAAGTCGAGAATGTCGGAAAAATCAAGGAAATGGCGGTCGGGGAAATTCGAGAATGTCGGGAAAATTGAGGAAATGGAGGTTGGTGGAAAGTCGGGAAAGTTGGGGGAAAGTCGAGAAAGTTGGGAAAATTGAGAAAATCGAGATAATGGAGGTGGGGAAAGTCGAGAATGTCGGTAAAATCGAGGAAATGTAGGTCGGGGGAAAGTCAAGAAAGTCGAGGGAAAATCGAGAATGTCGGAAAAACGGAGAAAATCGAGAAAATGGTCGGGGAAAGTCGAGAAAGTTGGGGAAAACGAGAAAATGGTCGGGGAAAGTTGAGAACGTCGGGAAAATCGAGAAAATGAAGGTCGGGAGAAAGTAGAGAAAGTCCGGGAAAACGAGAATATGGTCGGGGAAAGTTGAGAACGTCGGGAAAATCGAGAAAATGGTGGTCGGGGGAAAGTCAGGAAAGGCAGGAAAATTGAGAAAATCGAGGTAGGGGGAAATTCGAGAAAGTCAGGAAAATCGAGAAATTCGAGAAAATCATGGTCGGGGGAAAGTCGGGAAAGGGGAAAATCGAGAAAATGGAGGTCGGGGGAAAGTCGAGAAAATCGGGAAAATCGAAAAAATGGAGGTCAGGGGAAAGTCGAGAAAGTCGGGAAAATCGAGGGAATGGAGGTTGGGGGAAAGTCGGGAAAGTCGGGGGAAAGTCGAGAAAGTCGGGGAAAATATATAAATAGAGAAATCGCGAAAATGGAGGTCGTGGGAAAGTCGAGAAAGTCGGGAAAATAGAGAAATTCGAGAAAATCAAGGTCGGTGGAAAGTGGTGAAAGGGGAAATTCGAGAAAATGGAGCTCGGGGGAAAGTCGAGAAAGGCGGGGAAATCGAGAAAATGAAGGTCGGGAGAAAGTCGAGAAAGTCAGGAAAAACGAGAAAATGGTCGGGGAAAGTTGAGAACGTCGGGAAAATCAAGGAAATGGAGGTCGGGGGAAAGTCGGGAAAGGCGAGAAAATCGAGAAAATAGAGGTGGGGGAAAGTTGAGAAAGTCAGGAAAATCGAGAAATTCGAGAAAATCATGGTCGGGGGAAAGTCGGGAAAGGGAAAATTGAGAAAATGGAGGTCGGGGGAAAGTCGAGAAAATCGGGAAAATCGAGGAAATGGAGGTGGGGGAAAGTCGGGAAAATCGGGAAAATCGAGGTGGGGAAAGTCGAGAAAGTCGGGAAAATAGAGAAATAGAGAAATCGGGAAAATGGAGGTCGGGGGAAAGTCGAGAAAGTCGGGAAAATAGAGAAATTCGAGAAAATCATGGTCGGGGGAAAGTCGGGAAAGGGAAAATTGAGAAAATGGAGGTCGGGGAAAAGTCGAGAAAATCGAGAAAATCGAGGAAATGGAGGTGGGGGAAAGTCGGGAAAATCGGGAAAATCGAGGTGGGGAAAGTCGAGAAAGTCGGGAAAATAGAGAAATAGAGAGATCAGGAAAATGGAGGTCGGGGGAAAGTCGAGAAAGTTGGGAAAATAGAGAAATTCGAGAAAATCAAGGTCCGGGGAAAGTGGTGAAAGGGGAAAATCGAGAAAATCGAGCTCGGGGGAAAGTCGAGAAAGTCGGGAAAATAGAGAAATAGAGAAATCGGGAAAATGGAGGTCGTGGGAAAGTCGAGAAAGTCGGGAAAATCGAGAAAATCGAGAAAATCGTCTGGGAAAGTCGAGAATGTCGGGAAAATCGAGAAAATCGAGGAAATGGAGATGGGGGAAAGTCGAGAATGTCAGGAAAATCGAGAAAAACGAGGTCGGGAGAAAGGCGGGAAAGGCGGGAAAATCGAGAACATAGAAATAGAGAAATAGAGAAATTCGAGAAAACCGAGGTCGGGGGAAAGGCGGGAAAGGCGGGAAAATCGAGAAAATGGAGCTCGGGGGAAAGTCGAGAAAGTCGGGAAAATAGAGAAATAGAGAAATCGGGAAAATGGAGGTCGTGGGGAAGTCGAGAAAGTCGGGAAAATAGAGAAATTCGAGAAAATCAAGGTCGGTGGAAAGTAGTGAAAGGGGAAAATCGAGAAAATGGAGCTCGGGGGAAAGTCGAGAAAGTCGGGAAAATCGAGAAAATGGAGGTCGGGGGAAAGTCGAGAAAGTCGGGAAAATCGAGAAAATAGAAAAAATGGTCGGGGAAAGTCGAGAATGTCAGGAAAATCGAGGGAATGGAGGTTGGGGAAAAGTCGGGATAGTCGGGGGAAAGTTGAGAAAATCGAGGAAATGGAGGTGGGGGAAAGTCGATAAAGTCAGGAAAATCGAGAAAATGGAGGTTGGGGTAAAGTCGAGAAAGTCGGGAAAATCGAGAAAATCGAGAAAATGGTCGGGGAAAGTCGAGAATGTCGGGAAAATCGAGAAAATCGAGGAGATGGAGGTGGGGGAAAGTCGAGAATGTCGGGAGGTCGGGGGAAAGGCGGGAAAGGCGGGAAAAACGAGAAAATGGAGGTCGGTGGAATGTCAAGAATGTCGGTAAAATCGAGGAAATGGAGGTCGGGGGAAAGTCGAGAATGTCGGGAAAATCGAGGAAATGGCGGTCGGGGGAAAGTTGGGAAAGGCGGGAAACTAGAGAAATTCGAGAAAATCAAGGTCGGGGAAAAGTGGTGAAAGGGGAAAATAGAGAAAATGGAGCTCGGGGGAAAGTCGAGAATGTCGGGAAAATAGAGAAATAGAGATTGGGAAAATAGAGGTCGTGGGAATGTCGAGAAAGTCGGGGAAATAGAGAAATTCGAGAAAATCAAGGTCGGTGGAAAGTGGTGAAAGGGGAAAATCGAGAAAATGGAGCTCGGGGGAAAGTCGAGAAAGTCGGGAAAATCGAGAAAATCGAGAAAATGGTCGGGGAAAGTCGAGAATGTCGGGAAAATCGAGAAAATCGAGGAGATGGAGGTGGGGGAAAGTCGAGAATGTCAGGAAAATCGAGAAAACCGAGGTCAGGGGAAAGGCGGGAAAGGCGGGAAAATCGAGAAAATGGAGGTCAGGGGAAATGAGGGAAAGGCGGGAAAATCGAGAAAATGGAGGTCGGTGGAAAGTCAAGAATGTCGGGAAAATCGAGGAAATGGAGGTCGGGGGAAAGTCGGGAAAATTGAGAAAATCGAGGTGGAGGTGGAGGTAGAGAAAGTCGGGAAAATAAAGAAATTGAGAAACCGGGAAAATGGAGGTTGGGGGAAAGTCGGGAAAGGGGAAAATCGAGAAAATGGAGGTCGGGGGAAAGTCGAGAAAGTCGGGAAAATCGAGAAAATCGAGAAAATGGTGGGGGAAAATCGAGAATGTCGGGAAAATCGAGAAAATCGATGAGATGGAGGTGGGGGAATGTCGAGAATGTCAAGAAAATCGAGAACACCGAGGTCGGGGGAAAGGCGGGAAAGGCGGGGAAATCGAGAAAATGGAGGTCGGTGGAAAGTCAAGAATGTCGGGAAAATCGAAGAAATGGAGGTCGGGGGAAAGTCGGGAAAATTGAGAAAATCGAGGTGGAGGTGGAGGTAGAGAAAGGCGGGAAAATTGAGAAATAGAGAAATCGGGAAAATGGAGGTTGGGGGAAAGTCGGGAAAGGGGAAAATCGAGAAAATGGAGGTCGGGGGAAAGTTGGGAAAGGCGGGAAACTAGAGAAATTCGAGAAAATCAAGGTCGGGGAAAAGTGGTGAAAGGGGAATATAGAGAAAATGGAGCTCGGGGGAAAGTCGAGAAAGTCGGGAAAATAGAGAAATAGAGATTGGGAAAATAGAGGTCGTGGGAATGTCGAGAAAGTCAGGGAAATAGAGAAATTCGAGAAAATCAAGGTCGGTGGAAAGTGGTGAAAGGGGAAAATCGAGAAAATGGAGCTCGGGGGAAAGTCGAGAAAGACGGGAAAATCGAGAAAATCGAGAAAATGGTCGGGGAAAGTCGAGAATGTCGGGAAAAACGAGAAAATCGAGGAGATGGAGGTGGGGGAAAGTCGAGAATGTCAGGAAAATCGAGAAAACCGAGGTCGGGGGAAAGGCGGGAAAGGCGGAAAAATCGAGAAAATGAAGGTCGGGGGAAAGTCGGGAAAATTGAGAAAATCGAGGTGGAGGTGGAGGTAGAGAAAGTCGGGAAAATAGAGAAATTGAGAAATCGGGAAAATGGAGGTTGGGGGAAAGTCGGGAAAGGGGAAAATCGAGAAAATGGAGGTCGGGGGAAAGTCGAGAATGTCGGGAAAATTGAGGAAATGGCGGTTGGGGAAATTCGAGAATGTCGGGAAAATTGAGGAAATGGAGGTTGGTGGAAAGTCGGGAAAGTCGGGGGAAAGTCGAGAAAGTTGGGAAAATTGAGAAAATCGAGATAATGGAGGTGGGGAAAGTCGAGAATGTCGGGAAAATCGAGGAAATGGAGGTCGGGGGAAAGTCAAGAAAGTTGGGGGTAAATCGAGAAAGTCGGGAAAACCGAGAAAATCGAGAAAATGGTCGTGAAAAGTCGAGAATGTCGGGAAAATCGAGAAAATCGAGGAAATGGAGGTCAGGGGAATTGAGGGAAAGGCGGGAAAATAAAGAAAATGGAGGTCGGTGGAAAGTCAAGAATGTCGGGAAAATCGAGGAAATGGAGGTTGGAGGAAAGTCGGGAAAATTGAGAAAATCGAGGTGGAGGTGGAGGTAGAGAAAGTCGGGAAAATAGAGAAATTGAGAAATCGGGAAAATGGAGGTTGGGGGAAAGTCGGGAAAGGGGAAAATCGAGAAAATGGAGTTAGGGGGAAAGTCGAGAATGTTGGGAAAATTGAGAAAATCGAGGAAATGGAGTTGGGGAAAGTCAAGGATGTTGGGAAAATTGAGAAAATCGAGGTGGGGGAAAGTCGAGAAAGTCGGGAAAATCGAGAAATTCGAGAAAATCATGGTCGGGGAAAGTCGGGAAAGGGGAAAATCGAGAAAATGGAGGTCGGGGGAAAGTCGAGAAAATCGAGAAAATCGAGGTTGGGGGAAAGGCGGGAAAGGCGGGAAAATCGAGAAAGTCGGGAAAACCGAGAAAATCGAGAAAATGGAGGTTAGGGAAAGTCGATAAAGTCGTGAAAATCGAGTTAATGGACGTCGGGGGAATGTTGGGAAAGGCGGGAAAATAGAGAAAATCGATGAAATGGAGTTGGGGAAAGTCAAGAATGTCGGGAAAATCGAGAAATTCGAGAAAATCATGGTCGGGGGAAAGTCGGGAAAGGGGAAAATTGAGGAAATGGAGGTGGGGAAAGTCGGGAAAATCGAGAAAATCGAGATGGGGGAAATTCGGGAAAGGCGGGAAAATCGAGAAAGTCGGGAAAACCGAGAAAATCGAGAAAATGGAGGTTAGGGAAAGTCGATAAAGTCGTGAAAATCGAGGAAATGGACGTTGGGGGAATGTTGGGAAAGGTGGGAAAATAGAGAAAATCGAGGTTCGGGGAAAGTCGGGAAAGTCGGGAAAATGAGAAATAGAGAAATCGGGAAAATGGAGGTCAGGGGAAAGTCGAGAAAGTCGGGAAAATAGAGAAATAGAGATTGGGAAAATAGAGGTCGTGGGAATGTCGAGAAAGTCGGGGAAATAGAGAATTTCGAGAAAATCAAGGTCGGTGGAAATTGGTGAAAGGGGAAAATCGAGAAAATGGAGCTCGAGGGAAAGTCGAGAAAGTCGGGAAAATCGAGAAAATCGAGAAAATGGTCGGGGAAAGTCGAGAATGTCGGGAAAATCGAGAAAATCGAGGAGATGGAGGTTGGGGAAAGTCGAGAATGTCGGGAAAATCGAGAAAACCGAGGTCGGGGGAAAGGCGGGAAAGGCGGGAAAATCGAGAAAATGGAGGTCAGGGGAATGAGGGAAAGGCGGGAAAATCGAGAAAATGGAGGTTGGTGGAAAGTCAAGAATGTCGGGATAATCGAGGAAATGGAGGTCGGGGGAAAGTCGGGAAAATTGAGAAAATCGAGGTGGAGGTAGAGGTAGAGAAAGTCGGGAAAATAGAGAAATTGAGAAATCGGGAAAATGGAGGGTGGGGGAAAGTCGGGAAAGGGGAAAATCGAGAAAATGGAGGTCGGGGGAAAGTTGGGAAAGGCAGGAAAATAGAGAAAATCGAGGTAGGGGGAAAGTCGGGAAAGTCGGGAAAATAGAGAAATAGAGAAATCGGGAAAATGGAGGTCGGGGGAAAGTCGAGAAAGTCAGGAAACTAGAGAAAATCGAGAAAATCAAGGTCGGGGACAAGTGGTGAAAGGGGAAAATAGAGAAAATGGAGCTCGGGGGAAAGTCGAGGAAGTCGGGAAAATAGAGAAATAGAGATTGGGAACATAGAGGTTGTGGGAATGTCGAGAAAGTCGGGGAAATAGAGAAATTCGAGAAAATCAAGGTCGGTGGAAATTGGTGAAAGGGGAAAATCGAGAAAATGGAGCTCGGGGGAAAGTCGAGAAAGACGGGAAAATCGAGAAAATCGAGAAAATGGTCGGGGAAAGTCGAGAATGTCGGGAAAATCGAGAAAATCGAGGAGATGGAGGTGGGGGAAAGTCGAGCATGTCAGGAAAATCGAGAAAACCGAGGTCGGGGGAAAGGCGGGAAAGGCGGGAAAATCGAGAAAATGGCGGTCGGGAAATGAGGGAAAGGCGGGAAAATCGAGAACATGGAGGTCGGTGGAAAGTCAAGAATGTCGGGAAAATCGAGGAAATGGAGGTTGGGGGAAAGTCGGGAAAATTGAGAAAATCGAGGTGGAGGTGGAGGTAGAGAAAGTCGGGAAAATCGAGAAATTGAGAAATCGGGAAAATGGAGGTTGGGGGAAAGCCGGGAAAGGGAAAATCGAGAAAATGGAGGTCGGGGGACAGTCGAGAATGTCGGGAAAATTGAGGAAATGGCGGTTGGGGAAATTCGAGAATGTCGGGAAAATTGAGGAAATGGAGGTTGGTGGAAAGTCGGGAAAGTCGGGGGAAAGTCGAGAAAGTTGGGAAAATTGAGAAAATCGAGATAATGGAGGTGGGGAAAGTCGAGAATGTCGGGAAAATCGAGGAAATGGAGGTCGGGGGAAAGTCAAGAAAGTCGGGGGGAAATCGAGAAAGTCGGGAAAACCGAGAAAATCGAGAAAATGGTTGGGGAAAGTCGAGAATGTCGGGAAAATCGAGAAAATCGAGATAATGGAGGTCAGGGGAAATGAGGGAAAGGCGGGAAAATCGAGAAAATGGAGGTCGGTGGAAAGTCAAGAATGTCGGGAAAATCGAGGAAATGGAGGTCGGGGGAAAGTCGGGAAAATTGAGAAAATCGAGGTGGAGGTGGAGGTAGAGAAAGTCGGGAAAATAGAGAAATTGAGAAATCGGGAAAATGGAGGTTGGGGGAAAGTCGGGAAAGGGGAAAATCGAGAAAATGGAGGTCGGGGGAAAGTCGAGAATGTCAGGAAAATTGAGGAAATGGCGGTCTGGGAAATTCGGGAATGTCGGGAAAATTGAGGAAATGGAGGTTGGTGGAAAGTCGGGAAAGTCGGGGGAAAGTCGAGAAAGTTGGGAAAATTGAGAAAATCGAGATAATGGAGGTGGGGAAAGTCGAGAATGTCAGGAAAATCGAGGAAATGGAGGTCGGGGGAAAGTCAAGAAAGTCGGGGGGAAATAGAGAAAGTCGGGAAAACCGAGAAAATCGAGAAAATGGTCGGGGAAAGTCGAGAATGTCAGGAAAATCGAGGAAATCGAGGAAATGGAGGTGGGGAAATTCAAGAATGTCGGGAAAATTGAGAAAATCGAGGTGGGCGAAAGTCGAGAAAGTCGGGAAAATTGAGGAAATGGAGGTTGGTGGAAAGTCGGGAAAGTCGGGGGAAAGTCGAGAAAGTTGGGAAAATTGAGAAAATCGAGATAATGGAGGTGGGGAAAGTCGAGAATGTCGGGAAAATCGAGGAAATGGAGGTCGGGGGAAAGTCAAGAAAGTCGGGGGGAAATCGAGAAAGTCGGGAAAACCGAGAAAATCGAGAAAATGGTCGGGGAAAGTCGAGAATGTCAGGAAAATCGAGAAAATCGAGGAAATGGAGCTGGGGAAATTCAAGAATGTCGGGAAAATTGAGAAAATCGAGGTGGGCGAAAGTCGAGAAAGTCGGGAAAATCGAGAAATTCGAGAAAATCATGGTCGGGGGAAAGTCGGGATAGGGATAAATCGAGAAAATGGAGGTCGGGGGAAAGTCGAGAAAATCGGGAAAATCAAGAAAATCGAGGAAATGTAGGTGAGGAAAGTCGTTAAAATCGAGAAAATCGAGGTTGGGTGAAATTCGGGAAAGGCGGGAAAATCGAGAAAGTCAGGAAAACTGAGAAAATCGAGAAAATGGAGTTTAGGGAAAATCGATAAAGTCGTGAAAATCGAGGAAATGGAGGTCGGGGGGAAGTTGGGAAAGGCGGGAAAATAGAGAAATTCGAGAAAATCTAGGTCGGGGAAAAGTGGTGAAAGGGTCAAATGGAGAAAATGGAACTCGGGGGAAAGTCGAGAAAGTCGGGAAAATAGAGAAATAGAGATTGGGAAAATTGAGGTCGGGGGAAAGTCGGGAAAGGGGAAAATCGAGAAAATGGAGGTCGGGGGAAAGTCGAGAAAGTTTGTAAAATTGAGCAAATGGCGGTCGAGGAAAGTCGAGAATGTCGAAAAATCGAAGAAATGGAGGTAGGGGGAAAGTCAGGAAAGTCGGGGGAAAGTCTAGAAAGTCGGGAAAATTGGGAAAATTGAGAAAATTGAGGCAGGGGGAAATTCGGGAATGGTGGGAAAATCGAGATAATGGAGGTCGGGGAAATTCGAGAATGTCGGGAAAATTGAGGAAATGGAGGTTGGTGGAAAGTCGGGAAAGTCGGGGGAAATTGAGAAAATTGAGGAAATGGAGGTGGGGAAAGTCGATAAAGTCAGGAAAATCGAGAAAATGGAGGTTGGGGGAAAGTCGGGAAAATCGAGAAAATCGAGAAAATGGTCGGGGAAAGTCAAGAATGTAGGGAAAATCGAGAAAACCGAGGTCGGGGGAAAGGCGGGAAAGGCGGGAAAATCGAGAAAATGGAGGTCAGGGGAAATGAGGGAAAGGCGGGAAAATCGAGAAAATGGAGGTCGGTGGAAAGTCAAGAATGTTGGGAAAATCGAGGAAATGGAGGTCGGTGGAAAGTCAAGAATGTCGGGAAAATCGAGGAAATGGCGGTCGGGGAAATTCGAGAATGTCGGGAAAATTGAGGAAATGGAGGTTGGTGGAAAGTCGGGAAAGTCGGGGGAAAGTCGAGAAAGTTGGGAAAATTGAGAAAATCGAGATAATGGAGGTGGGGAAAGTAGAGAATGTCGGGAAAATCGAGAAAATCGAGGAAATGGAGGTGGGGAAATTCAAGAATGTCGGGAAAATTGAGAAAATCGAGGTGGGCGAAAGTCGAGAAAGTCGGGAAAATCGAGAAATTCGAGAAAATCATGGTCGGGGGAAAGTCGGGAAAGGGATAAATCGAGAAAATGGAGGTCGGGGGAAAGTCGAGAAAATCGGGAAAATCAAGAAAATCGAGGAAATGTAGGTGGGGAAAGTCGGGAAAATCGAGAAAATCGAGGTTGGGGGAAATTCGGGAAAGGCGGGAAAATCGAGAAAGTCAGGAAAACCGAGAAAATCGAGAAAATGGTCGGGGAAAGTCGAGAATGTCGGGAAAATCGAGAAAATCGAGGAAATGGAGGTCAGGGGAAATGAGGGAAAGGCGGGAAAATCGAGAAAATGGAGGTCGGTGGAAAGTCAAGAATGTCGGGAAAATCGAGGAAATGGAGGTCGGGGGAAAGTCGGGAAAATTGAGAAAATCGAGGTGGAGGTGGAGGTAGAGAAAGTCGGGAAAATAGAGAAATTGAGAAATCGGGAAAATGGAGGTTGGGGGAAAGTCGGGAAAGGGGAAAATCGAGAAAATGGAGGTCGGGGGAAAGTCGAGAATGTCGGGAAAATTGAGAAAATCGAGGTGGGGAAAGTCGGGAAAATCGAGAAATTCGAGAAAATCATGGTCGGGGGAAAGTCGGGAAAGGGGAAAATCGAGAAAATGGAGGTCGGGGGAAAGTCGAGAAAATCGGGAGAATCAAGAAAATCGAAGAAATGGAGGTGGGGAAAGTCGGGAAAATCGAGAAAATCGAGGTTGGGGGAAATTTGGGAAAGCCGGGAAAATCGAGAAAGTCCGGAAAACCGAGAAAATCGAGAAAATGGAGGTTAGGGAAAGTTGGGAAAGTCGGGAAAATAGAGAAATAGAGAAATCGGGAAAATGGAGGTCGGGGGAAAGTCGAGAAAGTCGGGAAAATAGAGAAATAGAGATTGGGATAATAGAGGTCGTGGGAATGTCGAGAAAGTCGGGGAAATAGAGAATTTCGAGAAAATCAAGGTCGGTGGAAAGTGGTGAAAGGGGAAAATCGAGAAAATGGAGCTCGGGGGAAAGTCGAGAAAGTCGGGAAAATCGAGAAAATCGAGAAAATGGAGGTCGGGGGAAAGTTGGGAAAGGCGGGAAACTAGAGAAATTCGAGAAAATCAAGGTCGGGGAAAAGTGGTGAAAGGGGGAAAATAGAGAAAATGGAGCTCGGGGGAAAGTCGAGAAAGTCGGGAAAATAGAGAAATAGAGATTGGGAAAATAGAGGTCGTGGGAATGTCGAGAAAGTCGGGGAAATAGAGAAATTCGAGAAAATCAAGGTCGGTGGAAAGTGGTGAAAGGGGAAAATCGAGAAAATGGAGCTCGGGGGAAAGTCGAAAAAGAAAAAAGAAAATCGAGAAATTGGTCGGGGAAAGTCGAGAATGTCGGGAAAATCGAGAAAATCGAGGAGATGGAGGTGGGGGAAAGTCGAGAATGTCAGGAAAATCGAGAAAACCGAGGTCGGGGGAAAGGCGGAAAAATCGAGAAAATGGAGGTCGGGGGAAAGTCGGGAAAATTGAGAAAATCGAGGTGGAGGTGGAGGTAGAGAAAGTCGGGAAAATAGAGAAATTGAGAAATCGGGAAAATGGAGGTTGGGGGAAAGTCGGGAAAGGGGAAAATCGAGAAAATGGAGGTCGGGGGAAATTCGAGAATTTCGGGAAAATTGAGGAAATGGCGGTTGGGGAAATTCGAGAATGTCGGGAAAATTGAGGAAATGGAGGTTGGTGGAAAGTAGGGAAAGTCGGGGGAAAGTCGAGAAAGTTGGGAAAATTGAGAAAATCGAGATAATGGAGGTGGGGAAAGTCGAGAATGTCGGGAAAATCGAGGAAATGGAGGTCAGGGGAATTGAGGGAAAGGCGGGAAAATAAAGAAAATGGAGGTCGGTGGAAAGTCAAGAATGTCGGGAAAATCGAGGAAATGGAGGTTGGGGGAAAGTCGGGAAAATTGAGAAAATCGAGGTGGAGGTGGAGGTAGAGAAAGTCGGGAAAATAGAGAAATTGAGAAATCGGGAAAATGGAGGTTGGGGGAAAGTAGGGAAAGGGGAAAATCGAGAAAATGGTCGGGGAAAGTCGAGAATGTCGGGAAAATCGAGGAAATCGAGGAGATGGAGGTGGGGGAAAGTCGAGAATGTCAGGAAAATCGAGAAAACCGAGGTCGGGGGAAAGGCGGGAAAGGCGGGAAAACCGAGAAAATGGATGTCAGGGGAAATGAGGGAAAGGCGGGAAAATCGAGAAAATGGAGGTAGGTGGAAAGTCAATTATGTCGGGAAAATCGAGGAAATGGAGGTTGGGGGAAAGTCGGGAAAATTGAGAAAATCGAGGTGGAGGTGGAGGTAGAGAAAGTCAAGAAAATAGAGAAATTGAGAAATCGGGAAAATGGGGGTTGGGGGAAAGTCGAGAAAGTTGGAAAAGTCGATAAAGTCGGGAAGGTCGATAAAGTCGGGAAAATGGAGGTCAGGGAAAGTCGATAAAGTCGGGAAAATCGAGAAAATCGAGGTAGGGGAAAGTCGAGAAAGTTGGGGAAAAAGAGAAAATCGAGAAAATCAAGGTCGGGGGAAAGTCGGGAAAGGGGAAAATCGAGAAAATGGAGGTCGGGGGAAAGTCGAGAAATTTTGTAAAATTGAGCAAATGGCGGTCGGGGAAAGTCGAGAACGTCGGGAAAATCGAGGGATTGAAGGTTGGGGGAAAGTCAGGAAAGTCGAGAAAGTCGAGAAAGTTGGGAAAATTGAGAAAATCGAGAAAATGGAGAAAATGGAGGTGGGGACAGTCGAGAATGTCGGGAAAATCGGGGAAATCGAGGAGATGGAGGTGGGGGAAAGTCGAGAAAGTTGGGAAAAAAGAGAAATTCGAGAAAATCAAGGTCGGGGGAAAGTCGGGAAAGGGGAAAATCGAGAAAATGGAGGTCGGGGGAAAGTCGAGAAAGTTTGTAAAATTGAGCAAATGGCGGTCGGGGAAAGTCGAGAATGTCGGGAAAATCGAGGAAATGGAGGTTGGGGGAAAGTCAGGAAAGTCGGGGGAAAGTCGAGAAAGTTGGGAAAATTGAGAAAATCGAGAAAATGGATGTGGGGAAAGTCGGGAATGTCGGGAAAATCGAGGAAATGGCGGTCGGGGAAATTCGAGAATGTCTGGAAAATTGAGGAAATGGAGGTTGGTGGAAAGTCGGGAAAGTTGGTGGAAAGTCGAGAAAGTCGGGAAAATTGAGAAAATCGAGATAATAGAGGTGGGGAAAGTCGAGAATGTCGGGAAAATAGAGGAAATGGAGGTCGGGGGAAAGTCAAGAAAGTCGGGGGGAAATCGAGAAAGTCGGGAAAACCGAGAAAATCGAGAAAATGGTCGGGGAAAGTTGAGAATGTCGGGAAAATCAAGAAAATTGATGAAATGGAGGTAGGGAAAGTCAAGAATGTCATGAAAATTGAGAAAATCGAGGTGTGGAAAGTCGAGAAAGTCGGGAAAATAGAGAAATAGAGAAATCGGGAAAATGGAGGTCGTGGGAAAGTCGAGAAAGTCGGGAAAATAGAGAAATTCAAGAAAATCAAGGTCGGTGGAATGTGGTGAAAGGGGAAAATGGAAAAAATGGAGCTCGGGGGAAAGTCGAGAAACTTGGGAAAATCGGGAAAATTGAGAAAATTGAATCGGGGAAATTTGGGAAAGGTGGGAAAATCGAGAAAATGGAGGTCGGGTGAAAGTCGAGAAAGTCGTGAAAATCGAGAAAATGTAAGTCGGGGGAAAGTCGAGAAAGTCGGGAAAATCGAGAAAATCAAAAAAAATGGTCGGGGAAAGTTGAGAATGTCAGGAAAATCGAGGGAATGAAGGTTGGGGGAAAGACGGGAAAGTCGGGGGAAAGTCGAGAAAATCGAGGAAATGGAGTTGGGGGAAAGTCAAGAAAGTCAGGAAAATCGAGAAAATGGAGGTTGGGGGAAAGTCAAGAAAGTCGGGAAAATCGAGAAAATCGAGGAAATGTTCGGTGAAAGTCGAGAATGTCGGGAAAATCGAGAAAATCGAGGAGATGGAGGTGGGGGAAAGTCGAGAATGTCAGGAAAATCGAGAAAACCGAGGTCGGGGGAAAGGCGGGAAAGGCGGGAAAATCGAGAAAATGGAGGTCAGGGGAAATGAGGGAAAGGCGGGAAAATCGAGAAAATGGAGGTCGGTGGAAAGTCAAGAATGTCGGGAAAATCGAGGAAATGGAGGTCGGGGGAAAGTCGGGAAAATTGAGAAAATCGAGGTGGAGGTGGAGGTAGAGAAAGTCGGGAAAATTGAGAAATAGAGAAATCGGGAAAATGGAGGTTGGGGGAAAGTCGAGAAAGTCGAGAAAATAGAGAAATTCGAGAAAATCAAGGTCAGTGGAAAGTGGTGAAAGGGGAAAATCGAGAAAATGGAGCTCAGGGGAAAGTCGAGAAAGTCGGGGAAATCGAGAAATAGAGAAATCGGGAAAATGGAGGTCGTGGGAAAGTCGAGAAAGTCGGGAAAATAGAGAAATTCGAGAAAATCAAGGTCGGTGGAAAGTGGTGAAAGGGGAAAATCGAGAAAATGGAGCTCGGGGGAAAGTCGAGAAAGGCGGGGAAATCGAGAAAAAGAAGGTCGGGAGAAAGTCGAGAAAGTCGGGAAAAACGAGAAAATGGTCGAGGAAAGTTGAGAACGTCGGGAAAATTGAGGAAATGGAGGTCGGGGGAAATTCGGGAAAGGCGGGAACATTGAGAAAATCGAGGTAGGGGGAAAGTCGAGAAAGTCAGGAAAATCGAGGAATTCGAGAAAATCATGGTCAGGGGAAAGTCGGGAAAGGGGAAAATCGAGAAAATGGAGGTCGGGGTAAAGTCGAGAAAACCGGGAAAATCGAGAAAATGGAGGTTAGGGAAAGTCGATAAAGTAGGGAAAATCGAGGAAATGGAGGTCGGGGGAAAGTTGGGAAAGGCGGGAAAATCGAGAAATAGAGAAATCGGGAAAAGAGGTCGGGGGAAAATCGAGAAAGTCGGGAAAATAGAGAAATTCAAGAAAATCAAGGTCGGGGAAAAGTGATGAAAGAGGAAAATGGAGAAAATGGAGCTCGGGGGAAAGTCAAGAAAGTCGGGAAAATAGAGAAATAGATGGGGAAAATAGAGGACGTGGGAAAGTCGAGAAAGTCGGGGAAATAGAGAAATTCGAGAAAATCAAGGTCGGTGGAAAGTGGTGAAAGGGGAAAATCAAGAAAATGGAGCTCGGGGGAAAGTCGAGAAAGTCGAGAAAATCTAGAAAATCGAGAAAATGGTCGGGGAAAGTCGAGAATGTCGGGAAAATCGAGAAAATTGAGGAGATGGAGGTGGGGGAAAGTCGAGAATGTTAGGAAAATCGAGAAAACCGAGGTCGGGGGAAAGACGGGAAAGGCGGGAAAATCGAGAAAATGGAGGTCAGGGGAAATAAGGGAAAGGCGGGAAAATCGAGAAAATGGAGGTCGGTGGAAAGTCAAGAATGTCGGGAAAATCGAGGAAATGGAGGTCGGGGGAATGTCAAGAATGTCGGGAAAATCGAGGAAATCGAGGTCGGGGGAAAGTCGGGAAAATTGAGAAAATCGAGGTGGAGGTGGAGGTAGAGAAAGTCGGGAAAATAGAGAAATTGAGAAATCGGGAAAATGGAGGTTGGGGGAAAGTCGGGAAAGGGGAAAATCGAGAAATAGAGATTGGGAAAATAGACGTTGTGGGAATGTCGAGAAAGTCGGGGAAATAGAGAAATTCGAGAAAATCCTGGTCGGGGGAAAGTCGGGAAAGGGGAAAATCGAGAAAATGGAAGTTGGGGGAAAGTCGATAAAGTCGTGGAAAATCGAGGAAATGGAGGTCGGGGGAAAGTTGGGAAAGTCGGGAAAATAGAGAAAATCGAGGTAGGGGGAAAGTCGGGAAAGTCGGGAAAATAGAGAAATTCGAGAAAATCATGCTAGGGGGAAAGTCGGGAAAGGGGAAAATCGAGAAAATGGAGGTTGGGGGAAAGTCGAGAAAATCGGGAAAGTCAAGAAAATCGAGGAAACGGAGGTGGGGAAAGTCGGGAAAATCGAGAAAATCGAGGTTGGGGGAAATTCGGGTATGGCGGGAAAATTGAGAAATTCGGGAAAACCGAGAAAATCGAGAAAATGGAGGTTAGGGAAAGTCGATAAAGTCGTGAAAATCGAGGAAATGGAGGTCGGGGGAAAGTTGGGAAAGTTGGGAAAATAGAGAAAATCGAGGTAGGGGGAAGTCGGGAAAGTCGGGAAAATAGAGAAATAGAGAAATCGGGAAAATGGAGGTCAGGGGAAAGTCGAGAAAGTCGGGAAAATAGAGAAATAGAGATTGGGAAAATAGAGGTCGTGGGAAAGTCGAGAATGTCGGGGAAATAGAGAAATTCGAGAAAATCAAGGTCGGGGGAAAGTGGTGAAAGGGGAAAATCGAGAAAATGGAGCTCGGGTGAATGTCAAGAAAGTCGGGAAAATCAAGAAAATGGAGGTCGGGGGAAAGTCGAGAAAGTTGCGGGAAAGTCGAGAAAGTCGGGAAAATTTAAAAAATCGAGAAAATGGCGGTCGGGGAAAGTCAAGAAAGTCGGGAAAATCGAGAAAATGGAGGTCGGGGAAAGTCGAGAAAGTCGGGAAAATTGTGAAATCGAGAAATCGAGAAAATAGAGGTCGGCGGAAAGTTGAGAAAGTCGGGATAGTCAAGAAAGTCAGGAAAATCGAGAAAATGGAGGTTGGGGGAAAGTCGAGATTGTCGGGAAAATTGAGAAAATCGAGGTGGGCGAAAGTCGAGAAAGTCGGGAAAATCGAGAAATTCGAGAAAATCATGGTCGGAGGAAAGTCGGGAAAGGGATAAATCGAGAAAATGGAGGTCGGGGGAAAGTCGAGAAAATCGGGAAAATCAAGAAAATTGAGGAAATGTAGGTGGGAAAAGTCGGGAAAATCGAGAAAATCGAGGTTGGGGGAAATTCGGGAAAGGCGGGAAAATCGAGAAAGTCAGGAAAACCGAGAAAATCGAGAAAATGGTCGGGGAAATTCGAGAATGTTGGGAAAATTGAGGAAATGGAGGTTGGTGGAAAGTCGGGAAAGTCAGGAAAATCGAGGAATTCGAGAAAATCATGGTCAGGGGAAAGTCGGGAAAGGGGAAAATCGAGAAAATGGAGGTCGGGGTAAAGTCGAGAAAACCGGGAAAATCGAGAAAATGGAGGTTAGGGAAAGTCGATAAAGTAGGGAAAATCGAGGAAATGGAGGTCGGGGGAAAGTTGGGAAAGGCGGGAAAATCGAGAAATAGAGAAATCGGGAAAAGAGGTCGGGGGAAAATCGAGAAAGTCGGGAAAATAGAGAAATTCAAGAAAATCAAGGTCGGGGAAAAGTGATGAAAGAGGAAAATGGAGAAAATGGAGCTCGGGGGAAAGTCAAGAAAGTCGGGAAAATAGAGAAATAGATGGGGAAAATAGAGGACGTGGGAAAGTCGAGAAAGTCGGGGAAATAGAGAAATTCGAGAAAATCAAGGTCGGTGGAAAGTGGTGAAAGGGGAAAATCAAGAAAATGGAGCTCGGGGGAAAGTCGAGAAAGTCGAGAAAATCTAGAAAATCGAGAAAATGGTCGGGGAAAGTCGAGAATGTCGGGAAAATCGAGAAAATTGAGGAGATGGAGGTGGGGGAAAGTCGAGAATGTTAGGAAAATCGAGAAAACCGAGGTCGGGGGAAAGACGGGAAAGGCGGGAAAATCGAGAAAATGGAGGTCAGGGGAAATAAGGGAAAGGCGGGAAAATCGAGAAAATGGAGGTCGGTGGAAAGTCAAGAATGTCGGGAAAATCGAGGAAATGGAGGTCGGGGGAATGTCAAGAATGTCGGGAAAATCGAGGAAATCGAGGTCGGGGGAAAGTCGGGAAAATTGAGAAAATCGAGGTGGAGGTGGAGGTAGAGAAAGTCGGGAAAATAGAGAAATTGAGAAATCGGGAAAATGGAGGTTGGGGGAAAGTCGGGAAAGGGGAAAATCGAGAAATAGAGATTGGGAAAATAGACGTTGTGGGAATGTCGAGAAAGTCGGGGAAATAGAGAAATTCGAGAAAATCCTGGTCGGGGGAAAGTCGGGAAAGGGGAAAATCGAGAAAATGGAAGTTGGGGGAAAGTCGATAAAGTCGTGGAAAATCGAGGAAATGGAGGTCGGGGGAAAGTTGGGAAAGTCGGGAAAATAGAGAAAATCGAGGTAGGGGGAAAGTCGGGAAAGTCGGGAAAATAGAGAAATTCGAGAAAATCATGCTAGGGGGAAAGTCGGGAAAGGGGAAAATCGAGAAAATGGAGGTTGGGGGAAAGTCGAGAAAATCGGGAAAGTCAAGAAAATCGAGGAAACGGAGGTGGGGAAAGTCGGGAAAATCGAGAAAATCGAGGTTGGGGGAAATTCGGGTATGGCGGGAAAATTGAGAAATTCGGGAAAACCGAGAAAA
Organism: Charina bottae; assembly: GCA_023362775.1. NCBI lineage: Eukaryota > Metazoa > Chordata > Lepidosauria > Squamata > Charinaidae > Charina > Charina bottae. Next base: position 1,229,720 of record JALMGJ010000067.1, read on the forward strand.
TCGAGAAAATGGAGGTTAGGGAAAGTCGATAAAGTCGTGAAAATCGAGGAAATGGAGGTCGGGGGAAAGTTGGGAAAGTTGGGAAAATAGAGAAAATCGAGGTAGGGGGAAGTCGGGAAAGTCGGGAAAATAGAGAAATAGAGAAATCGGGAAAATGGAGGTCAGGGGAAAGTCGAGAAAGTCGGGAAAATAGAGAAATAGAGATTGGGAAAATAGAGGTCGTGGGAAAGTCGAGAATGTCGGGGAAATAGAGAAATTCGAGAAAATCAAGGTCGGGGGAAAGTGGTGAAAGGGGAAAATCGAGAAAATGGAGCTCGGGTGAATGTCAAGAAAGTCGGGAAAATCAAGAAAATGGAGGTCGGGGGAAAGTCGAGAAAGTTGCGGGAAAGTCGAGAAAGTCGGGAAAATTTAAAAAATCGAGAAAATGGCGGTCGGGGAAAGTCAAGAAAGTCGGGAAAATCGAGAAAATGGAGGTCGGGGAAAGTCGAGAAAGTCGGGAAAATTGTGAAATCGAGAAATCGAGAAAATAGAGGTCGGCGGAAAGTTGAGAAAGTCGGGATAGTCAAGAAAGTCAGGAAAATCGAGAAAATGGAGGTTGGGGGAAAGTCGAGATTGTCGGGAAAATTGAGAAAATCGAGGTGGGCGAAAGTCGAGAAAGTCGGGAAAATCGAGAAATTCGAGAAAATCATGGTCGGAGGAAAGTCGGGAAAGGGATAAATCGAGAAAATGGAGGTCGGGGGAAAGTCGAGAAAATCGGGAAAATCAAGAAAATTGAGGAAATGTAGGTGGGAAAAGTCGGGAAAATCGAGAAAATCGAGGTTGGGGGAAATTCGGGAAAGGCGGGAAAATCGAGAAAGTCAGGAAAACCGAGAAAATCGAGAAAATGGTCGGGGAAATTCGAGAATGTTGGGAAAATTGAGGAAATGGAGGTTGGTGGAAAGTCGGGAAAGTCGGGGGAAATCGAGAAAATCGAGGAAATGGAGGTGGGGGAAAGTCGATAAAGTGAGGAAAATCGAGAAAATGGAGGTTGGGGTAAAGTCGAGAAAGTTGGGAAAATCGAGAAAATCGAGAAAATGGTCGGGGAAAGTCGAGAATGTAGGGAAAATCGAGAAAACCGAGGTCGGGGGAAAGGCGGGAAAGGCGGGAAAATCGAGAAAATGGAGGTCAGGGGAAATGAGGGAAAGGCGGGAAAATCGAGAAAATGGAGGTCGGTGGAAAGTCAAGTATGTCGGGAAAATCGAGGAAATGGAGGTCGGGGGGAAGTCGGGAAAATTGAGAAAATCGAGGTGGAGGTGGAGGTAGAGAACGTCGGAAAAATAGAGAAATTGAGAAATCGGGAAAATGGAGGTTGGGGGGAAGTCGGGAAAGGGGAAAATCGAGAAAATGGAGGTTGGGGGAAAGTTGGGAAAGGCGGGAAAATAGAGAAAATTGAGGAGATGGAGGTGGGGGAAAGTCGAGAATGTCAGGAAAATCGAGAAAACCGAGGTCGGGGGAAAGGCGGGAAAGGCGGGAAAATCGAGAAAATGGAGGTCAGGGGAAATGAGGGAAAGGCGGGAAAATCGAGGAAATGGAGGTCGGGGGAAAGTCGAGAAAGTCGGGAAAATAGAGAAATAGAGAAATCGGGAAAATGGAGGTCGTGGGAAAGTCGAGAAAGTCGGGAAAATAGAGAAATTCGAGAAAATCAAGGTCGGGGGAAAGTGGTGAAAGGGGAAAATCGAGAAAATGGAGGTCGGGGTAAAGTCGAGAAAGTCGGGAAAATAGAGAAATTAGAGAAAATCAAGGTCCGGGGAAAGTGGTGAAAGGGGAAAATCGAGAAAATGGATGTCGGGGGAAAGTCGATAAAGTCGTTCATTTCCCCTGACCTCCATTTTCTCGATTTTCCCGCCTTTCCCGCCTTTCCCCCGACCTCGGTTTTCTCGATTTTCCTGACATTCTCGACTTTCCCCCACCTCCATCTCCTCAATTTTCTCTATTTTCCCGCCTTTCCCAACTTTCCCCCAACCTCCATTTTCTCGATTTTCCTCTTTCCCGACTTCCCCCAACCTCCATTTTCCCGATTTCTCAATTTCTCTATTTTTCCGACGTTCTCTACCTCCACCTCCACCTCGATTTTCTCAATTTTCCCGACTTCCCCCCGACCTCCATTTCCTCGATTTTCCCGACATTCTTGACTTTCCACCGACCTCCATTTTCTCGATTTTCCCGCCTTTCCCTCATTTCCCCTGACCTCCATTTTCTCGATTTTCCCGCCTTTCCCGCCTTTCCCCCGACCTCGGTTTTCTCGATTTTCCCTACATTCTCGACTTTCCCCGACCATTTTCTCGATTTTCTCGATTTTCCCAACTTTCTCGACTTTACCCCAACCTCCATTTTCTCGATTTTCCTGACTTTATCGACTTTCCCCCACCTCCATTTCCTCGATTTTCTCGATTTCCCCCGACTTTCCCGACTTTCCACCAACCTCCATTTCCTCAATTTTCCCGACATTCTCGAATATCCCCGACCATTTTCTCGATTTTCTCGGTTTTCCTGACTTTCTCGATTTTCCCGCCTTTCCCGAATTTCCCCCAACCTCGATTTTCTCGATTTTCCCGACTTTCCCCACCTACATTTCCTCGATTTTCTTGATTTTCCCGATTTTCTCGACTTTCCCCCGACCTCCATTTTCTCGATTTATCCCTTTCCCGACTTTCCTCCGACCATGATTTTCTCGAATTTCTCGATTTTCCCGACTTTCTCGACTTTCGCCCACCTCGATTTTCTCAATTTTCCCGACATTCTTGAATTTCCCCACCTCCATTTCCTCGATTTTCTCAATTTTCCCGACATTCTCGACTTTCCCCACCTCCATTATCTCGATTTTCTCGATTTTCCCGACTTTCTCGACTTTCGCCCACCTCGATTTTCTCAATTTTCCCGACATTCTTGAATTTCCCAACCTCCATTTCCTCGATTTTCTCGATTTTCCCGACATTCTCGACTTTCCCCACTTCCATTATCTCGATTTTCTCAATTTCTCTATTTTCCCGACTTTCTCTACCTCCACCTCCACCTCGATTTTCTCGGTTTTCCCGACTTTCTCGATTTTCCCGCCTTTCCCAAATTTCCCCCAACCTCGATTTTCTCGATTTTCCCGACTTTCCCCACCTCCATTTCCTCGATTTTCTTGATTTTCCCGATTTTCTCGACTTTTCCCCGACCTCCATTTTCTCGATTTTCCCCTTTCCCGACATTCCCCCGACCATGATTTTCTCGAATTTCTCGATTTTCCCGACTTTCCCCACCTCGATTTTCTCAATTTTCTCGACATTCTTGACTTTCCCCAACTCCATTTCCTCGATTTTCTCGATTTTCCCGACATTCTCGACTTTCCCCAACCATTTTCTCGATTTTCTCGGTTTTCCCGACTTTCTCGATTTTCCCCCGACTTTCTTGACTTTCCCCCGACGTCCATTTCCTCGATTTTTCCGACATTCTCGAATTTCCCCGACCGCCATTTCCTCGATTTTCCCGACATTCTTGACTGTCCCCACCTCCATTTTCTCGATTTTCCCCTTTCCCGACTTTCCCCCAACCTCCATTTTCCCGATTTCTCAATTTCTCTATTTTCCCGACGTTCTCTACCTCCACCTCCACCTCGATTTTCTCAATTTTCCCGACTTTCGCCCGACCTCCATTTCCTCGATTTTCCCGACATTCTTGACTTTCCACCGACCTCCATTTTCTCGATTTTCCCGCCTTTCCCTCATTTCCCCTGACCTCCATTTTCTCGATTTTCCTGGCTTTCCCGCCTTTCCCCCGACCTCGGTTTTCTCGATTTTCCTGACATTCTCGACTTTCCCCCACCTCCATCTCCTCGACTTTCCCCCGACCTCCATTTTCTCGATTTTCCCCTTTCACCAATTTCCACCGACCTTGATTTTCTCGAAATTCTCTATTTCCCCGACTTTCTCGACATTCCCACGACCTCTATTTTCCCAATCTCTATTTCTCTATTTTCCCGACTTTCTCGACTTTCCCCCGACCTCCATTTTCCTGATTTCTCTATTTCTCTATTTTCCCGACTTTCCCGACTTTCCCCCTACCTCGATTTTCTCTATTTTCCCGACTTTCCCAACTTTCCCTAACCTCCATTTTCTCGATTTTCTCGGTTTTCCCGACTTTCTCGATTTTCCCGCCTTTCCCAAATTTCCCCCAACCTCGATTTTCTCGATTTTCCCGACTTTCCCCACCTCCATTTCCTCGATTTTCTTGATTTTCCCGATTTTCTCGACTTTCCCCCGACCTCCATTTTCTCGATTTTCCCCTTTCACGACTTTCCCCCGACCATGATTTTCTCGAATTTCTCTATTTTCCCGACTTTCCCGACTTTCCCCCTACCTCGATTTTCTCTATTTTCCCGCCTTTCCAAACTTTCCCCCGACCTCCATTTCCTCGATTTTCACGACTTTATCGACTTTCCCCCGACATCCATTTTCTCGATTTTCCCCTTTCACCACTTTCCCCGGACCTTGATTTTCTCTAATTTCTCTATTTTCCCGACTTTCTCGACTTTACCCCGACCTCCATTTTCTCGATTTTCCCCTTTCACCACTTTCCCCCGACCTTGATTTTCTCGAATTTCTCTATTTTCCCGACTTTCTCGACTTTCCCACGACCTCCATTTTCCCGATTTCTCTATTTCTCTATTTTCCCGACTTTCTCGACTTTCCCCCGACCTCCATTTCCTCGATTTTCCCGCCTTTCCCTCATTTCCCCTGACCTCCATTTTCTCGATTTTCCCGCCTTTCCCGCCTTTCCCCCGACCTCGGTTTTCTCGATTTTCCTGACATTCTCGACTTTCCCCCACCTCCATCTCCTCAATTTTCTCTATTTTCCCGCCTTTCCCAACTTTCCCCCAACCTCCATTTTCTCGATTTTCCCCTTTCCCGACTTCCCCCCAACCTCCATTTTCCCGATTTCTCAATTTCTCTATTTTTCCGACGTTCTCTACCTCCACCTCCACCTCGATTTTCTCAATTTTCCCGACTTCCCCCCGACCTCCATTTCCTCGATTTTCCCGACATACTTGACTTTCCACCGACCTCCATTTTCTCGATTTTCCCGCCTTTCCCTCATTTCCCCTGACCTCCATTTTCTCGATTTTCCCGCCTTTCCCGCCTTTCCCCCGACCTCGGTTTTCTCGATTTTCCCTACATTCTCGACTTTCCCCGACCATTTTCTCGATTTTCTCGATTTTCCCAACTTTCTCGACTTTACCCCAACCTCCATTTTCTCGATTTTCCTCACTTTATCGACTTTCCCCCACCTCCATTTCCTCGATTTTCTCGATTTCCCCCGACTTTCCCGACTTTCCACCAACCTCCATTTCCTCAATTTTCCCAACATTCTCGAATTTCCCCGACCATTTTCTCGATTTTCTCGGTTTTCCTGACTTTCTCGATTTTCCCGCCTTTCCCGAATTTCCCCCAACCTCGATTTTCTCGATTTTCCCGACTTTTCCCACCTACATTTCCTCAATTTTCTTGATTTTCCCGATTTTCTCGACTTTCCCCTGACCTCCATTTCCTCGATTTTCCCGACATTCTCGACTTTCCCCACCTCCATTATCTCGATTTTCTCAATTTTCCCAACTTTCTCGACTTTCCCCCGACTTTCCCTACTTTCCACCAACCTCCATTTCCTCAATTTTCCCGACATTCTCGAATTTCCCCAACCGCCATTTCCTCAATTTTCCCGAAATTCTCGAATTTCCCCCGACCTCCATTTTCTCGATTTTCCCCTTTCCCGACTTTCCCCCAACCTCCATTTTCCCGATTTCTCAATTTCTCTATTTTCCCGACTTTCTCTACCTCCACCTCCACCTCGATTTTCTCAATTTTCCCGACTTTCCCCCGACCTCCATTTTCTCGATTTTTCCGCCTTTCCCGCCTTTCCCCCGACCTCGGTTTTCTCGATTTTCCTGACATTCTCGACTTTCCCCCACCTCCATCTCCTCGATTTTCTCGATTTTCCCGACATTCTCGACTTTCCCCGACCAATTTCTCGATTTTCTTTTTTCTTTTTCGACTTTCCCCCGAGCTCCATTTTCTCGATTTTCCCCTTTCACCACTTTCCACCGACCTTGATTTTCTCGAATTTCTCTATTTCCCCGACTTTCTCGACATTCCCACGACCTCTATTTTCCCAATCTCTATTTCTCTATTTTCCCGACTTTCTCGACTTTCCCCCGAGCTCCATTTTCTCTATTTTCCCCTTTCACCACTTTTCCCCGACCTTGATTTTCTCGAATTTCTCTAGTTTCCCGCCTTTCCCAACTTTCCCCCGACCTCCATTTTCTCGATTTTCTCGATTTTCCCGACTTTCTCGACTTTCCCCCGAGCTCCATTTTCTCGATTTTCCCCTTTCACCACTTTCCACCGACCTTGATTTTCTCGAAATTCTCTATTTCCCCGACTTTCTCGACATTCCCACGACCTCTATTATCCCAATCTCTATTTCTCTATTTTCCCGACTTTCTCGACTTTCCCCCGACCTCCATTTTCCCGATTTCTCTATTTCTCTATTTTCCCGACTTTCCCGACTTTCCTCCTACCTCGATTTTCTCTATTTTCCCGCCTTTCCCAACTTTCCCTAACCTCCATTTTCTCGATTTTCTCGGTTTTCCGGACTTTCTCGATTTTCCCGGCTTTCCCAAATTTCCCCCAACCTCGATTTTCTCGATTTTCCCGACTTTCCCCACCTCCATTTCTTCGATTTTCTTGATTCTCCCGATTTTCTCGACTTTCCCCCGACCTCCATTTTCTCGATTTTCCCCTTTCCCGACTTTCCCCCGACCATGATTTTCTCGAATTTCTCGATTTTCCCGACTTTCCCCACCTCGATTTTCTCAATTTTCCCGACATTCTCGACTTTCCCCCGACCTCCATTTTCTCGATTTTCCCCTTTCCCGACTTTCCCCCAACCTCCATTTTCCCGATTTCTCAATTTCTCTATTTTCCCGACTTTCTCTACCTCCACCTCCACCTCGATTTTCTCAATTTTCCCGACTTTCCCCCGACCTCCATTTCCTCGATTTTCCCGACATTCTTGACTTTCCACCGACCTCCATTTTCTCGATTTTCCCGCCTTTCCCTCATTTCCCCTGACCTCCATTTCCTCGATTTTCTCGATTTTCCCGACATTCTCGACTTTCCCCGACCATTTTCTCGATTTTCTCGGTTTTCCTGACTTTCTCGATTTTCCCGCCTTTCCCGAATTTCCCCCAACCTCGATTTTCTCGATTTTCCCGACTTTCCCCACCTACATTTCCTCGATTTTCTTGATTATCCCGATTTTCTCGACTTTCCCCCGACCTCCATTTTCTCGATTTATCCCTTTCCCGACTTTCCCCCGACCATGATTTTCTCGAATTTCTCGATTTTCCCGACTTTCTCGACTTTCGCCCACCTCGATTTTCTCAATTTTCCCGACATTCTTGAATTTCCCCACCTCCATTTCCTCGATTTTCTCGATTTTCCCGACATTCTCTACTTTCCCCACCTCCATTATCTCGATTTTCTCAATTTTCCCAACTTTCTCGACTTTCCCCCGACTTTCCCGACTTTCCACCAACCTCCATTTCCTCAATTTTCCCGACATTCTCGAATTTCCCCGACCGCCATTTCCTCGATTTTCCCGACATTCTTGACTTTCCACCGACCTCCATTTCCTCGATTTTCCCAACATTCTTGACTTTCCACCGACCTCCATTTTCTCGATTTTCCCGCCTTTCCCTCATTTCCCCTGACCTCCATTTTCTCGATTTTCCCGCCTTTCCCGCCTTTCCCCCGACCTCGGTTTTCTCGATTTTCCCTACATTCTTGACTTTCCCCGACCATTTTCTCGATTTTCTCGATTTTCCCGACTTTCCCCCAACCTCCATTTTCTCGATTTTCCTGACTTTATCGACTTTCCCCACCTCCATTTCCTCGATTTTCTCAATTTCCCCCGACTTTCCCGACTTTCCACCAACCTCCATTTCCTCAATTTTCCCGACATTCTCGAATTTCCCCGACCTCCATTATCTCGATTTTCCCACCATTCCCGAATTTCCCCCTGCCTCAATTTTCTCAATTTTCCCAATTTTCCCGACTTTCTAGACTTTCCCCCGACTTTCCTGACTTTCCCCCTACCTCCATTTCTTCGATTTTTCGACATTCTCGACTTTCCTCGACCGCCATTTGCTCAATTTTACAAACTTTCTCGACTTTCCCCCGACCTCCATTTTCTCGATTTTCCCCTTTCCCGACTTTCCCCCGACCTCAATTTTCCCAATCTCTATTTCTCTATTTTCCCGACTTTCTCGACTTTCCCCCGAGTTCCATTTTCTCCATTTGACCCTTTCACCACTTTTCCCCGACCTAGATTTTCTCGAATTTCTCTATTTTCCCGCCTTTCCCAACTTCCCCCCGACCTCCATTTCCTCGATTTTCACGACTTTATCGATTTTCCCTAAACTCCATTTTCTCGATTTTCTCAGTTTTCCTGACTTTCTCGATTTTCCCGCCTTTCCCGAATTTCACCCAACCTCGATTTTCTCGATTTTAACGACTTTCCCCACCTACATTTCCTCGATTTTCTTGATTTTCCCGATTTTCTCGACTTTCCCCCGACCTCCATTTTCTCGATTTATCCCTATCCCGACTTTCCCCCGACCATGATTTTCTCGAATTTCTCGATTTTCCCGACTTTCTCGACTTTCGCCCACCTCGATTTTCTCAATTTTCCCGACATTCTTGAATTTCCCCAGCTCCATTTCCTCGATTTTCTCGATTTTCCTGACATTCTCGACTTTCCCCGACCATTTTCTCGATTTTCTCGGTTTTCCCGACTTTCTCGATTTCCCCCCGACTTTCTTGACTTTCCCCCGACCTCCATTTCCTCGATTTTCCCGACATTCTCGACTTTCCCCACCTCCATTATCTCGATTTTCTCAATTTTCCCAACTTTCTCGACTTTCCCCCGACTTTCCCGACTTTCCACCAACCTCCATTTCCTCAATTTTCCCGACTTTCTCGACTTTCGCCCACCTCGATTTTCTCAATTTTCCCGACATTCTTGAATTTCCCCACCTCCATTTCCTCGATTTCCTCGATTTTCCTGACATTCTCGACTTTCCCCGACCATTTTCTCGATTTTCTCGGTTTTCCCGACTTTCTCTATTTCCCCCCGACTTTCTTGACTTTCCCCCGACCTCCATTTCCTCGATTTTCCTGACATTCTCGACTTTCCCCACCTCCATTATCTCGATTTTCTCAATTTTCCCAACTTTCTCGACTTTCCCCCGACTTTCCCGACTTTCCACCAACCTCCATTTCCTCAATTTTCCCGACATTCCCGAATTTCCCAGACCGCCATTTCCTCAATTTTCCTGACATTCTCGACTTTCCCCCGACCTCCATTTTCTCGATTTTCCCCTTTCCCGACTTTCCCCCAACCTCCATTTTCCCGATTTCTCAATTTCTCTATTTTCCCGACTTTCTCTACCTCCACCTCCACCTCGATTTTCTCAATTTTCCCGACTTTCCCCCGACCTCCATTTCCTCGATTTTCCCGACATTCTTGACTTTCCACCGACCTCCATTTTCTCGATTTTCCCGCCTTTCCCTCATTTCCCCTGACCTCCATTATCTCGATTTTCTCGATTTTCCCGACATTCTCGACTTTCCCCAACCATTTTCTCGATTTTCTCGGTTTTCCCGACTTTCTCGATTTCCCCCCGACTTTCTTGACTTTCCCCCGACCTCCATTTCCTCGATTTTCCCGACATTCTCGACTTTCCCCACCTCCATTATCTCGATTTTCTCAATTTTCCCAACTTTCTCGACTTTCCCCCGACTTTCCCGACTTTCCACCAACCTCCATTTCCTCAATTTTCCCGACATTCTCGAATTTCCCCAACCGCCATTTCCTCAATTTTCCCGACATTCTCGACTGTCCCCCGACCTCCATTTTCTCGATTTTCCCTTTCCCGGCTTTCCCCCAACCTCCATTTTCCCGATTTCTCAATTTCTCGATTTTCCCGACTTTCTCTACCTCCACCTCCACCTCGATTTTCTCAATTTTCCCGACTTTCCCCCAACCTCCATTTCCTCGATTTTCCCGACATTCTTGACTTTCCACCGACCTCCATGTTCTCGATTTTCCCGCCTTTCCCTCATTTCCCGACCGCCATTTTCTCGATTTTCCCGCCTTTCCCGCCTTTCCCCCGACCTCGGTTTTCTCGATTTTCCTGACATGCTCGACTTTCCCCCACCTCCATCTCCTCGATTTTCTCGATTTTCCCGACATTCTCGACTTTCCCCGACCATTTTCTCGATTTTCTCGATTTTCCCGTCTTTCTCGACTTTCCCCCGAGCTCCATTTTCTCGATTTTCCCCTTTCACCAATTTCCACCGACCTTGATTTTCTCGAATTTCTCTATTTCCCCGACTTTCTCGACATTCCCACAACCTCTATGTTCCCAATCTCTATTTCTCTATTTTCCCGACTTCATCGACTTTCCCCCGAGCTCCATTTTCTCTATTTTCCCCTTTCACCACTTGTCCCCGACCTTGATTTTCTCGATTTTCTCTAGTTTCCTGACTTTCTCGACTTTCCCCCGACCTCCATTTTCCCGATTTCTCTATTTCTCTATTTTCCCGACTTTCCCGACTTTCCCCCTACCTCGATTTTCTCTATTTTCCTGCCTTTCCCAACTTTCCCCCGACCTCCATTTTCTCGATTTTCCCCTTTCCCGACTTTCCCCCACCCTCCATTTTCCCGATTTCTCAATTTCTCTATTTTCCCGACTTTCTCTACCTCTACCTCCACCTCGATTTTCTCAATTTTCCCGACTTTCCCCCGACCTCCATTTCCTCGATTATCCCGACATTCTTGACTTTCCACCAACCTCCATTTTCTCGATTTTCCCGCCTTTCCCTCATTCCCCTGACCTCCATTTTCTCGATTTTCCCGCCTTTCCCGCCTTTCCCCCGACCTCGGTTTTCTCGATTTTCCCGACATTCTCGACTTTCCCCAACCTCCATCTCCTCGATTTTCTCGATTTTCCCGACATTCTCGACTTTCCCCGACCATTTTCTCGATTTTCTCGATTTTCCCGACTTTCTCGACTTTCCCTCGAGCTCCATTTTCTCGATTTTCCCCTTTCACCAATTTCCACCGACCTTGATTTTCTCGAAATTCTCTATTTCCCCGACTTTCTCGACATTCCCACGACCTCTATTTTCCCAATCTCTATTTCTCTATTTTCCCGACTTTCTCGACTTTCCCCTGACCTCCATTTTCCCGATTTCTCTATTTCTCATTTTCCCGACTTTCCCGACTTTCCCCGAACCTCGATTTTCTCTATTTTCCCACCTTTCCCAACATTCCCCCAACGTCCATTTCCTCGATTTTCACGACTTTATCGACTTTCCCTAACCTCCATTTTCTCGATTTTCTCGGTTTTCCCGACTTTCTCGATTTTCCCGCCTTTCCCGAATTTCCCCCATCTCGATTTTCTCGATTTTCCCGACTTTCCCCACCTCCATTTCCTCAATTTTCCCCTTTCCCGACTTTCCCCCGACCATGATTTTCTCGAATTTCTCGATTTTCCCGACATTCTTGACTTTCCCCAACTCCATTTCATCGATTTTCTCTATTTTCCCGCCTTTCCCAACATTCCCCCGACGTCCATTAACTCGATTTTCACGACTTTATCGACTTTCCCTAACCTCCATTTTCTCGATTTTCTCGGTTTTCCCGACTTTCTCGATTTTCCCGCCTTTCCCGCCTTTCCCCCAACCTCGATTTTCTCGATTTTCTCGACTTTCCCCCGACCTCCATTTTCTCGATTTTCCCCTTTCCCGACTTTCCCCGACCATGATTTTCTCGAATTTCTCGATTTTCCCGACTTTCTCGACTTTCCCCCACCTCGATTTTCTCAATTTTCCCAACATCCTTGACTTTCCCCAACTCCATTTCCTCGATTTTCTCAATTTTCCCAACATTCTCGACTTTCCCCCTAACTCCATTTTCTCGATTTTCCCCTTTCCCGACTTTCCCCCAACCTCCATTTTCCCGATTTCTCAATTTCTCTATTTTCCCGACTTTCTCTACCTCCACCTCCACCTCGATTTTCTCAATTTTCCCGACTTTCCTCCAACCTCCATTTCCTCGATTTTCCCGACATTCTTGACTTTCCACCGACCTCCATTTTCTTTATTTTCCCGCCTTTCCCTCAATTCCCCTGACCTCCATTTCCTCGATTTTCTCGATTTTCCCGACATTCTCGACTTTTCACGACCATTTTCTCGATTTTCTCGGTTTTCCCGACTTTCTCGATTTACCCCCAACTTTCTTGACTTTCCCCCGACCTCCATTTCCTCGATTTTCCCGACATTCTCGACTTTCCCCACCTCCATTATCTCGATTTTCTCAATTTTCCCAACTTTCTCGACTTTCCCCCGACTTTCCCGACTTTCCACCAACCTCCATTTCCTCAATTTTCCCGACATTCTCGAATTTCCCCAACCGCCATTTCCTCAATTTTCCCGACATTCTCGACTTTCCCCCGACCTCCATTTTCTCGATTTTCCCCTTTCCCGACTTTCCCCCAACCTCCATTTTCCCGATTTCTCAATTTCTCTATTTTCCCGACTTTCTCTACCTCCACCTCCACCTCGATTTTCTCAATTTTCCCGACTTTCCCCCGACCTTCATTTTCTCGATTTTTCCGCCTTTCCCGCCTTTCCCCCGACCTCGGTTTTCTCGATTTTCCTGACATTCTCGACTTTCCCCCACCTCCATCTCCTCGATTTTCTCGTTTTTCCCGACATTCTCGACTTTCCCCGACCATTTTCTCGATTTTCTCGATTTTCCCGTCTTTCTCGACTTTCCCCCGAGCTCCATTTTCTCGATTTTCCCCTTTCACCACTTTCCACCGACCTTGATTTTCTCGAATTTCTCTATTTCCCTGACTTTCTCGACATTCCCACGACCTCTATTTTCCCAATCTCTATTTCTCTATTTTCCCGACTTTCTCGACTTTCCCCCGAGCTCCATTTTCTCTATATTCCCCTTTCACCACTTTTCCCCGACCTTGATTTTCTCGAATTTCTCTAGTTTCCCGCCTTTCCCAACTTTCCCCCGACCTCCATTTTCTCGATTTTCCCCTTTCCCGACTTTCCCCCAACCTCCATTTTCCCGATTTCTCTATTTCTCAATTTTCCCGCCTTTCTCTACCTCCACCTCCACCTCGATTTTCTCAATTTTCCCGACTTTCCCCCGACCTCCATTTCCTCGATTTTCCCGACATTCTTGACTTTCCACCGACCTCCATTTTCTCGATTTTCCCGCCTTTCCCTCATTTCCCCTGACCTCCATTTCCTCGATTTTCTCGATTTTCCCGACATTCTCGACTTTCCCCGACCATTTTCTCGATTTTCTCGGTTTTCCTGACTTTCTCGATTTTCCCGCCTTTCCCGAATTTCCCCCAACCTCGATTTTCTCGATTTTCCCGACTTTCCCCACCTACATTTCCTCGATTTTCTTGATTATCCCGATTTTCTCGACTTTCCCCCGACCTCCATTTTCTCGATTTATCCCTTTCCCGACTTTCCCCCGACCATGATTTTCTCGAATTTCTCGATTTTCCCGACTTTCTCGACTTTCGCCCACCTCGATTTTCTCAATTTTCCCGACATTCTTGAATTTCCCCACCTCCATTTCCTCGATTTTCTCGATTTTCCCGACATTCTCTACTTTCCCCACCTCCATTATCTCGATTTTCTCAATTTTCCCAACTTTCTCGACTTTCCCCCGACTTTCCCGACTTTCCACCAACCTCCATTTCCTCAATTTTCCCGACATTCTCGAATTTCCCCGACCGCCATTTCCTCGATTTTCCCGACATTCTTGACTTTCCACCGACCTCCATTTCCTCGATTTTCCCAACATTCTTGACTTTCCACCGACCTCCATTTTCTCGATTTTCCCGCCTTTCCCTCATTTCCCCTGACCTCCATTTTCTCGATTTTCCCGCCTTTCCCGCCTTTCCCCCGACCTCGGTTTTCTCGATTTTCCCTACATTCTTGACTTTCCCCGACCATTTTCTCGATTTTCTCGATTTTCCCGACTTTCCCCCAACCTCCATTTTCTCGATTTTCCTGACTTTATCGACTTTCCCCACCTCCATTTCCTCGATTTTCTCAATTTCCCCCGACTTTCCCGACTTTCCACCAACCTCCATTTCCTCAATTTTCCCGACATTCTCGAATTTCCCCGACCTCCATTATCTCGATTTTCCCACCATTCCCGAATTTCCCCCTGCCTCAATTTTCTCAATTTTCCCAATTTTCCCGACTTTCTAGACTTTCCCCCGACTTTCCTGACTTTCCCCCTACCTCCATTTCTTCGATTTTTCGACATTCTCGACTTTCCTCGACCGCCATTTGCTCAATTTTACAAACTTTCTCGACTTTCCCCCGACCTCCATTTTCTCGATTTTCCCCTTTCCCGACTTTCCCCCGACCTCAATTTTCCCAATCTCTATTTCTCTATTTTCCCGACTTTCTCGACTTTCCCCCGAGTTCCATTTTCTCCATTTGACCCTTTCACCACTTTTCCCCGACCTAGATTTTCTCGAATTTCTCTATTTTCCCGCCTTTCCCAACTTCCCCCCGACCTCCATTTCCTCGATTTTCACGACTTTATCGATTTTCCCTAAACTCCATTTTCTCGATTTTCTCAGTTTTCCTGACTTTCTCGATTTTCCCGCCTTTCCCGAATTTCACCCAACCTCGATTTTCTCGATTTTAACGACTTTCCCCACCTACATTTCCTCGATTTTCTTGATTTTCCCGATTTTCTCGACTTTCCCCCGACCTCCATTTTCTCGATTTATCCCTATCCCGACTTTCCCCCGACCATGATTTTCTCGAATTTCTCGATTTTCCCGACTTTCTCGACTTTCGCCCACCTCGATTTTCTCAATTTTCCCGACATTCTTGAATTTCCCCAGCTCCATTTCCTCGATTTTCTCGATTTTCCTGACATTCTCGACTTTCCCCGACCATTTTCTCGATTTTCTCGGTTTTCCCGACTTTCTCGATTTCCCCCCGACTTTCTTGACTTTCCCCCGACCTCCATTTCCTCGATTTTCCCGACATTCTCGACTTTCCCCACCTCCATTATCTCGATTTTCTCAATTTTCCCAACTTTCTCGACTTTCCCCCGACTTTCCCGACTTTCCACCAACCTCCATTTCCTCAATTTTCCCGACTTTCTCGACTTTCGCCCACCTCGATTTTCTCAATTTTCCCGACATTCTTGAATTTCCCCACCTCCATTTCCTCGATTTCCTCGATTTTCCTGACATTCTCGACTTTCCCCGACCATTTTCTCGATTTTCTCGGTTTTCCCGACTTTCTCTATTTCCCCCCGACTTTCTTGACTTTCCCCCGACCTCCATTTCCTCGATTTTCCTGACATTCTCGACTTTCCCCACCTCCATTATCTCGATTTTCTCAATTTTCCCAACTTTCTCGACTTTCCCCCGACTTTCCCGACTTTCCACCAACCTCCATTTCCTCAATTTTCCCGACATTCCCGAATTTCCCAGACCGCCATTTCCTCAATTTTCCTGACATTCTCGACTTTCCCCCGACCTCCATTTTCTCGATTTTCCCCTTTCCCGACTTTCCCCCAACCTCCATTTTCCCGATTTCTCAATTTCTCTATTTTCCCGACTTTCTCTACCTCCACCTCCACCTCGATTTTCTCAATTTTCCCGACTTTCCCCCGACCTCCATTTCCTCGATTTTCCCGACATTCTTGACTTTCCACCGACCTCCATTTTCTCGATTTTCCCGCCTTTCCCTCATTTCCCCTGACCTCCATTATCTCGATTTTCTCGATTTTCCCGACATTCTCGACTTTCCCCAACCATTTTCTCGATTTTCTCGGTTTTCCCGACTTTCTCGATTTCCCCCCGACTTTCTTGACTTTCCCCCGACCTCCATTTCCTCGATTTTCCCGACATTCTCGACTTTCCCCACCTCCATTATCTCGATTTTCTCAATTTTCCCAACTTTCTCGACTTTCCCCCGACTTTCCCGACTTTCCACCAACCTCCATTTCCTCAATTTTCCCGACATTCTCGAATTTCCCCAACCGCCATTTCCTCAATTTTCCCGACATTCTCGACTGTCCCCCGACCTCCATTTTCTCGATTTTCCCTTTCCCGGCTTTCCCCCAACCTCCATTTTCCCGATTTCTCAATTTCTCGATTTTCCCGACTTTCTCTACCTCCACCTCCACCTCGATTTTCTCAATTTTCCCGACTTTCCCCCAACCTCCATTTCCTCGATTTTCCCGACATTCTTGACTTTCCACCGACCTCCATGTTCTCGATTTTCCCGCCTTTCCCTCATTTCCCGACCGCCATTTTCTCGATTTTCCCGCCTTTCCCGCCTTTCCCCCGACCTCGGTTTTCTCGATTTTCCTGACATGCTCGACTTTCCCCCACCTCCATCTCCTCGATTTTCTCGATTTTCCCGACATTCTCGACTTTCCCCGACCATTTTCTCGATTTTCTCGATTTTCCCGTCTTTCTCGACTTTCCCCCGAGCTCCATTTTCTCGATTTTCCCCTTTCACCAATTTCCACCGACCTTGATTTTCTCGAATTTCTCTATTTCCCCGACTTTCTCGACATTCCCACAACCTCTATGTTCCCAATCTCTATTTCTCTATTTTCCCGACTTCATCGACTTTCCCCCGAGCTCCATTTTCTCTATTTTCCCCTTTCACCACTTGTCCCCGACCTTGATTTTCTCGATTTTCTCTAGTTTCCTGACTTTCTCGACTTTCCCCCGACCTCCATTTTCCCGATTTCTCTATTTCTCTATTTTCCCGACTTTCCCGACTTTCCCCCTACCTCGATTTTCTCTATTTTCCTGCCTTTCCCAACTTTCCCCCGACCTCCATTTTCTCGATTTTCCCCTTTCCCGACTTTCCCCCACCCTCCATTTTCCCGATTTCTCAATTTCTCTATTTTCCCGACTTTCTCTACCTCTACCTCCACCTCGATTTTCTCAATTTTCCCGACTTTCCCCCGACCTCCATTTCCTCGATTATCCCGACATTCTTGACTTTCCACCAACCTCCATTTTCTCGATTTTCCCGCCTTTCCCTCATTCCCCTGACCTCCATTTTCTCGATTTTCCCGCCTTTCCCGCCTTTCCCCCGACCTCGGTTTTCTCGATTTTCCCGACATTCTCGACTTTCCCCAACCTCCATCTCCTCGATTTTCTCGATTTTCCCGACATTCTCGACTTTCCCCGACCATTTTCTCGATTTTCTCGATTTTCCCGACTTTCTCGACTTTCCCTCGAGCTCCATTTTCTCGATTTTCCCCTTTCACCAATTTCCACCGACCTTGATTTTCTCGAAATTCTCTATTTCCCCGACTTTCTCGACATTCCCACGACCTCTATTTTCCCAATCTCTATTTCTCTATTTTCCCGACTTTCTCGACTTTCCCCTGACCTCCATTTTCCCGATTTCTCTATTTCTCATTTTCCCGACTTTCCCGACTTTCCCCGAACCTCGATTTTCTCTATTTTCCCACCTTTCCCAACATTCCCCCAACGTCCATTTCCTCGATTTTCACGACTTTATCGACTTTCCCTAACCTCCATTTTCTCGATTTTCTCGGTTTTCCCGACTTTCTCGATTTTCCCGCCTTTCCCGAATTTCCCCCATCTCGATTTTCTCGATTTTCCCGACTTTCCCCACCTCCATTTCCTCAATTTTCCCCTTTCCCGACTTTCCCCCGACCATGATTTTCTCGAATTTCTCGATTTTCCCGACATTCTTGACTTTCCCCAACTCCATTTCATCGATTTTCTCTATTTTCCCGCCTTTCCCAACATTCCCCCGACGTCCATTAACTCGATTTTCACGACTTTATCGACTTTCCCTAACCTCCATTTTCTCGATTTTCTCGGTTTTCCCGACTTTCTCGATTTTCCCGCCTTTCCCGCCTTTCCCCCAACCTCGATTTTCTCGATTTTCTCGACTTTCCCCCGACCTCCATTTTCTCGATTTTCCCCTTTCCCGACTTTCCCCGACCATGATTTTCTCGAATTTCTCGATTTTCCCGACTTTCTCGACTTTCCCCCACCTCGATTTTCTCAATTTTCCCAACATCCTTGACTTTCCCCAACTCCATTTCCTCGATTTTCTCAATTTTCCCAACATTCTCGACTTTCCCCCTAACTCCATTTTCTCGATTTTCCCCTTTCCCGACTTTCCCCCAACCTCCATTTTCCCGATTTCTCAATTTCTCTATTTTCCCGACTTTCTCTACCTCCACCTCCACCTCGATTTTCTCAATTTTCCCGACTTTCCTCCAACCTCCATTTCCTCGATTTTCCCGACATTCTTGACTTTCCACCGACCTCCATTTTCTTTATTTTCCCGCCTTTCCCTCAATTCCCCTGACCTCCATTTCCTCGATTTTCTCGATTTTCCCGACATTCTCGACTTTTCACGACCATTTTCTCGATTTTCTCGGTTTTCCCGACTTTCTCGATTTACCCCCAACTTTCTTGACTTTCCCCCGACCTCCATTTCCTCGATTTTCCCGACATTCTCGACTTTCCCCACCTCCATTATCTCGATTTTCTCAATTTTCCCAACTTTCTCGACTTTCCCCCGACTTTCCCGACTTTCCACCAACCTCCATTTCCTCAATTTTCCCGACATTCTCGAATTTCCCCAACCGCCATTTCCTCAATTTTCCCGACATTCTCGACTTTCCCCCGACCTCCATTTTCTCGATTTTCCCCTTTCCCGACTTTCCCCCAACCTCCATTTTCCCGATTTCTCAATTTCTCTATTTTCCCGACTTTCTCTACCTCCACCTCCACCTCGATTTTCTCAATTTTCCCGACTTTCCCCCGACCTTCATTTTCTCGATTTTTCCGCCTTTCCCGCCTTTCCCCCGACCTCGGTTTTCTCGATTTTCCTGACATTCTCGACTTTCCCCCACCTCCATCTCCTCGATTTTCTCGTTTTTCCCGACATTCTCGACTTTCCCCGACCATTTTCTCGATTTTCTCGATTTTCCCGTCTTTCTCGACTTTCCCCCGAGCTCCATTTTCTCGATTTTCCCCTTTCACCACTTTCCACCGACCTTGATTTTCTCGAATTTCTCTATTTCCCTGACTTTCTCGACATTCCCACGACCTCTATTTTCCCAATCTCTATTTCTCTATTTTCCCGACTTTCTCGACTTTCCCCCGAGCTCCATTTTCTCTATATTCCCCTTTCACCACTTTTCCCCGACCTTGATTTTCTCGAATTTCTCTAGTTTCCCGCCTTTCCCAACTTTCCCCCGACCTCCATTTTCTCGATTTTCCCCTTTCCCGACTTTCCCCCAACCTCCATTTTCCCGATTTCTCTATTTCTCAATTTTCCCGCCTTTCTCTACCTCCACCTCCACCTCGATTTTCTCAATTTTCCCGACTTTCCCCCGACCTCCATTTCTTCGATTTTCCCGACATTCTTGACTTTCCACCGACCTCCATTTTCTCGATTTCCCCGCCTTTCCCGCCTTTCCCCCGACCTCGGTGTTCTCGATTTTCTTGACATTCTCGACATTCCCCCACCTCCATCTCATCGATTTTCTCGATTTTCCCGACATTCTCGATTTTCCCCCACCATTTTCTCGATTTTCTCGATTTTCCCGACTTTCTCGACTTTCCCCCGACCTCCATTTTCTCGATTTTCCCCTTTCCCGACTTTCCCCCAACCTCCATTTTCCCGGTTTCTCAATTTCTTTATTTTCCCGACTTTCTCTACCTCCACCTCCACCTCGATTTTCTCAATTTTCCCGACTTTCCCCCGACCTCCATTTCCTCGATTTTCCCGACATTCTTGACTTTCCACCGACCTCCATTTTCTCGATTTTCCCGCCTTTCCCTCATTTCCCCTGACCTCCATTTTCTCGATTTTCCCGCCTTTCCCGCCTTTCCCCTGACCTCGGTTTTCTCGATTTTCCTGACATTCTCGACTTTCCCCCACCTCCATCTCCTCGATTTTCTCGATTTTCCCGACATTCTCGACTTTCCCCGACCATTTTCTCGATTTTCTCGATTTTCCCGACTTTCTCGACTTTCCCCCGAGCTCCATTTTCTCGATTTTCCCCTTTCACCACTTTCCACCGACCTTGATTTTCTCGAATTTCTCTATTTTCCCGACTTTCTCGACATTCCCACGACCTCTATTTTCCCAATCTCTATTTCTCTATTTTCCCGACTTTCTCGACTTTCCCCCGAGCTCCATTTTCTCTATTTTCCCCTTTCACCACTTTTCCCCGACCTTGATTTTCTCGAATTTCTCTAGTTTCCCGCCTTTCCCAACTTTCCCCCGACCGCCATTTCCTCGATTTTCCCGACATTCTCGACTTTCCCCCGACCTCCATTTCCTCGATTTTACCGACATTCTTGACATTCCACCGACCTCCATTTTCTCGTTTTTCCCGCCTTTCCCGCCTTTCCCCCGACCTCCCGACATTCTCGACTTTCCCCCACCTCCATCTCCTCGATTTTCTCGATTTTCCCGACATTCTCGACTTTCCCCGACCATTTTCTCGATTTTCTCGATTTTCCCGACTTTCTCGACTTTACCCCAACCTCCATTTTCTCGATTTTCCTGACTTTATCGACTTTCCCCCACCTCCATTTCCTCGATTTTCTCAACTTTCCCCCGACTATCCCGACTTTTCCCCAACCTCCATTCCCTCGATTTTCCTGACATTCTCGACTTTCCCCGACCATTTTTTCTATTTTCTCGATTTTCCCGACTTTCTCGACTTTCCCCCGACCTCCATTTTCTCGATTTTCCCGACTTTCTCGACTTTCCCCCGAGCTCCATTTTCTCGATTTTCCCCTTTCACTACTTTCCACCGACCTCCATTTTCCCGATTTCTCTATTTCTCTATTTTCCCGACTTTCTCGACTTTCCCCCGAGCTCCATTTTCTCGATTTTCCCGCCTTTCCCGCCTTTCCCCCGACCTCGGTTTTCTCGAATTTCTCTATTTCTCTATTTCTATGTTCTCGATTTTCCCGCCTTTCCCGCCTTTCTCCCGACCTCGTTTTTCTCGATTTTCCTGACATTCTCGACTTTCCCCCATCTCCATTTCCTCGATTTTCTCGATTTTCCCGACATTCTCGACTTTCCCAGACGATTTTCTCGATTTTCTCGATTTTCCCGACTTTCTCGACTTTCCCACGACCTCCATTTTCCCGATTTCTCTATTTCTCTATTTTCCCGACTTTCTCGACTTTCCCCCGAGCTCGATTTTCTCGATTTTCCCCTTTCACCACTTTCCCCGGACCTTGATTTTCTCGAATTTCTCTATTTTCCCAACTTTCTCGACTTTCCCCCGACCTCCATTTTCCTGATCTCTCTATTTCTCTATTTTCCCGACTTTCTCGACTTTCCCCACCTCGATTTTCCCGATTTTCCCGACTTTCCCCCACCTCCATTTCCTCGATTTTCCCGATTTTCTCGACTTTTCCCCGACCTCCATTTTCTCAATTTTCCCTTTCCCGACTTTCCCCCGACCATGATTTTCTCGAATTTCTCTATTTTCCCGACTTTCTCGACTTTCCCCCGACCTCCATTTTCCCGATTTCTCTATTTCTCTATTTTCCCGACTTTCTCGACTTTCCCCACCTCGATTTTCCCGATTTTCCCGACTTTCCCCCACCTCCATTTCCTCGATTTTCCCGATTTTCTCGACTTTCCCCCGACCTCCATTTTCTCAATTTTCCCTTTCCCGACTTTCCCCCGACCATGATTTTCTCGAATTTCTCGATTTTCCTGACTTTCTCAACTTTCCCCCACCTCTATTTTCTCGATTTTCTCGCCTTTCCCGACTTTCCCCCGACCTCCATTTCCTTGATTTTCCCGACGTTCTCAACTTTCCCCGACCATTTTCTCGTTTTTCCTGACTTTCTCGACTTTCTCCCGACCTTCATTTTCTCGATTTCCCCGCCTTTCTCGACTTTCCCCCGAGCTCCATTTTCTCGAATTTCCCCTTTCACCACTTTCCACCGACCTTGATTTTCTCGAATTTCTCTATTTTCCCGACTTTCTCGACTTTCCCACGACCTCCATTTTCGCGATTTCTCTATTTATATATTTTCCCCGACTTTCTCGACTTTCCCCCGACTTTCCCGACTTTCCCCCAACCTCCATTCCCTCGATTTTCCCGACTTTCTCGACTTTCCCCTGACCTCCATTTTTTCGATTTTCCCGATTTTCTCGACTTTCCCCCGACCTCCATTTTCTCGATTTTCCCCTTTCCCGACTTTCCCCCGACCATGATTTTCTCGAATTTCTCGATTTTCCTGACTTTCTCGAATTTCCCCCTACCTCGATTTTCTCAATTTTCCTGCCTTTCCTGACTTTCCCCCGACCACCATTTTCTCGATTTTCCCGACGTTCTCAACTTTCCCCGACCATATTCTCGTTTTCCCGGACTTTCTCTACTTTCTCCCGACCTTCATTTTCTCGATTTTCCCGACGTTCTCAACTTTCCCCGACCATTTTCTCGATTTTCTCCGTTTTTCCGACATTCTCGATTTTCCCTCGACTTTCTTGACTTTCCCCCGACCTACATTTCCTCGATTTTACCGACATTCTCGACTTTCCCCACCTCCATTATCTCGATTTTCTCAATTTTCCCAACTTTCTCGACTTTCCCCCAACTTTCCCGACTTTCCACCAACCTCCATTTCCTCAATTTTCCCGACATTCTCGAATTTCCCCGACCGCCATTTCCTTGATTTTTCCGACATTCTCGACTTTCCCCACCTCCATTTTCTCGATTTTCTCAATTTTCCCAACTTTCTCGACTTTCCCCCGACTTTCCTGACTTTCCCCCAACCTCCATTTCCTCGATTTTTTCGACATTCTCGACTTTCCCCGACCGCCATTTGCTCAATTTTACAAACTTTCTCGACTTTCCCCCGACCTCCATTTTCTCGATTTTCCCCTTTCCCGACTTTCCCCCGACCTTGATATTCTCGAATTTCTCTTTTTTCCCAACTTTCTCGACTTTCCCCTACCTCGATTTTCTCGATTTTCCCGACTTTATCGACTTTCCCGACTTTCTCGACTTTTCCGACTTTCTCGACTTTCCCCCACCTCCATTTTCCCGATTTCTCTATTTCTCTATTTTCACGACTTTCTCTACCTCAACCTCCACCTCGATTTTCTCAATTTTCCCGACTTTCCCCCGACCTCCATTTCCTCGATTTTCCCGACATTCTTGACTTTCCCCCTACCTCGATTTTCTCAATTTTCCCGCCTTTCCCGACTTTCCCCCGACTTTCCCGACTTTCCACCAACCTCCATTTCCTCAATTTTCCCGACATTATCGAATTTCCCCAACCGCCATTTCCTCAATTTTCCCGACATTCTCGACTTTCCCCTGACCTCCATTTTCTCGATTTTCCCCTTTCCCGACTTTCCCCCAACCTCCATTTTCCTGATTTCTCAATTTCTCTATTTTCCCGACTTTCTCTACCTCCACCTCCACCTCAATTTTCTCAATTTTCCCGACTTTCCCCCGACCACCATTTTCTCGATTTTTCCGCCTTTCCCGCCTTTCCCCCGACCTCGGTTTTCTCGATTTTCCTGACATTCTCGACTTTCCCCCACCTCCATCTCCTCGATTTTCTCGATTTTCCCGACATTCTCGACTTTCCCCGACCACTTTCTCGATTTTCTCGATTTTCCCGACTTTCTCGACTTTCCACCGAACTGCATTTTCTCGATTTTCCCGATTTTCTTGACTTTCCCCCGACCTCCATTTTCTCAATTTTCCCCTTTCCCGACTTTCCCCCGACCATGATTTTCTCGAATTTCTCGATTTTCCTCACTTTCTCGAATTTCCCCCTACCTCGATTTTCTCAATTTTCCTGCCTTTCCTGACTTTCCCCCGACCTCCATTTTCTCGATTTTCCCGACGTTCTCAACTTTCCCCGACCATTTTCTCGTTTTCCCGGACTTTCTCTACTTTCTCCCGACCTTCATTTTCTCGATTTTCCCAACGTTCTCAACTTTCCCCGACCATTTTCTCGTTTTCCCCGACTTTCTCGACTTTCCCCGACCATTTTCTCGATTTTCTCCGTTTTTCCGACTTTCTCGATTTTCCCCCGACTTTCTTGACTTTCCCCCGACCTCCATTTCCTCGATTTTACCGACATTCTCGACTTTCCCCACCTCCATTATCTCGATTTTCTCAATTTTCCCAACTTTCTCGACTTTCCCACGACCTCCATTTTCCCGATTTCTCTATTTCTCTATTTTCCCGACTTTCTCGACTTTCCGCCGAGCTCGATTTTCTCGATTTTCCACTTTCACCACTTTCCCCGGACCTTGATTTTCTCGAATTTCTCTATTTTCCCAACTTTCTCGACTTTCCCCCGACCTCCATTTTCCTGATTTCTCTATTTCTCTATTTTCCCGACTTTCTCGACTTTCCCCACCTCAATTGTCCCGATTTTCCCGACTTTCCCCCACCTCCATTTCCTCGATTTTCCCGATTTTCTCGACTTTTCCCCGACCTCCATTTTCTCAATTTTCCCTTTCCCGACTTTCCCCCGACCATGATTTTCTCGAATTTCTCTATTTTCCCGACTTTCTCGACTTTCCCCCGACCTCCATTTTCCCGATTTCTCTATTTCTCTATTTTCCCGACTTTCTCGACTTTCCCCACCTCGATTTTCCCGATTTTCCCGACTTTCCCCACCTCCATTTCCTCGATTTTCCCGATTTTCTCGACTTTCCCCCGACCTCCATTTTCTCAATGAGTATACACCTGTACGGTCCATAGCGGCCTGCGGCGTGAGACAGCCTGCAGCGTTATGTATAATGAGTATACACCTGTACGCTCCATAGCGGCCTGCGGCGTGAGACAGCCTGCACCATTATGTATAATGAGTATACACCTGTATGCTCCATAGCGGCCTGCTGCATGAGACAGCCTGCAGCGTTATGTATAATGAGTATACACCTGTGCGCTCCATAGCGGACTGCAGCATGAGACAGCCTGCAGCGCTATATATAATGAGTATACACCTGTGCGCTCCATAGCGGAGTGCAGCGTGACACTGACTGCAGCGTTATGTATAATGAGTATACACCTGTACGCTCCATAGCGGACTGCAGCGTTACATAGCCTGCAGCGTTATGTATAATGAGTATACACCTGTACGCTCCATAGCGGCGTACGCCGTGAGACAGCCTGCAGCGTTATGAATAATGAGTATACACCTGTACGCTCCATAGCGGCCTGCGGCGTGAGACAGCCTGCAGCGCTATGTATAATGAGTATACACCTGTGCGCTGCAAAGCGGCCGGCAGCGTGAGACAGCCTGCATCGTTATGTATAATGAGTATACTCTTGTGCGCTCCATAGCGGACTGCAGCGTTATGTATAATGAGTAGACACCTGTGCGCTGCAAAGCGGCCGGCAGCGTGAGACAGCGTGCATCGTTATGTATAATGAGTATACACTTGTGCGCTCCATAGCGGACTGCAGCGTTATGTATAATGAGTAGACACCTGTGCGCTCCATAGCGGACTGCAGCATGAGACAGCCTGCAGCGCTATATATAATGAGTATACACCTGTGCGCTCCATAGCGGAGTGCAGCGTCACACAGCATGCAGCGTTATGTATAATGAGTATACACCTGTATGCTCCATATCGGACTGCAGCGTGACATAGCCTGCAGCGTTATGTATAATGAGTATATACCTGTGCGCTCCATAGCGGACAGCAGCGTGAGACAGCCTGCAGCGTTATGTGTAATGAGTATACACCTGTACGCTCCATAGCGGCGTACGCCGTGAGACAGCCTGCAGCGTTATGAATAATGAGTATACACCGGTACGCTCCATAGCGGCCTGCGGCGTGAGACAGCCTGCAGCGTTATGTATAATGGGTAGACACCTTTGCGCTGCAAAGCGGACTGCAGCGTGAGACAGCCTGCAGCGTTATGTATAATGAGTATACACCTATACGCTCCATAGCATCCTGCGGCATGAGACAGCTTGCAGCGTTATGTATGAGTATACACCTGTAGGCTCCATAGCGGCCTGCGGCATGAGACAGCCTGCAGCGTTATGTATAATGAGTATACACCTGTATGCTCCATAGCGGCCTGCGGCGTGAGACATCCTTCAGCGTTATGTATAATGAGTAGACACCTGTGCGCTGCAAAGCGGCCTGCGGCGTGAGACAGCCTGCAGAACTATGTATAATGAGTATACACCTGTGTGCTGCAAAGCGGCCTGCAGCGTGAGACAGCCTGCAGCGTTATGTATAATGAGTATACACCTGTGCGCTCCATAGCGGACTGCAGCGTGAGAGAGCCTGCAGCGTTATGTATAATGAGTATACACCTGTGCGCTCCATAGCGGCCTGCGTCGTCAGACAGCCTGCAGCGCTATGTATAATGAGTATACACCTGTACGCTCCATAGTGGCGTGCGCCGTGAGACAGCCTGCAGCGTTATGTATAATGAGTATACACCTGTACGCTCCATAGCGGACTGCAGCGTGAGACAGCCTGCAGCGTTATGTATAATGAGTATACACCTGTACGCTCCATAGTGGACTGCGGCGTGAGACAGCCTGCAGCGTTATGTATAATGAGTAGACATCTGTGCGCTGCAAACCTGACTGCAGCGTGAGACAGCCTGCAGCGTTATGTATAACGAGTATACTGTTGTGCGCTGCATAGCGGAGTGCAGCGCTATGTATAATGAGTATACACCTGTGCGCTCCATAGCGGACTGCAGCGTGAGACAGCCTGCAGCGTTATGTATAATGAGTATACACCTGTACGCTCCATAGTGGCGTGCGCCGTGAGACAGCCTGCAGCGTTATGTATAATGAGTATACACCTGTACGCTCCATAGTGGACTGCGGCGTGAGACAGCCTGCAGCGTTATGTATAATGAGTAGACATCTGTGCGCTGCAAACCTGA
The DNA here is from genome assembly GCA_023362775.1 of Charina bottae. Lineage (NCBI taxonomy): Eukaryota > Metazoa > Chordata > Lepidosauria > Squamata > Charinaidae > Charina > Charina bottae. The sequence continues at coordinate 1,256,816 of JALMGJ010000067.1, forward strand.
CTGCAGCGTGAGACAGCCTGCAGCGTTATGTATAACGAGTATACTGTTGTGCGCTGCATAGCGGAGTGCAGCGCTATGTATAATGAGTATACACCTGTACGCTCCATAGCGGCCTCCTGCATGAGACAGCCTGCAGCGTTATGTATAATGAGTATACACCTGTACGGTCCATAGCGGCCTGCGGCATGAGACAGCCTGCAGCGTTATGTATAATGAGTATACACCTGTACGCTCCATAGCGGCCTGCGGCGTGAGACAGCCTGCAGCGTTATGTATAATGAGTATACACCTGTATGCTCCATAGCGGCCTGCTGCATGAGACAGCCTGCAGCGTTATGTATAATGAGTATACACCTGTGCGCTCCATAGCGGACTGCAGCATGAGACAGCCTGCAGCGCTATATATAATGAGTATACACCTGTGCGCTCCATAGCGGAGTGCAGAGTGACACAGCCTGCAGCGTTATGTATAATGAGTATACACCTGTACGCTCCATAGCGGACTGTAGCGTTACATAGCCTGCAGCGTTATGTATAATGAGTATACACCTGTACGCTCCATAGCGGCGTACGCCGTGAGACAGCCTGCAGCGTTATGAATAATGAGTATACACCTGTACGCTCCATAGCGGCCTGCGGCGTGAGACAGCCTGCAGCGCTATGTATAATGGGTATACACCTGTGCGCTGCAAAGCGGCCGGCAGCGTGAGACAGCCTGCATCGTTATGTATAATGAGTATACACTTGTGCGCTCCATAGCGGACTGCAGCGTTATGTATAATGAGTAGACACCTTTTGCGCTCCATAGCGGACTGCAGCATGAGACAGCCTGCAGCGCTATATATAATGAGTATACACCTGTGCGCTCCATAGCGGAGTGCAGCGTCACACAGCATGCAGCGTTATGTATAATGAGTATACACCTGTATGCTCCATATCGGACTGCAGTGTGACATAGCCTGCAGCGTTATGTATAATGAGTATATACCTGTGCGCTCCATAGCGGACAGCAGCGTGAGACAGCCTGCAGCGTTATGTGTAATGAGTATACACCTGTACGCTGCATAGCGGCGTACGCCGTGAGACAGCCTGCAGCGTTATGAATAATGAGTATACACCTGTACGCTCCATAGCGGCCTGCGGCGTGAGACAGCCTGCAGCGTTATGTATAATGGGTAGACACCTGTGCGCTGCAAAGCGGACTGCAGCGTGAGACAGCCTGCAGCGTTATGTATAATGAGTATACACCTATACGCTCCATAGCATCCTGCGGCATGAGACAGCTTGCAGCGTTATGTATGAGTATACACCTGTAGGCTCCATAGCGGCCTGCGGCATGAGACAGCCTGCAGCGTTATGTATAATGAGTATACACCTGTACGCTCCATAGCGGCCTGCGGCGTGAGACATCCTTCAGCGTTATGTATAATGAGTAGACACCTGTGCGCTGCAAAGCGGACTGCGGCGTGAGACAGCCTGCAGCGTTATGTATAATGAGTAGACACCTGTGCGCTGCAAAGCGGCCTGCGGCGTGAGACAGCCTGCAGAACTATGTATAATGAGTATAGACCTGTGTGCTGCAAAGCGGCCTGCAGCGTGAGACAGCCTGCAGCGTTATGTATAATGAGTATACACCTGTGCGCTCCATAGCGGACTGCGGCGTGAGACAGCCTGCAGCGTTATGTATAATGAGTATACACCTGTACGCTCCATAGCGGCCTGCGGCGTGAGACAGCCTGCAGCGTTATGTATAATGAGTATACACCTGTATGCTCCATAGCGGCCTGCTGCATGAGACAGCCTGCAGCGTTATGTATAATGAGTATACACCTGTGCGCTCCATAGCGGACTGCAGCATGAGACAGCCTGCAGCGCTATATATAATGAGTATACACCTGTGCGCTCCATAGCGGAGTGCAGAGTGACACAGCCTGCAGCATTATGTATAATGAGTATACACCTGTACGCTCCATAGCGGACTGCAGCGTTACATAGCCTGCAGCGTTATGTATAATGAGTATACACCTGTGCGCTCCATAGCGGCGTACGCCGTGAGACAGCCTGCAGCGTTATGAATAATGAGTATACACCTGTACGCTCCATAGGGACCTGCGGCGTGAGACAGCCTGCAGCGCTATGTATAATGGGTATACACCTGTGCGCTGCAAAGCGGCCGGCAGCGTGAGACAGCCTGCATCGTTATGTATAATGAGTATACACTTGTGCGCTCCATAGCGGACTGCAGCGTTATGTATAATGAGTAGACACCTGTGCGCTCCATAGCGGACTGCAGCATGAGACAGCCTGCAGCGCTATATATAAGGAGTATACACCTGTGCGCTCCATAGCGGAGTGCAGCGTCACACAGCCTGCAGCGTTATGTATAATGAGTATACACCTGTACGCTCCATAGCGGCCTTCGGCGTGAGACAGCCTGCAGAGTTATGTATAATGAGTATACACCTGTATGCTCCATAGCGGCCTGCTGCATGAGACAGCCTGCAGCGTTATGTATAATGAGTATACACCTGTGCGCTCCATAGCGGAGTGCAGCATGAGACAGCCTGCAGCGCTATATATAATGAGTATACACCTGTGCGCTCCATAGCGGAGTGCAGCGTGACACAGCCTGCAGCGTTATGTATAATGAGTATACACCTGTACGCTCCATAGCGGCGTACGCCGTGAGACAGCCTGCAGCGTTATGAATAATGAGTATACACCTGTACGCTCCATAGCGGCCTGCGGCGTGAGACAGCCTGCAGCGTTATGTATAATGGGTATACACCTGTACGCTCCATAGCGGACTGCGGTGTGAGACAGCCTGCAGCGCTATGTATAATGAGTATACACCTGTGCGCTGCAAAGCGGCCGGCAGCGTGAGACAGCGTGCATCGTTATGTATAATGAGTATACACTTGTGCGCTCCATAGCGGACTGCAGCGTTATGTATAATGAGTAGACACCTGTGCGCTCCATAGCGGACTGCAGCATGAGACAGCCTGCAGCGCTATATATAATGAGTATACACCTGTGCGCTCCATAGCGGAGTGCAGCGTCACACAGCATGCAGCGTTATGTATAATGAGTATACACCTGTATGCTCCATATCGGACTGCAGTGTGACATAGCCTGCAGCGTTATGTATAATGAGTATATACCTGTGCGCTCCATAGCGGACAGCAGCGTGAGACAGCCTGCAGCGTTATGTGTAATGAGTATACACCTGTACGCTGCATAGCGGCGTACGCCGTGAGACAGCCTGCAGCGTTATGAATAATGAGTATACACCTGTACGCTCCATAGCGGCCTGCGGCGTGAGACAGCCTGCAGCGTTATGTATAATGGGTAGACACCTGTGCGCTGCAAAGCGGACTGCAGCGTGAGACAGCCTGCAGCGTTATGTATAATGAGTATACACCTATACGCTCCATAGCATCCTGCGGCATGAGACAGCTTGCAGCGTTATGTATGAGTATACACCTGTAGGCTCCATAGCGGCCTGCGGCATGAGACAGCCTGCAGCGTTATGTATAATGAGTATACACCTGTACGCTCCATAGCGGCCTGCGGCGTGAGACATCCTTCAGCGTTATGTATAATGAGTAGACACCTGTGCGCTGCAAAGCGGACTGCGGCGTGAGACAGCCTGCAGCGTTATGTATAATGAGTAGACACCTGTGCGCTGCAAAGCGGCCTGCGGCGTGAGACAGCCTGCAGAACTATGTATAATGAGTATAGACCTGTGTGCTGCAAAGCGGCCTGCAGCGTGAGACAGCCTGCAGCGTTATGTATAATGAGTATACACCTGTGCGCTCCATAGCGGACTGCGGCGTGAGACAGCCTGCAGCGTTATGTATAATGAGTATACACCTGTACGCTCCATAGCGGCCTGCGGCGTGAGACAGCCTGCAGCGTTATGTATAATGAGTATACACCTGTATGCTCCATAGCGGCCTGCTGCATGAGACAGCCTGCAGCGTTATGTATAATGAGTATACACCTGTGCACTCCATAGCGGACTGCAGCATGAGACAGCCTGCAGCGCTATATATAATGAGTATACACCTGTGCGCTCCATAGCGGAGTGCAGAGTGACACAGCCTGCAGCATTATGTATAATGAGTATACACCTGTACGCTCCATAGCGGACTGCAGCGTTACATAGCCTGCAGCGTTATGTATAATGAGTATACACCTGTGCGCTCCATAGCGGCGTACGCCGTGAGACAGCCTGCAGCGTTATGAATAATGAGTATACACCTGTACGCTCCATAGGGACCTGCGGCGTGAGACAGCCTGCAGCGCTATGTATAATGGGTATACACCTGTGCGCTGCAAAGCGGCCGGCAGCGTGAGACAGCCTGCATCGTTATGTATAATGAGTATACACTTGTGCGCTCCATAGCGGACTGCAGCGTTATGTATAATGAGTAGACACCTGTGCGCTCCATAGCGGACTGCAGCATGAGACAGCCTGCAGCGCTATATATAAGGAGTATACACCTGTGCGCTCCATAGCGGAGTGCAGCGTCACACAGCCTGCAGCGTTATGTATAATGAGTATACACCTGTACGCTCCATAGCGGCCTTCGGCGTGAGACAGCCTGCAGAGTTATGTATAATGAGTATACACCTGTATGCTCCATAGCGGCCTGCTGCATGAGACAGCCTGCAGCGTTATGTATAATGAGTATACACCTGTGCGCTCCATAGCGGAGTGCAGCATGAGACAGCCTGCAGCGCTATATATAATGAGTATACACCTGTGCGCTCCATAGCGGAGTGCAGCGTGACACAGCCTGCAGCGTTATGTATAATGAGTATACACCTGTACGCTCCATAGCGGCGTACGCCGTGAGACAGCCTGCAGCGTTATGAATAATGAGTATACACCTGTACGCTCCATAGCGGCCTGCGGCGTGAGACAGCCTGCAGCGTTATGTATAATGGGTATACACCTGTACGCTCCATAGCGGACTGCGGTGTGAGACAGCCTGCAGCGCTATGTATAATGAGTATACACCTGTGCGCTGCAAAGCGGCCGGCAGCGTGAGACAGCGTGCATCGTTATGTATAATGAGTATACACTTGTGCGCTCCATAGCGGACTGCAGCGTTATGTATAATGAGTAGACACCTGTGCGCTCCATAGCGGACTGCAGCATGAGACAGCCTGCAGCGCTATATATAATGAGTATACACCTGTGCGCTCCATAGCGGAGTGCAGCGTCACACAGCATGCAGCGTTATGTATAATGAGTATACACCTGTATGCTCCATATCGGACTGCAGCGTGACATAGCCTGCAGCGTTATGTATAATCGGTATATACCTGTGCGCTCCATAGCGGACAGCAGCGTGAGACAGCCTGCAGCGTTATGTGTAATGAGTATACACCTGTACGCTCCATAGCGGCGTACGCCGTGAGACAGCCTGCAGCGTTATGAATAATGAGTATACACCTGTACGCTCCATAGCGGCCTGCGGCGTGAGACAGCCTGCAGCGTTATGTATAATGAGTATACACCTGTGCGCTCCATAGCGGACTGCAGCATGAGACAGCCTGCAGCGCTATATATAATGAGTATACACCTGTGCGCTCCATAGCGGAGTGCAGAGTGACACAGCCTGCAGCATTATGTATAATGAGTATACACCTGTACGCTCCATAGCGGACTGCAGCGTTACATAGCCTGCAGCGTTATGTATAATGAGTATACACCTGTGCGCTCCATAGCGGCGTACGCCGTGAGACAGCCTGCAGCGTTATGAATAATGAGTATACACCTGTACGCTCCATAGGGACCTGCGGCGTGAGACAGCCTGCAGCGCTATGTATAATGGGTATACACCTGTGCGCTGCAAAGCGGCCGGCAGCGTGAGACAGCCTGCATCGTTATGTATAATGAGTATACACTTGTGCGCTCCATAGCGGACTGCAGCGTTATGTATAATGAGTAGACACCTGTGCGCTCCATAGCGGACTGCAGCATGAGACAGCCTGCAGCGCTATATATAAGGAGTATACACCTGTGCGCTCCATAGCGGAGTGCAGCGTCACACAGCCTGCAGCGTTATGTATAATGAGTATACACCTGTACGCTCCATAGCGGCCTTCGGCGTGAGACAGCCTGCAGAGTTATGTATAATGAGTATACACCTGTATGCTCCATAGCGGCCTGCTGCATGAGACAGCCTGCAGCGTTATGTATAATGAGTATACACCTGTGCGCTCCATAGCGGAGTGCAGCATGAGACAGCCTGCAGCGCTATATATAATGAGTATACACCTGTGCGCTCCATAGCGGAGTGCAGCGTGACACAGCCTGCAGCGTTATGTATAATGAGTATACACCTGTACGCTCCATAGCGGCGTACGCCGTGAGACAGCCTGCAGCGTTATGAATAATGAGTATACACCTGTACGCTCCATAGCGGCCTGCGGCGTGAGACAGCCTGCAGCGTTATGTATAATGGGTATACACCTGTACGCTCCATAGCGGACTGCGGTGTGAGACAGCCTGCAGCGCTATGTATAATGAGTATACACCTGTGCGCTGCAAAGCGGCCGGCAGCGTGAGACAGCGTGCATCGTTATGTATAATGAGTATACACTTGTGCGCTCCATAGCGGACTGCAGCGTTATGTATAATGAGTAGACACCTGTGCGCTCCATAGCGGACTGCAGCATGAGACAGCCTGCAGCGCTATATATAATGAGTATACACCTGTGCGCTCCATAGCGGAGTGCAGCGTCACACAGCATGCAGCGTTATGTATAATGAGTATACACCTGTATGCTCCATATCGGACTGCAGCGTGACATAGCCTGCAGCGTTATGTATAATCGGTATATACCTGTGCGCTCCATAGCGGACAGCAGCGTGAGACAGCCTGCAGCGTTATGTGTAATGAGTATACACCTGTACGCTCCATAGCGGCGTACGCCGTGAGACAGCCTGCAGCGTTATGAATAATGAGTATACACCTGTACGCTCCATAGCGGCCTGCGGCGTGAGACAGCCTGCAGCGTTATGTATAATGGGTAGACACCTGTGCGCTGCAAAGCGGACAGCAGCGTGAGACAGCCTGCAGCGTTATGTATAATGAGTATACACCTATACGCTCTATAGCATCCTGCGGCATGAGACAGCTTGCAGCGTTATGTATGAGTATACACCTGTAGGCTCCATAGCGGCCTGCGGCATGAGACAGCCTGCAGCGTTATGTATAATGAGTATACACCTGTACGCTCCATAGCGGCCTGCGGCGTGAGACATCCTTCAGCGTTATGTATAATGAGTAGACACCTGTGCGCTGCAAAGCGGCCTGCGGCGTGAGACAGCCTGCAGAACTATGTATAATGAGTATACACCTGTGTGCTGCAAAGCGGCCTGCAGCGTGAGACAGCCTGCAGCGTTATGTATAATGAGTATACACCTGTGCGCTCCATAGCGGACTGCAGCGTGAGACAGCCTGCAGCGTTATGTATAATGAGTATACACCTGTGCGCTCCATAGCGGCCTGCGTCGTCAGACAGCCTGCAGCGCTATGTATAATGAGTATACTCTTGTGCGCTCCATAGCGGACTGCAGCGTTATGTATAATGATTAGACACCTGTGCGCTCCATAGCGGACTGCAGTGTGAGACAGCCTGCAGCATTATGGTAATGAGGATACACCTATACGTTCCATAGCGGCCTGCAGCGTGAGACAGCCTGCAGCGTTATGTATAATGAGTATACACCTGTACACTCCATAGCGGCCTGCGGCGTGAGACAGCCTGCAGCGTTATGTATAATGGGTAGACACCTGTGCGCTGCAAAGCGGACTGCAGCGTGAGACAGCCTGCAGCGTTATGTATAATGAGTATACACCTATACGCTCCATAGCATCCTGCGGCATGAGACAGCTTGCAGCGTTATGTATGAGTATACACCTGTAGGCTCCATAGCGGCCTGCGGCATGAGACAGCCTGCAGCGTTATGTATAATGAGTATACACCTGTACGCTCCATAGCGGCCTGCGGCGTGAGACATCCTTCAGCGTTATGTATAATGAGTAGACACCTGTGCGCTGCAAAGTGGCCTGCGGCGTGAGACAGCCTGCAGCACTATGTATAATGAGTATACACCTGTGTGCTGCAAAGCGGCCTGCAGCGTGAGACAGCCTGCAGCGTTATGTATAATGAGTATACACCTGTGCGCTCCATAGCGGACTGCAGCGTGAGACAGCCTGCAGCGTTATGTATAATGAGTATACACCTGTGCGCTCCATAGCGGCCTGCGTCGTCAGACAGCCTGCAGCGCTATGTATAATGAGTATACTCTTGTGCGCTCCATAGCGGACTGCAGCGTTATGTATAATGAGTAGACACCTGTGCGCTCCATAGCGGACTGCAGCGTGAGACAGCCTGCAGCGTTATGGTAATGAGGATACACCTATACGTTCCATAGCGGCCTGCAGCGTGAGACAGCCTGCAGCGTTATGTATAATGAGTATACACCAGTACACTCCATAGCGGCCTGCGGCGTGAGACAGCCTGCAGCGTTATGTATAATGGGTAGACACCTGTGCGCTGCAAAGCGGACTGCAGCGTGAGACAGCCTGCAGCGTTATGTATAATGAGTATACACCTGTACGCTCCATAGCGGCGTACGCCGTGAGACAGCCTGCAGCGTTATGAATAATGAGTATACACCTGTACGCTCCATAGCGGCCTGCGGCGTGAGACAGCCTGCAGCGTTATGTATAATGGGTATACACCTGTACGCTCCATAGCGGCGTACGCCGTGAGACAGCCTGCAGCGTTATGAATAATGAGTATACACCGGTACGCTCCATAGCGGCCTGCGGCGTGAGACAGCCTGCAGCGTTATGTATAATGGGTAGACACCTTTGCGCTGCAAAGCGGACTGCAGCGTGAGACAGCCTGCAGCGTTATGTATAATGAGTATACACCTATACGCTCCATAGCATCCTGCGGCATGAGACAGCTTGCAGCGTTATGTATGAGTATACACCTGTAGGCTCCATAGCGGCCTGCGGCATGAGACAGCCTGCAGCGTTATGTATAATGAGTATACACCTGTATGCTCCATAGCGGCCTGCGGCGTGAGACAGCCTGCAGCGTTATGTATAATGAGTAGACACCTGTGCGCTCCATAGCGGACTGCAGCGTGAGACAGCCTACAGCGTTATGTATAATGAGTATACACCTGTGCGCTCCATAGCGGCTTGCGGCGTCAGACAGCCTGCAGCGCTATGTATAATGAGTATACTCTTGTGCGCTCCATAGCGGACTGCAGCGTTATGTATAATGAGTAGACACCTGTGCGCTCCATAGCGGACTGCAGCGTGAGACAGCCTGCAGCGTTATGGTAATGAGGATACACCTATAGGTTGCATAGCGGCCTGCAGCGTGAGACAGCCTGCAGCGTTATGTATAATGAGTATACACCTGTACGCTCCATAGCGTCCTGCGGCGTGAGACAGCCTGCAGCGCTATGTATAATGAGTAGACACCTGTGCGCTGCAAAGCGGACTGCAGCGTGAGATAGCCTGCAGCGTTATGTATAATGAGTATACACCTGTATGCTCCATAGCGGCCTGCTGCATGAGACAGCCTGCAGCGTTATGTATAATGAGTATACACCTGTGCGCTCCATAGCGGACTGCAGCATGAGACAGCCTGCAGCGCTATATATAATGAGTATACACCTGTGCGCTCCATAGCGGAGTGCAGCGTGACACAGCCTGCAGCGTTATGTATAATGAGTATACACCTGTACGCTCCATAGCGGACTGCAGCGTGACATAGGTTGCAGCGTTATGTATAATGAGTATACACCTGTGCGCTCCATAGCGGAGTGCAGCGTGACACAGCCTGCAGCGTTATGTATAATGAGTATACACCTGTATGCTCCATAGCGGACTGCAGCGTGACATAGGTTGCAGCGTTATGTATAATGAGTATACACCTGTGCGCTCCATAGCGGACTGCAGCGTGAGACAGCCTGCAGCGTTATGTATAATGAGTATACACCTGTACGCTCCATAGCGGCGTGCGCCGTGAGACAGCCTGCAGCGTTATGTATAATGAGTATACACCTGTGCGCTGCAAACCTGACTGCAGCGTGAGACAGCCTGCAGCGTTATGTATAATGAGTATACACCTGTATGCTCCATAGCGGCCTGCTGCATGAGACAGCCTGCAGCGTTATGTATAATGAGAATACACCTGTGCGCTCCATAGCGGACTGCAGCATGAGACAGCCTGCAGCGCGATATATAATGAGTATACACCTGTGCGCTCCATAGCGGAGTGCAGCGTGACACAGCCTGCAGCGTTATGTATCATGAGTATACACCTGTACGCTCCATAGCGGACTGCAGCGTTACATAGCCTGCAGCGTTATGTATAATGAGTATACACCTGTACGCTCCATAGCGGCGTACGCCGTGAGACAGCCTGCAGCGTTATGAATAATGAGTATACACCTGTACGCTCCATAGCGGCCTGCGGCGTGAGACAGCCTGCAGCGTTATGTATAATGGGTGTACACCTGTACGCTCCATAGCGGACTGCGGTGTGAGACAGCCTGCAGCGCTATGTATAATGAGTATACACCTGTGCGCTGCAAAGCGGCCGGCAGCGTGAGACAGCCTGCATCGTTATGTATAATGAGTATACTCTTGTGCGCTCCATAGCGGACTGCAGCGTTATGTATAATGAGTAGACACCTGTGCGCTGCAAAGCGGCCGGCAGCGTGAGACAGCGTGCATCGTTATGTATAATGAGTATACTCTTGTGCGCTCCATAGCGGACTGCAGCGTTATGTATAATGAGTAGACACCTGTGCGCTCCATAGCGGACTGCAGCATGAGACAGCCTGCAGCGCTATATATAATGAGTATACACCTGTGCGCTCCATAGCGGACTGCAGCGTGACATAGCCTGCAGCGTTATGTATAATGAGTATACACCTGTATGCTCCATATCGGACTGCAGCGTGACATAGCCTGCAGCGTTATGTATAATGAGTATATACCTGTGCGCTCCATAGCGGACAGCAGCGTGAGACAGCCTGCAGCGTTATGTGTAATGAGTATACACCTGTACGCTCCATAGCGGCGTACGCCGTGAGACAGCCTGCAGCGTTATGAATAATGAGTATACACCTGTACGCTCCATAGCGGCCTGCGGCGTGAGACAGCCTGCAGCGTTATGTATAATGGGTAGACACCTGTGCGCTGCAAAGAGGACTGCAGCGTGAGACAGCCTGCAGCGTTATGTATAATGAGTATACACCTATACGCTCCATAGCATCCTGCGGCATGAGACAGCTTGCAGCGTTATGTATGAGTATACACCTGTAGGCTCCATAGCGGCCTGCGGCATGAGACAGCCTGCAGCGTTATGTATAATTAGTATACACCTGTACGCTCCATAGCGGCCTGCGGCGTGAGACAGCCTGCAGCGTTATGTATAATGAGTAGACACCTGTGCTCTGCAAAGCGGCTTGCGGCGTAAGATAGCCTGCAGCCTTATGTATAATGAGTAGGCACCTGTGGGCTCCATAGCGGCCTGCGACCTGTACGCTCCATAGCGGACTGCAGCGCTATGTATAATGAGTAGACACCTGTGCGTTGCAAAGCGGACTGCAGCGTGAGAGAGCCTGCAGCGTTATGTATAATGAGTATACACCTGTGCGCTCCATAGTGGACTGCAGTGTGAGACAGCCTACAGCACTATGTATAATGAGTATACACCAGTGCGCTGCAAAGCGGCTTGCGGCGTGACACACCCTTCAGTGTTATGTATAATGAGTATACACCTGTGCGCTCCATAGCGGAGTACAGCGTGACACAGCCTGCAGCGTTATGTATAATGAGTATACACCTGTGCGCTCCATAGCGGACTGCAGCGTGAGACAGCCTGCAGCGCTATGTAGAATAGGTATACACCTGTGCTCTGCAAAGCGGCCTGCGGCGTGAGACAGCCTGCAGCGTTATGTATAATGGGTATACACCAGTACGCTCCATAGCGGCCTGCTGCGTGAGACAGCCTGCAGCGTTATGTATAATGAGTAGACACCTGTTTGCTGCAAAGCGGACTGCGGCGTGAGACAGCCTGCAGCGTTATGTATAATGAGTATACACCTGTACGCTCCATAGTGGACTGCAGTGTGAGACAGCCTACAGCGCTATGTATAATGAGTATACACCTGTGCGCTCCATAGTGGACTGCAGTGTGAGACAGCCTGCAGCGTTATGTATAATGAGTAGACCCCTGTGCGCTGCAAAGCGGCCTGCGGCGTGAGAAAGCCTGCATCGTTGTATTAATGAGTATACGCCTGTACGTTCCATAGCGGCCTGCAGCGCGAGACAGCCTGCAGCGTTATGTATAATGAGTAGACACTTGTACGCTGCAAAGCGGCCTGCGGCGTGAGACAGCCTGCAGGGCTATGTATAATGAGTAGACCCCTGTGCGCTGCAAAGCGGCCTGCGGCGTGAGACAGCCTGCAGCGTTGTATTAATGAGTATACGCCTGTACGTTCCATAGCGTCCTGCAGCGTGAGACAGCCTGCAGCGTTGTATTAATGAGTATACGCCTGTACGTTCCATAGCGGCCTGCAGCGCGAGACAGCCTGCAGCGTTATGTATAATGAGTATACACCTGTGCGCTGCAAAGCGGCCTGCAGCGTGAGACAGCCTGCAGCATTATGTATAATGAGTATACACCTGTGCGCTCCATAGCGGACTGCAGCGTGAGACAGCCTGCAGCGTTATGTATAATGAGTAGACACCTGTTTGCTGCAAAGCGGACTGCGGCGTGAGACAGCCTGCAGCGTTATGTATAATGAGTATACACCTGTACGCTCCATAGTGGACTGCAGTGTGAGAGAGCCTACAGCGCTATGTATAATGAGTATACACCTGTGCGCTCCATAGTGGACTGCAGTGTGAGACAGCCTGCAGCGCTATGTATAATGAGTATACTCTTGTGCGCTCCATAGCGGACTGCAGCGTTATGTATGATGAGTAGACACCTGTGCGCTCCATAGCAGACTGCAGCGTGAGACAGCCTGCAGCGTTATGTATAATGAGTATACACCTGTGCAGTCCATAGCGGACTGCGGCGTGACACAGCCTGCAGCGCTATGTATAATGAGTAGACACCTGTGCGTTGCAAAGCGGACTGCAGCGTGAGAGAGCCTGCAGAGTTATGTATAATGAGTGTACTCTTGTGCGCTCCATAGCGGACTGCAGCGCTAGGCATAATGAGTATACACCTGTGCGCTGCAAAGCGGCCTGCAGCGTGACATAGCCTGCAGTGTTATGTATAATGAGTATACACCTGTACGCTCCATAGCAGCCTGCTGCGTGAGAAAGCCTGCAGCGTTATATATAATGAGTAGACACCTGTGCGCTGCAAAGCGGACTGCAGCATGAGACAGCCTGTAGAGTTATGTATAATGAGTAGACACCTGTACGCTCCATAGCGGCCTGTGGGGTGAGACAGCCTGCAGCGTTATGTATAATACCTGTACGCTCCATATCGGCCTGCTGCGTGAGACAGCCTGCAGCGTTATGTATAATGAGTATACACGTGTGCCCTCCATAGAGGACTGCAGCATGAGACAGCCTGCAGCGCTATGTATAATGAGTATACACCTGTGCGCTGCAAAGCGGCCTGCAGCGTGAGACAGCCTGCAGCAGTATGTATAATGAGTATACACCTGTGCGCTCCATAGCGGACTGCAGCGTGAGACAGCCTGCAGCGTTATGTATAATGAGTATACACCTGTGCGCTCCATAGCGGCCTGCTGCGTGAGACAGCCTGCAGCGTTATGTATAATGAGTAGACACCTGTTTGCTGCAAAGCGGACTGCGGCGTGAGACAGTCTGCAGCGTTATGTATAATGAGTATACACCTGTACGCTCCATAGTGGACTGCAGTGTGAGACAGCCTACAGCGCTATGTATAATGAGTATACACCTGTGCGCTCCATAGTGGACTGCAGTGTGAGACAGCCTACAGCGCTATGTATAATGAGTATACACCAGTGCGCTGCATAGCGGCTTGCGGCGTGACAAAGCCTGCAGTGTTATGTATAATGAGTATACACCTGTGCGCTGCAAAGCGGCCTGCAGCGTGAGACAGCCTGCAGCGTTATGTATAATGAGTATACACCTGTGCGCTCCATAGCGGACTGCAGCGTGAGACAGCCTGCAGCGTTATGTATGAGTATACACCTTTGCGCTTCATAGCGGCCTGCGGCGTCAGACAGCCTGCAGCGCTATGTATAATGAGTATACTCTTGTGCGCCCCATAGCGGACTGCAGCGTTATGTATGATAAGTAGACACCTGTGAGCTCCATAGCGGACTGCAGCGTGAGACAGCCTGCAGTGTTATGTATAATGAGTATACACCTGTGCAGTCCATAGCGGACTGCGGCGTGACACAGCTTGCAGCGCTATGTATAATGAGTATACACCTGTACGCTCCATAGCGTCCTGCGGCGTGAGACAGCCTGCAGCGTTATGTATAATGAGTAGACACCTGTGGGCTCCATAGCGGCCTGCGGCCTGAGATAGCCTGCAGCGCTATGTATAATATGTATACACCTGTACGCTCCATAGCGGACTGCAGCGCTATGTATAATGAGTAGACACCTATGCGTTGCAAAGTGGACTGCAGCGTGAGAGAGCCTGCAGCGTTATGTATAATGAGTATACACCTGTGCGCTCAATAGTGGACTGCAGTGTGAGACAGCCTACAGCACTATGTATAATGAGTATACACCAGTGCGCTGCAAAGCGGCTTGCGGCGTTACACACCCTGCAGTGTTATGTATAATGAGTATACACCTGTGCGCTCCATAGCGGAGTACAGCGTGACACAGCCTGCAGCGTTATGTATAATGAGTATACACCTGTGCGCTCCATAGCGGACTGCAGCGTGAGACAGCCTGCAGCGCTATGTATAATAGGTATACACCTGTGCTCTGCAAAGCGGCCTGCGGCGTGAGACACCCTGCAGCGTTATGTATAATGAGTATACACCAGTACGCTCCATAGCGGCCTGCTGCGTGAGACAGCCTGCAGCGTTATGTATAATGAGTAGACACCTGTTTGCTGCAAAGCGGACTGCGGCGTGAGACAGCCTGCAGCGTTATATATAATGAGTATACACCTGTACGCTCCATAGTGGACTGCAGTGTGAGA
This sequence comes from Charina bottae, assembly GCA_023362775.1. Taxonomy (NCBI): domain Eukaryota; kingdom Metazoa; phylum Chordata; class Lepidosauria; order Squamata; family Charinaidae; genus Charina; species Charina bottae. The sequence continues at coordinate 1,272,050 of JALMGJ010000067.1, forward strand.
CAGCCTACAGCGCTATGTATAATGAGTATACACCTGTGCGCTCCATAGTGGACTGCAGAGTGAGACAGCCTACAGCGCTATGTATAATGGGTATACACCAGTGCGCTGCATAGCGGCTTGCGGCGTGACACAGCCTGCAGTGTTATGTATAATGAATATACACCTGTGCGCTCCATAGCGGAGTACAGCGTGACACAGCCTGCAGCGTTATGTATAATGAGTATACACCTGTGCGCTCCATAGCGGACTGCAGCGTGAGACAGCCTGCAGCGCTATGTATAATGAGTATACACCTGTGCTCTGCAAAGCGGCCTGCGGCGTGAGACAGCCTGCAGCGTTATGTATAATGAGTAGACCCCTGTGCGCTGCAAAGCGGCCTGCGGCGTGAGACAGCCTGCATCGTTGTATTAATGAGTATACGCCTGTACGTTCCATAGCGGCCTGCAGCGCGAGACAGCCTGCAGCGTTATGTATAATGAGTAGACACTTGTACGCTGCAAAGCGGCCTGCGGCGTGAGACAGCCTGCAGGGCTATGTATAATGAGTAGACCCCTGTGCGCTGCAAAGCGGCCTACAGCGTGAGATAGCCTGCAGCGCTTTGTATAATGAGTGGACACCTGTGCGCTGCAAAGCGGCCTGCGGCGTCAGACAGCCTGCAGCGTTATGTATAATGAGTATACACCTGTGCGCTGCAAAGCTGACTGCAGCGTGAGACAGCCTGCAGCGCTATGTATAATGAGTACACACCTGTGCGCTGCAAAGCGGACTGCAGCGTGAGACAGCCTGCAGCGTTATGTATAAAGAGTATACACCTGTGCGCTCCATAGTGGACTGCAGTGTGAGACAGCCTGCAGCGCTATGTATAATGAGTATACTCTTGTGCGCTCCATAGCGGACTGCAGCGTTATGTATGATGAGTAGACACCTGTGCGCTCCATAGCAGACTGCAGCGTGAGACAGCCAGCAGCGTTATGTATAATGAGTATACACCTGGGCAGTCCATAGCGGACTGCGGCGTGACACAGCCTGCAGCGCTATGTATAATGAGTAGACACCTGTGCGTTGCAAAGCGGACTGCAGCGTGAGAGAGCCTGCAGCGTTATGGATAATGAGTGTACTCTTGTGCGCTCCATAGCGGACTGCAGCGCTAGGCATAATGAGTATACACCTGTGCGCTGCAAAGCGGCCTGCAGCGTGACATAGCCTGCAGTGTTATGTATAATGAGTATACACCTGTACGCTCCATAGCAGCCTGCTGCGTGAGAAAGCCTGCAGCGTTATATATAATGAGTAGACACCTGTGCGCTGCAAAGCGGCCTGCGGCGTGAGATAGCCTGCAGCGCTATGTACAATGAGTATACTCTTGTGCGCTCCATAGCGGACTGCAGCGTTATGTATAATGAGTATACACCTGTGCGCTCCATAGCGGGCTGCAGCGTGAGACAGCCTGCAGCGTTATGTATAATGAGTAGACACCTGTTTGCTGCAAAGCGGACTGCGGCGTGAGACAGTCTGCAGCGTTATGTATAATGAGTATACACCTGTGCGCTCCATAGTGGACTGCAGAGTGAGACAGCCTACAGCGCTATGTATAATGGGTATACACCAGTGCGCTGCATAGCGGCTTGCGGCGTGACACAGCCTGCAGTGTTATGTATAATGAGTATACACCTGTGCGCTCCATAGCGGAGTACAGCGTGACACAGCCTGCAGCGTTATGTATAATGAGTATACACCTGTGCGCTCCATAGCGGACTGCAGCGTGACACAGCCTGCAGCGCTTTGTATAATGAGTATACACCTGTGCTCTGCAAAGCGGCCTGCGGCGTGAGACAGCCTGCAGCGTTATGTATAATGAGTAGACCCCTGTGCGCTGCAAAGCGGCCTGCGGCGTGAGACAGCCTGCATCGTTGTATTAATGAGTATACGCCTGTACGTTCCATAGCGGCCTGCAGCGCGAGACAGCCTGCAGCGTTATGTATAATGAGTAGACACTTGTACACTGCAAAGCGGCCTGCGGCGTGAGACAGCCTGCAGGGCTATGTATAATGAGTAGACCCCTGTGCGCTGCAAACCTGACTGCAGCGTGAGACAGCCTGCAGCGTTATGTATAATGAGTATACACCTGTATGCTCCATAGCGGCCTGCTGCATGAGACAGCCTGCAGCGTTATGTATAATGAGAATACACCTGTGCGCTCCATAGCGGACTGCAGCATGAGACAGCCTGCAGCGCGATATATAATGAGTATACACCTGTGCGCTCCATAGCGGAGTGCAGCGTGACACAGCCTGCAGCGTTATGTATCATGAGTATACACCTGTACGCTCCATAGCGGACTGCAGCGTTACATAGCCTGCAGCGTTATGTATAATGAGTATACACCTGTACGCTCCATAGCGGCGTACGCCGTGAGACAGCCTGCAGCGTTATGAATAATGAGTATACACCTGTACGCTCCATAGCGGCCTGCGGCGTGAGACAGCCTGCAGCGTTATGTATAATGGGTGTACACCTGTACGCTCCATAGCGGACTGCGGTGTGAGACAGCCTGCAGCGCTATGTATAATGAGTATACACCTGTGCGCTGCAAAGCGGCCGGCAGCGTGAGACAGCCTGCATCGTTATGTATAATGAGTATACTCTTGTGCGCTCCATAGCGGACTGCAGCGTTATGTATAATGAGTATACTCTTGTGCGCTCCATAGCGGACTGCAGCGTTATGTATAATGAGTAGACACCTGTGCGCTCCATAGCGGACTGCAGCATGAGACAGCCTGCAGCGCTATATATAATGAGTATACACCTGTGCGCTCCATAGCGGACTGCAGCGTGACATAGCCTGCAGCGTTATGTATAATGAGTATACACCTGTATGCTCCATATCGGACTGCAGCGTGACATAGCCTGCAGCGTTATGTATAATGAGTATATACCTGTGCGCTCCATAGCGGACAGCAGCGTGAGACAGCCTGCAGCGTTATGTGTAATGAGTATACACCTGTACGCTCCATAGCGGCGTACGCCGTGAGACAGCCTGCAGCGTTATGAATAATGAGTATACACCTGTACGCTCCATAGCGGCCTGCGGCGTGAGACAGCCTGCAGCGTTATGTATAATGGGTAGACACCTGTGCGCTGCAAAGAGGACTGCAGCGTGAGACAGCCTGCAGCGTTATGTATAATGAGTATACACCTATACGCTCCATAGCATCCTGCGGCATGAGACAGCTTGCAGCGTTATGTATGAGTATACACCTGTAGGCTCCATAGCGGCCTGCGGCATGAGACAGCCTGCAGCGTTATGTATAATTAGTATACACCTGTACGCTCCATAGCGGCCTGCGGCGTGAGACAGCCTGCAGCGTTATGTATAATGAGTAGACACCTGTGCTCTGCAAAGCGGCTTGCGGCGTAAGATAGCCTGCAGCCTTATGTATAATGAGTAGGCACCTGTGGGCTCCATAGCGGCCTGCGACCTGTACGCTCCATAGCGGACTGCAGCGCTATGTATAATGAGTAGACACCTGTGCGTTGCAAAGCGGACTGCAGCGTGAGAGAGCCTGCAGCGTTATGTATAATGAGTATACACCTGTGCGCTCCATAGTGGACTGCAGTGTGAGACAGCCTACAGCACTATGTATAATGAGTATACACCAGTGCGCTGCAAAGCGGCTTGCGGCGTGACACACCCTTCAGTGTTATGTATAATGAGTATACACCTGTGCGCTCCATAGCGGAGTACAGCGTGACACAGCCTGCAGCGTTATGTATAATGAGTATACACCTGTGCGCTCCATAGCGGACTGCAGCGTGAGACAGCCTGCAGCGCTATGTAGAATAGGTATACACCTGTGCTCTGCAAAGCGGCCTGCGGCGTGAGACAGCCTGCAGCGTTATGTATAATGGGTATACACCAGTACGCTCCATAGCGGCCTGCTGCGTGAGACAGCCTGCAGCGTTATGTATAATGAGTAGACACCTGTTTGCTGCAAAGCGGACTGCGGCGTGAGACAGCCTGCAGCGTTATGTATAATGAGTATACACCTGTACGCTCCATAGTGGACTGCAGTGTGAGACAGCCTACAGCGCTATGTATAATGAGTATACACCTGTGCGCTCCATAGTGGACTGCAGTGTGAGACAGCCTGCAGCGTTATGTATAATGAGTAGACCCCTGTGCGCTGCAAAGCGGCCTGCGGCGTGAGAAAGCCTGCATCGTTGTATTAATGAGTATACGCCTGTACGTTCCATAGCGGCCTGCAGCGCGAGACAGCCTGCAGCGTTATGTATAATGAGTAGACACTTGTACGCTGCAAAGCGGCCTGCGGCGTGAGACAGCCTGCAGGGCTATGTATAATGAGTAGACCCCTGTGCGCTGCAAAGCGGCCTGCGGCGTGAGACAGCCTGCAGCGTTGTATTAATGAGTATACGCCTGTACGTTCCATAGCGTCCTGCAGCGTGAGACAGCCTGCAGCGTTGTATTAATGAGTATACGCCTGTACGTTCCATAGCGGCCTGCAGCGCGAGACAGCCTGCAGCGTTATGTATAATGAGTATACACCTGTGCGCTGCAAAGCGGCCTGCAGCGTGAGACAGCCTGCAGCATTATGTATAATGAGTATACACCTGTGCGCTCCATAGCGGACTGCAGCGTGAGACAGCCTGCAGCGTTATGTATAATGAGTAGACACCTGTTTGCTGCAAAGCGGACTGCGGCGTGAGACAGCCTGCAGCGTTATGTATAATGAGTATACACCTGTACGCTCCATAGTGGACTGCAGTGTGAGAGAGCCTACAGCGCTATGTATAATGAGTATACACCTGTGCGCTCCATAGTGGACTGCAGTGTGAGACAGCCTGCAGCGCTATGTATAATGAGTATACTCTTGTGCGCTCCATAGCGGACTGCAGCGTTATGTATGATGAGTAGACACCTGTGCGCTCCATAGCAGACTGCAGCGTGAGACAGCCTGCAGCGTTATGTATAATGAGTATACACCTGTGCAGTCCATAGCGGACTGCGGCGTGACACAGCCTGCAGCGCTATGTATAATGAGTAGACACCTGTGCGTTGCAAAGCGGACTGCAGCGTGAGAGAGCCTGCAGCGTTATGTATAATGAGTGTACTCTTGTGCGCTCCATAGCGGACTGCAGCGCTAGGCATAATGAGTATACACCTGTGCGCTGCAAAGCGGCCTGCAGCGTGACATAGCCTGCAGTGTTATGTATAATGAGTATACACCTGTACGCTCCATAGCAGCCTGCTGCGTGAGAAAGCCTGCAGCGTTATATATAATGAGTAGACACCTGTGCGCTGCAAAGCGGACTGCAGCATGAGACAGCCTGTAGAGTTATGTATAATGAGTAGACACCTGTACGCTCCATAGCGGCCTGTGGGGTGAGACAGCCTGCAGCGTTATGTATAATACCTGTACGCTCCATATCGGCCTGCTGCGTGAGACAGCCTGCAGCGTTATGTATAATGAGTATACACGTGTGCCCTCCATAGAGGACTGCAGCATGAGACAGCCTGCAGCGCTATGTATAATGAGTATACACCTGTGCGCTGCAAAGCGGCCTGCAGCGTGAGACAGCCTGCAGCAGTATGTATAATGAGTATACACCTGTGCGCTCCATAGCGGACTGCAGCGTGAGACAGCCTGCAGCGTTATGTATAATGAGTATACACCTGTGCGCTCCATAGCGGCCTGCTGCGTGAGACAGCCTGCAGCGTTATGTATAATGAGTAGACACCTGTTTGCTGCAAAGCGGACTGCGGCGTGAGACAGTCTGCAGCGTTATGTATAATGAGTATACACCTGTACGCTCCATAGTGGACTGCAGTGTGAGACAGCCTACAGCGCTATGTATAATGAGTATACACCTGTGCGCTCCATAGTGGACTGCAGTGTGAGACAGCCTACAGCGCTATGTATAATGAGTATACACCAGTGCGCTGCATAGCGGCTTGCGGCGTGACAAAGCCTGCAGTGTTATGTATAATGAGTATACACCTGTGCGCTGCAAAGCGGCCTGCAGCGTGAGACAGCCTGCAGCGTTATGTATAATGAGTATACACCTGTGCGCTCCATAGCGGACTGCAGCGTGAGACAGCCTGCAGCGTTATGTATGAGTATACACCTTTGCGCTTCATAGCGGCCTGCGGCGTCAGACAGCCTGCAGCGCTATGTATAATGAGTATACTCTTGTGCGCCCCATAGCGGACTGCAGCGTTATGTATGATAAGTAGACACCTGTGAGCTCCATAGCGGACTGCAGCGTGAGACAGCCTGCAGTGTTATGTATAATGAGTATACACCTGTGCAGTCCATAGCGGACTGCGGCGTGACACAGCTTGCAGCGCTATGTATAATGAGTATACACCTGTACGCTCCATAGCGTCCTGCGGCGTGAGACAGCCTGCAGCGTTATGTATAATGAGTAGACACCTGTGGGCTCCATAGCGGCCTGCGGCCTGAGATAGCCTGCAGCGCTATGTATAATATGTATACACCTGTACGCTCCATAGCGGACTGCAGCGCTATGTATAATGAGTAGACACCTATGCGTTGCAAAGTGGACTGCAGCGTGAGAGAGCCTGCAGCGTTATGTATAATGAGTATACACCTGTGCGCTCAATAGTGGACTGCAGTGTGAGACAGCCTACAGCACTATGTATAATGAGTATACACCAGTGCGCTGCAAAGCGGCTTGCGGCGTTACACACCCTGCAGTGTTATGTATAATGAGTATACACCTGTGCGCTCCATAGCGGAGTACAGCGTGACACAGCCTGCAGCGTTATGTATAATGAGTAGACACCTGTGCGCTCCATAGCGGACTGCAGCGTGAGACAGCCTGCAGCGCTATGTATAATAGGTATACACCTGTGCTCTGCAAAGCGGCCTGCGGCGTGAGACACCCTGCAGCGTTATGTATAATGAGTATACACCAGTACGCTCCATAGCGGCCTGCTGCGTGAGACAGCCTGCAGCGTTATGTATAATGAGTAGACACCTGTTTGCTGCAAAGCGGACTGCGGCGTGAGACAGCCTGCAGCGTTATATATAATGAGTATACACCTGTACGCTCCATAGTGGACTGCAGTGTGAGACAGCCTACAGCGCTATGTATAATGAGTATACACCTGTGCGCTCCATAGTGGACTGCAGAGTGAGACAGCCTACAGCGCTATGTATAATGGGTATACACCAGTGCGCTGCATAGCGGCTTGCGGCGTGACACAGCCTGCAGTGTTATGTATAATGAATATACACCTGTGCGCTCCATAGCGGAGTACAGCGTGACACAGCCTGCAGCGTTATGTATAATGAGTATACACCTGTGCGCTCCATAGCGGACTGCAGCGTGAGACAGCCTGCAGCGCTATGTATAATGAGTATACACCTGTGCTCTGCAAAGCGGCCTGCGGCGTGAGACAGCCTGCAGCGTTATGTATAATGAGTAGACCCCTGTGCGCTGCAAAGCGGCCTGCGGCGTGAGACAGCCTGCATCGTTGTATTAATGAGTATACGCCTGTACGTTCCATAGCGGCCTGCAGCGCGAGACAGCCTGCAGCGTTATGTATAATGAGTAGACACTTGTACGCTGCAAAGCGGCCTGCGGCGTGAGACAGCCTGCAGGGCTATGTATAATGAGTAGACCCCTGTGCGCTGCAAAGCGGCCTACAGCGTGAGATAGCCTGCAGCGCTTTGTATAATGAGTGGACACCTGTGCGCTGCAAAGCGGCCTGCGGCGTCAGACAGCCTGCAGCGTTATGTATAATGAGTATACACCTGTGCGCTGCAAAGCTGACTGCAGCGTGAGACAGCCTGCAGCGCTATGTATAATGAGTACACACCTGTGCGCTGCAAAGCGGACTGCAGCGTGAGACAGCCTGCAGCGTTATGTATAAAGAGTATACACCTGTGCGCTCCATAGTGGACTGCAGTGTGAGACAGCCTGCAGCGCTATGTATAATGAGTATACTCTTGTGCGCTCCATAGCGGACTGCAGCGTTATGTATGATGAGTAGACACCTGTGCGCTCCATAGCAGACTGCAGCGTGAGACAGCCAGCAGCGTTATGTATAATGAGTATACACCTGGGCAGTCCATAGCGGACTGCGGCGTGACACAGCCTGCAGCGCTATGTATAATGAGTAGACACCTGTGCGTTGCAAAGCGGACTGCAGCGTGAGAGAGCCTGCAGCGTTATGGATAATGAGTGTACTCTTGTGCGCTCCATAGCGGACTGCAGCGCTAGGCATAATGAGTATACACCTGTGCGCTGCAAAGCGGCCTGCAGCGTGACATAGCCTGCAGTGTTATGTATAATGAGTATACACCTGTACGCTCCATAGCAGCCTGCTGCGTGAGAAAGCCTGCAGCGTTATATATAATGAGTAGACACCTGTGCGCTGCAAAGCGGCCTGCGGCGTGAGATAGCCTGCAGCGCTATGTACAATGAGTATACTCTTGTGCGCTCCATAGCGGACTGCAGCGTTATGTATAATGAGTATACACCTGTGCGCTCCATAGCGGGCTGCAGCGTGAGACAGCCTGCAGCGTTATGTATAATGAGTATACATCTGCGCGCTCCATAGCGGACTGCAGCGTGACACAGCCTGCAGCGTTATGTATAATGAGTATACACCTGTGCGCTCCAAAGCGGACTGCAGCATGAGACAGCCTGTAGCGTTATGTATAATGAGTAGACACCTGTACGCTCCATAGCGGCCTGTGGCGTGAGACAGCCTGCAGCGTTATGTATAATACCTGTACGCTCCATATCGGCCTGCTGCGTGAGACAGCCTGCAGCGTTATGTATAATGAGTATACACCTGTGCCCTCCATAGAGGACTGCAGCATGAGACAGCCTGCAGCGCTATGTATAATGAGTATACACCTGTGCGCTGCAAAGCGGCCTGCAGCGTGAGACAGCCTGCAGCAGTATGTATAATGAGTATACACCTGTGCGCTCCATAGCGGACTGCAGCGTGAGACAGCCTGCAGCGTTATGTATAATGAGTATACACCTGTGCGCTCCATAGCGGCCTGCTGCGTGAGACAGCCTGCAGCGTTATGTATAATGAGTAGACACCTGTTTGCTGCAAAGCGGACTGCGGCGTGAGACAGTCTGCAGCGTTATGTATAATGAGTATACACCTGTGCGCTCCATAGTGGACTGCAGAGTGAGACAGCCTACAGCGCTATGTATAATGGGTATACACCAGTGCGCTGCATAGCGGCTTGCGGCGTGACACAGCCTGCAGTGTTATGTATAATGAGTATACACCTGTGCGCTCCATAGCGGAGTACAGCGTGACACAGCCTGCAGCGTTATGTATAATGAGTATACACCTGTGCGCTCCATAGCGGACTGCAGCGTGACACAGCCTGCAGCGCTATGTATAATGAGTATACACCTGTGCTCTGCAAAGCGGCCTGCGGCGTGAGACAGCCTGCAGCGTTATGTATAATGAGTAGACCCCTGTGCGCTGCAAAGCGGCCTGCGGCGTGAGACAGCCTGCATCGTTGTATTAATGAGTATACGCCTGTACGTTCCATAGCGGCCTGCAGCGCGAGACAGCCTGCAGCGTTATGTATAATGAGTAGACACTTGTACACTGCAAAGCGGCCTGCGGCGTGAGACAGCCTGCAGGGCTATGTATAATGAGTAGACCCCTGTGCGCTGCAAAGCGGCCTACAGCGTGAGATAGCCTGCAGCGCTTTGTATAATGAGTGGACACCTGTGCGCTGCAAAGCGGCCTGCGGCGTCAGACAGCCTGCAGCGTTATGTATAATGAGTATACACCTGTGCGCTGCAAAGCGGACTGCAGCGTGAGACAGCCTGCAGCGCTATGTATAATGAGTACACACCTGTGCGCTGCAAAGCGGACTGCAGCGTGAGACAGCCTGCAGCGTTATGTATAAAGAGTATACACCTGTGCGCTCCATAGTGGACTGCAGTGTGAGACAGCCTGCCGCGCTATGTATAATGAGTATACTCTTGTGCGCTCCATAGCGGACTGCAGCGTGAGACAGCCTGCAGCGCTATGTATAATGAGTAGACACCTGTGCGTTGCAAAGCGGACTGCAGCGTGAGAGAGCCTGCAGCGTTATGTATAATGAGTGTACTCTTGTGCGCTCCATAGCGGACTGCAGCGCTAGGCATAATGAGTATACACCTGTGCGCTGCAAAGCGGCCTGCAGCGTGACATAGCCTGCAGTGTTATGTATAATGAGTATACACCTGTACGCTCCATAGCAGCCTGCTGCGTGAGAAAGCCTGCAGCGCTATGTACAATGAGTATACTCTTGTGCGCTCCATAGCGGACTGCAGCGTTATGTATAATGAGTATACACCTGTGCACTCCATAGCGGACTGCAGCGTGAGACAGCCTGCAGCGTTATGTATAATGAGTATACATCAGCGCGCTCCATAGCGGACTGCAGCGTGACACAGCCTGCAGCGTTATGTATAATGAGTATACACCTGTGCGCTCCAAAGCGGACTGCAGCATGAGACAGCCTGTAGCGTTATGTATAATGAGTAGACACCTGTACGCTCCATAGCGGCCTGTGGCGTGAGACAGCCTGCAGCGTTATGTATAATACCTGTACGCTCCATATCGGCCTGCTTCGTGAGACAGCCTGCAGCGTTATGTATAATGAGTATACACCTGTGCCCTCCATAGAGGACTGCAGCATGAGACAGCCTGCAGCGCTATGTATAATGAGTATACACCTGTGCGCTGCAAAGCGGCCTGCAGCGTGAGACAGCCTGCAGCAGTATGTATAATGAGTATACACCTGTGCGCTCCATAGCGGACTGCAGCGTGAGACAGCCTGCAGCGTTATGTATAATGAGTATACACCTGTGCGCTCCATAGCGGCCTGCTGCGTGAGACAGCCTGCAGCGTTATGTATAATGAGTAGACACCTGTTTGCTGCAAAGCGGACTGCGGCGTGAGACAGTCTGCAGCGTTATGTATAATGAGTATACACCTGTGCCCTCCATAGAGGACTGCAGCATGAGACAGCCTGCAGCGTTATGTATAATGAGTATACACCTGTGCGCTGCAAAGCGGACTGCAGCGTGAGACAGCCTGCAGCGCTATGTATAATGAGTACACACCTGTGCGCTGCAAAGCGGACTGCAGCGTGAGACAGCCTGCAGCGTTATGTATAAAGAGTATACACCTGTGCGCTCCATAGTGGACTGCAGTGTGAGACAGCCTGCAGCGCTATGTATAATGAGTATACTCTTGTGCGCTCCATAGCGGACTGCAGCGTTATGTATGATGAGTAGACACCTGTGCGCTCCATAGCAGACTGCAGCGTGAGACAGCCTGCAGCGTTATGTATAATGAGTATACATCTGCGCGCTCCATAGCGGACTGCAGCGTGACACAGCCTGCAGCGTTATGTATAATGAGTATACACCTGTGCGCTCCATAGCGGACTGCAGCGTGAGACAGCCTGCAGCGTTATGTATAATGAGTATACATCTGCGCGCTCCATAGCGGACTGCAGCGTGACACAGCCTGCAGCGTTATGTATAATGAGTATACACCTGTGCGCTCCAAAGCGGACTGCAGCATGAGACAGCCTGTAGCGTTATGTATAATGAGTAGACACCTGTACGCTCCATAGCGGCCTGTGGCGTGAGACAGCCTGCAGCGTTATGTATAATACCTGTACGCTCCATATCGGCCTGCTGCGTGAGACAGCCTGCAGCGTTATGTATAATGAGTATACACCTGTGCCCTCCATAGAGGACTGCAGCATGAGACAGCCTGCAGCGCTATGTATAATGAGTATACACCTGTGCGCTGCAAAGCGGCCTGCAGCGTGAGACAGCCTGCAGCAGTATGTATAATGAGTATACACCTGTGCGCTCCATAGCGGACTGCAGCGTGAGACAGCCTGCAGCGTTATGTATAATGAGTATACACCTGTGCGCTCCATAGCGGCCTGCTGCGTGAGACAGCCTGCAGCGTTATGTATAATGAGTAGACACCTGTGCGTTGCAAAGCGGACTGCAGCGTGAGAGAGCCTGCAGCGTTATGGATAATGAGTGTACTCTTGTGCGCTCCATAGCGGACTGCAGCGCTAGGCATAATGAGTATACACCTGTGCGCTGCAAAGCGGCCTGCAGCGTGACATAGCCTGCAGTGTTATGTATAATGAGTATACACCTGTACGCTCCATAGCAGCCTGCTGCGTGAGAAAGCCTGCAGCGTTATATATAATGAGTAGACACCTGTGCGCTGCAAAGCGGCCTGCGGCGTGAGATAGCCTGCAGCGCTATGTACAATGAGTATACTCTTGTGCGCTCCATAGCGGACTGCAGCGTTATGTATAATGAGTATACACCTGTGCGCTCCATAGCGGGCTGCAGCGTGAGACAGCCTGCAGCGTTATGTATAATGAGTATACATCTGCGCGCTCCATAGCGGACTGCAGCGTGACACAGCCTGCAGCGTTATGTATAATGAGTATACACCTGTGCGCTCCAAAGCGGACTGCAGCATGAGACAGCCTGTAGCGTTATGTATAATGAGTAGACACCTGTACGCTCCATAGCGGCCTGTGGCGTGAGACAGCCTGCAGCGTTATGTATAATACCTGTACGCTCCATATCGGCCTGCTGCGTGAGACAGCCTGCAGCGTTATGTATAATGAGTATACACCTGTGCCCTCCATAGAGGACTGCAGCATGAGACAGCCTGCAGCGCTATGTATAATGAGTATACACCTGTGCGCTGCAAAGCGGCCTGCAGCGTGAGACAGCCTGCAGCAGTATGTATAATGAGTATACACCTGTGCGCTCCATAGCGGACTGCAGCGTGAGACAGCCTGCAGCGTTATGTATAATGAGTATACACCTGTGCGCTCCATAGCGGCCTGCTGCGTGAGACAGCCTGCAGCGTTATGTATAATGAGTAGACACCTGTTTGCTGCAAAGCGGACTGCGGCGTGAGACAGTCTGCAGCGTTATGTATAATGAGTATACACCTGTGCGCTCCATAGTGGACTGCAGAGTGAGACAGCCTACAGCGCTATGTATAATGGGTATACACCAGTGCGCTGCATAGCGGCTTGCGGCGTGACACAGCCTGCAGTGTTATGTATAATGAGTATACACCTGTGCGCTCCATAGCGGAGTACAGCGTGACACAGCCTGCAGCGTTATGTATAATGAGTATACACCTGTGCGCTCCATAGCGGACTGCAGCGTGACACAGCCTGCAGCGCTATGTATAATGAGTATACACCTGTGCTCTGCAAAGCGGCCTGCGGCGTGAGACAGCCTGCAGCGTTATGTATAATGAGTAGACCCCTGTGCGCTGCAAAGCGGCCTGCGGCGTGAGACAGCCTGCATCGTTGTATTAATGAGTATACGCCTGTACGTTCCATAGCGGCCTGCAGCGCGAGACAGCCTGCAGCGTTATGTATAATGAGTAGACACTTGTACACTGCAAAGAGGCCTGCGGCGTGAGACAGCCTGCAGGGCTATGTATAATGAGTAGACCCCTGTGCGCTGCAAAGCGGCCTACAGCGTGAGATAGCCTGCAGCGCTTTGTATAATGAGTGGACACCTGTGCGCTGCAAAGCGGCCTGCGGCGTCAGACAGCCTGCAGCGTTATGTATAATGAGTATACACCTGTGCGCTGCAAAGCGGACTGCAGCGTGAGACAGCCTGCAGCGCTATGTATAATGAGTACACACCTGTGCGCTGCAAAGCGGACTGCAGCGTGAGACAGCCTGCAGCGTTATGTATAAAGAGTATACACCTGTGCGCTCCATAGTGGACTGCAGTGTGAGACAGCCTGCCGCGCTATTTATAATGAGTATACTCTTGTGCGCTCCATAGCGGACTGCAGCGTGAGACAGCCTGCAGCGCTATGTATAATGAGTAGACACCTGTGCGTTGCAAAGCGGACTGCAGCGTGAGAGAGCCTGCAGCGTTATGTATAATGAGTGTACTCTTGTGCGCTCCATAGCGGACTGCAGCGCTAGGCATAATGAGTATACACCTGTGCGCTGCAAAGCGGCCTGCAGCGTGACATAGCCTGCAGTGTTATGTATAATGAGTATACACCTGTACGCTCCATAGCAGCCTGCTGCGTGAGAAAGCCTGCAGCGCTATGTACAATGAGTATACTCTTGTGCGCTCCATAGCGGACTGCAGCGTTATGTATAATGAGTATACACCTGTGCACTCCATAGCGGACTGCAGCGTGAGACAGCCTGCAGCGTTATGTATAATGAGTATACATCAGCGCGCTCCATAGCGGACTGCAGCGTGACACAGCCTGCAGCGTTATGTATAATGAGTATACACCTGTGCGCTCCAAAGCGGACTGCAGCATGAGACAGCCTGTAGCGTTATGTATAATGAGTAGACACCTGTACGCTCCATAGCGGCCTGTGGCGTGAGACAGCCTGCAGCGTTATGTATAATACCTGTACGCTCCATATCGGCCTGCTTCGTGAGACAGCCTGCAGCGTTATGTATAATGAGTATACACCTGTGCCCTCCATAGAGGACTGCAGCATGAGACAGCCTGCAGCGCTATGTATAATGAGTATACACCTGTGCGCTGCAAAGCGGCCTGCAGCGTGAGACAGCCTGCAGCAGTATGTATAATGAGTATACACCTGTGCGCTCCATAGCGGACTGCAGCGTGAGACAGCCTGCAGCGTTATGTATAATGAGTATACACCTGTGCGCTCCATAGCGGCCTGCTGCGTGAGACAGCCTGCAGCGTTATGTATAATGAGTAGACACCTGTTTGCTGCAAAGCGGACTGCGGCGTGAGACAGTCTGCAGCGTTATGTATAATGAGTATACACCTGTGCCCTCCATAGAGGACTGCAGCATGAGACAGCCTGCAGCGTTATGTATAATGAGTATACACCTGTGCGCTGCAAAGCGGACTGCAGCGTGAGACAGCCTGCAGCGCTATGTATAATGAGTACACACCTGTGCGCTGCAAAGCGGACTGCAGCGTGAGACAGCCTGCAGCGTTATGTATAAAGAGTATACACCTGTGCGCTCCATAGTGGACTGCAGTGTGAGACAGCCTGCAGCGCTATGTATAATGAGTATACTCTTGTGCGCTCCATAGCGGACTGCAGCGTTATGTATGATGAGTAGACACCTGTGCGCTCCATAGCAGACTGCAGCGTGAGACAGCCTGCAGCGTTATGTATAATGAGTATACATCTGCGCGCTCCATAGCGGACTGCAGCGTGACACAGCCTGCAGCGTTATGTATAATGAGTATACACCTGTGCGCTCCATAGCGGACTGCAGCGTGAGACAGCCTGCAGCGTTATGTATAATGAGTATACATCTGCGCGCTCCATAGCGGACTGCAGCGTGACACAGCCTGCAGCGTTATGTATAATGAGTATACACCTGTGCGCTCCAAAGCGGACTGCAGCATGAGACAGCCTGTAGCGTTATGTATAATGAGTAGACACCTGTACGCTCCATAGCGGCCTGTGGCGTGAGACAGCCTGCAGCGTTATGTATAATACCTGTACGCTCCATATCGGCCTGCTGCGTGAGACAGCCTGCAGCGTTATGTATAATGAGTATACACCTGTGCCCTCCATAGAGGACTGCAGCATGAGACAGCCTGCAGCGCTATGTATAATGAGTATACACCTGTGCGCTGCAAAGCGGCCTGCAGCGTGAGACAGCCTGCAGCAGTATGTATAATGAGTATACACCTGTGCGCTCCATAGCGGACTGCAGCGTGAGACAGCCTGCAGCGTTATGTATAATGAGTATACACCTGTGCGCTCCATAGCGGCCTGCTGCGTGAGACAGCCTGCAGCGTTATGTATAATGAGTAGACACCTGTGCGTTGCAAAGCGGACTGCAGCGTGAGAGAGCCTGCAGCGTTATGGATAATGAGTGTACTCTTGTGCGCTCCATAGCGGACTGCAGCGCTAGGCATAATGAGTATACACCTGTGCGCTGCAAAGCGGCCTGCAGCGTGACATAGCCTGCAGTGTTATGTATAATGAGTATACACCTGTACGCTCCATAGCAGCCTGCTGCGTGAGAAAGCCTGCAGCGTTATATATAATGAGTAGACACCTGTGCGCTGCAAAGCGGCCTGCGGCGTGAGATAGCCTGCAGCGCTATGTACAATGAGTATACTCTTGTGCGCTCCATAGCGGACTGCAGCGTTATGTATAATGAGTATACACCTGTGCGCTCCATAGCGGGCTGCAGCGTGAGACAGCCTGCAGCGTTATGTATAATGAGTATACATCTGCGCGCTCCATAGCGGACTGCAGCGTGACACAGCCTGCAGCGTTATGTATAATGAGTATACACCTGTGCGCTCCAAAGCGGACTGCAGCATGAGACAGCCTGTAGCGTTATGTATAATGAGTAGACACCTGTACGCTCCATAGCGGCCTGTGGCGTGAGACAGCCTGCAGCGTTATGTATAATACCTGTACGCTCCATATCGGCCTGCTGCGTGAGACAGCCTGCAGCGTTATGTATAATGAGTATACACCTGTGCCCTCCATAGAGGACTGCAGCATGAGACAGCCTGCAGCGCTATGTATAATGAGTATACACCTGTGCGCTGCAAAGCGGCCTGCAGCGTGAGACAGCCTGCAGCAGTATGTATAATGAGTATACACCTGTGCGCTCCATAGCGGACTGCAGCGTGAGACAGCCTGCAGCGTTATGTATAATGAGTATACACCTGTGCGCTCCATAGCGGCCTGCTGCGTGAGACAGCCTGCAGCGTTATGTATAATGAGTAGACACCTGTTTGCTGCAAAGCGGACTGCGGCGTGAGACAGTCTGCAGCGTTATGTATAATGAGTATACACCTGTGCGCTCCATAGTGGACTGCAGAGTGAGACAGCCTACAGCGCTATGTATAATGGGTATACACCAGTGCGCTGCATAGCGGCTTGCGGCGTGACACAGCCTGCAGTGTTATGTATAATGAGTATACACCTGTGCGCTCCATAGCGGAGTACAGCGTGACACAGCCTGCAGCGTTATGTATAATGAGTATACACCTGTGCGCTCCATAGCGGACTGCAGCGTGACACAGCCTGCAGCGCTATGTATAATGAGTATACACCTGTGCTCTGCAAAGCGGCCTGCGGCGTGAGACAGCCTGCAGCGTTATGTATAATGAGTAGACCCCTGTGCGCTGCAAAGCGGCCTGCGGCGTGAGACAGCCTGCATCGTTGTATTAATGAGTATACGCCTGTACGTTCCATAGCGGCCTGCAGCGCGAGACAGCCTGCAGCGTTATGTATAATGAGTAGACACTTGTACACTGCAAAGCGGCCTGCGGCGTGAGACAGCCTGCAGGGCTATGTATAATGAGTAGACCCCTGTGCGCTGCAAAGCGGCCTACAGCGTGAGATAGCCTGCAGCGCTTTGTATAATGAGTGGACACCTGTGCGCTGCAAAGCGGCCTGCGGCGTCAGACAGCCTACAGCGTTATGTATAATGAGTATACACCTGTGCGCTGCAAAGCGGACTGCAGCGTGAGACAGCCTGCAGCGCTATGTATAATGAGTACACACCTGTGCGCTGCAAAGCGGACTGCAGCGTGAGACAGCCTGCAGCGTTATGTATAAAGAGTATACACCTGTGCGCTCCATAGTGGACTGCAGTGTGAGACAGCCTGCAGCGCTATGTATAATGAGTATACTCTTGTGCGCTCCATAGCGGACTGCAGCGTGAGACAGCCTGCAGCGCTATGTATAATGAGTAGACACCTGTGCGTTGCAAAGCGGACTGCAGCGTGAGAGAGCCTGCAGCGTTATGTATAATGAGTGTACTCTTGTGCGCTCCATAGCGGACTGCAGCGCTAGGCATAATGAGTATACACCTGTGCGCTGCAAAGCGGCCTGCAGCGTGACATAGCCTGCAGTGTTATGTATAATGAGTATACACCTGTACGCTCCATAGCAGCCTGCTGCGTGAGAAAGCCTGCAGCGCTATGTACAATGAGTATACTCTTGTGCGCTCCATAGCGGACTGCAGCGTTATGTATAATGAGTATACACCTGTGCACTCCATAGCGGACTGCAGCGTGAGACAGCCTGCAGCGTTATGTATAATGAGTATACATCTGCGCGCTCCATAGCGGACTGCAGCGTGACACAGCCTGCAGCGTTATGTATAATGAGTATACACCTGTGCGCTCCAAAGCGGACTGCAGCATGAGACAGCCTGTAGCGTTATGTATAATGAGTAGACACCTGTACGCTCCATAGCGGCCTGTGGCGTGAGACAGCCTGCAGCGTTATGTATAATACCTGTACGCTCCATATCGGCCTGCTTCGTGAGACAGCCTGCAGCGTTATGTATAATGAGTATACACCTGTGCCCTCCATAGAGGACTGCAGCATGAGACAGCCTGCAGCGCTATGTATAATGAGTATACACTTGTGCGCTGCAAAGCGGCCTGCAGCGTGAGACAGCCTGCAGCAGTATGTATAATGAGTATACACCTGTGCGCTCCATAGCGGACTGCAGCGTGAGACAGCCTGCAGCGTTATGTATAATGAGTATACACCTGTGCGCTCCATAGCGGCCTGCTGCGTGAGACAGCCTGCAGCGTTATGTATAATGAGTAGACACCTGTTTGCTGCAAAGCGGACTGCGGCGTGAGACAGTCTGCAGCGTTATGTATAATGAGTATACACCTGTGCCCTCCATAGAGGACTGCAGCATGAGACAGCCTGCAGCGTTATGTATAATGAGTATACACCTGTGCGCTGCAAAGCGGACTGCAGCGTGAGACAGCCTGCAGCGCTATGTATAATGAGTACACACCTGTGCGCTGCAAAGCGGACTGCAGCGTGAGACAGCCTGCAGCGTTATGTATAAAGAGTATACACCTGTGCGCTCCATAGTGGACTGCAGTGTGAGACAGCCTGCAGCGCTATGTATAATGAGTATACTCTTGTGCGCTCCATAGCGGACTGCAGCGTTATGTATGATGAGTAGACACCTGTGCGCTCCATAGCAGACTGCAGCGTGAGACAGCCTGCAGCGTTATGTATAATGAGTATACATCTGCGCGCTCCATAGCGGACTGCAGCGTGACACAGCCTGCAGCGTTATGTATAATGAGTATACACCTGTGCGCTCCATAGCGGACTGCAGCGTGAGACAGCCTGCAGCGTTATGTATAATGAGTATACATCTGCGCGCTCCATAGCGGACTGCAGCGTGACACAGCCTGCAGCGTTATGTATAATGAGTATACACCTGTGCGCTCCAAAGCGGACTGCAGCATGAGACAGCCTGTAGCGTTATGTATAATGAGTAGACACCTGTACGCTCCATAGCGGCCTGTGGCGTGAGACAGCCTGCAGCGTTATGTATAATACCTGTACGCTCCATATCGGCCTGCTGCGTGAGACAGCCTGCAGGGTTATGTATAATGAGTAGACACCTGTACGCTCCATAGCGGCCTGTGGCGTGAGACAGCCTGCAGCGTTATGTATAATGAGTAGACACCTGTACGCTCCATAGCGGCCTGTGGCGTGAGACAGCCTGCAGCGTTATGTATAATACCTGTGCGCTCCATAGCGGACTGCAGCGTGAGACAGCCTGCAGCGTTATGTATAATGAGTATACACCTGTGCGCTCCATAGCGGCCTGCTGCGTGAGACAGCCTGCAGCGTTATGTATAATGAGTAGACACCTGTTTGCTGCAAAGCGGACTGCGGCGTGAGACAGTCTGCAGCGTTATGTATAATGAGTATACACCTGTGCCCTCCATAGAGGACTGCAGCATGAGACAGCCTGCAGCGTTATGTATAATGAGTATACACCTGTGCGCTGCAAAGCGGACTGCAGCGTGAGACAGCCTGCAGCGCTATGTATAATGAGTACACACCTGTGCGCTGCAAAGCGGACTGCAGCGTGAGACAGCCTGCAGCGTTATGTATAAAGAGTATACACCTGTGCGCTCCATAGTGGACTGCAGTGTGAGACAGCCTGCAGCGCTATGTATAATGAGTATACTGTTGTGCGCTCCATAGCGGACTGCAGCGTTATGTATGATGAGTAGACACCTGTGCGCTCCATAGCAGACTGCAGCGTGAGACAGCCTGCAGCGTTATGTATAATGAGTATACATCTGCGCGCTCCATAGCGGACTGCAGCGTGACACAGCCTGCAGCGTTATGTATAATGAGTATACACCTGTGCGCTCCATAGCGGACTGCAGCGTGAGACAGCCTGCAGCGTTATGTATAATGAGTATACATCTGCGCGCTCCATAGCGGACTGCAGCGTGACACAGCCTGCAGCGTTATGTATAATGAGTATACACCTGTGCGCTCCAAAGCGGACTGCAGCATGAGACAGCCTGTAGCGTTATGTATAATGAGTAGACACCTGTACGCTCCATAGCGGCCTGTGGCGTGAGACAGCCTGCAGCGTTATGTATAATACCTGTACGCTCCATATCGGCCTGCTGCGTGAGACAGCCTGCAGCGTTATGTATAATGAGTATACACCTGTGCCCTCCATAGAGGACTGCAGCATGAGACAGCCTGCAGCGCTATGTATAATGAGTATACACCTGTGCGCTGCAAAGCGGCCTGCAGCGTGAGACAGCCTGCAGCAGTATGTATAATGAGTATACACCTGTGCGCTCCATAGCGGACTGCAGCGTGAGACAGCCTGCAGCGTTATGTATAATGAGTATACACCTGTGCGCTCCATAGCGGCCTGCTGCGTGAGACAGCCTGCAGCGTTATGTATAATGAGTAGACACCTGTTTGCTGCAAAGCGGACTGCGGCGTGAGACAGTCTGCAGCGTTATGTATAATGAGTATACACCTGTACGCTCCATAGTGGACTGCAGTGTGAGACAGCCTACAGCGCTATGTATAATGAGTATACACCTGTGCGCTCCATAGTGGACTGCAGTGTGAGACAGCCTACAGCGCTATGTATAATGAGTATACACCAGTGCGCTGCATAGCGGCTTGCGGCGTGACACAGCCTGCAGTGTTATGTATAATGAGTATACATCTGTGCGCTGCAAAGCGGCCTGCAGCGTGAGACAGCCTGCAGCGTTATGTATAATGAGTATACACCTGTGCGCTCCATAGCGGACTGCAGCGTGAGACAGCCTGCAGCGTTATGTATGAGTATACACCTTTGCGCTCCATAGCGGCCTGCGGCGTCAGACAGCCTGCAGCGCTATGTATAATGAGTATACTCTTGTGCGCCCCATAGCGGACTGCAGCGTTATGTATGATAAGTAGACACCTGTGAGCTCCATAGCGGACTGCAGCGTGAGACAGCCTGCAGTGTTATGTATAATGAGTATACACCTGTGCAGTCCATAGCGGACTGCGGCATGACACAGCTTGCAGCGCTATGTATAATGAGTATACACCTGTACGCTCCATAGCGTCCTGCGGCGTGAGACAGCCTGCAGTGTTACGTATAATGAGTAGACACCTGTGGGCTCCATAGCGGTCTGCGGCCTGAGATAGCCTGCAGCGCTATGTATAATATGTATACACCTGTACGCTCCATAGCGGACTGCAGCGCTATGTATAATGAGTAGACACCTATGCGTTGCAAAGTGGACTGCAGCGTGAGAGAGCCTGCAGCGTTATGTATAATGAGTATACACCTGTGCGCTCAATAGTGGACTGCAGTGTGAGACAGCCTACAGCACTATGTATAATGAGTATACACCAGTGCGCTGCAAAGCGGCTTGCGGCGTTACACACCCTGCAGTGTTATGTATAATGAGTATACACCTGTGCGCTCCATAGCGGAGTACAGCGTGACACAGCCTGCAGCGTTATGTATAATGAGTATACACCTGTGCGCTCCATAGCGGACTGCAGCGTGAGACAGCCTGCAGCGCTATGTATAATAGGTATACACCTGTGCTCTGCAAAGCGGCCTGCGGCGTGAGACACCCTGCAGCGTTATGTATAATGAGTATACACCAGTACGCTCCATAGCGGCCTGCTGCGTGAGACAGCCTGCAGCGTTATGTATAATGAGTAGACACCTGTTTGCTGCAAAGCGGACTGCGGCGTGAGACAGCCTGCAGCGTTATATATAATGAGTATACACCTGTACGCTCCATAGTGGACTGCAGTGTGAGACAGCCTACAGCGCTATGTATAATGAGTATACACCTGTGCGCTCCATAGTGGACTGCAGAGTGAGACAGCCTACAGCGCTATGTATAATGGGTATACACCAGTGCGCTGCATAGCGGCTTGCGGCGTGACACAGCCTGCAGTGTTATGTATAATGAGTATACACCTGTGCGCTCCATAGCGGAGTACAGCGTGACACAGCCTGCAGCGTTATGTATAATGAGTATACACCTGTGCGCTCCATAGCGGACTGCAGCGTGAGACAGCCTGCAGCGTTATGTATAATGAGTATACACCTGTGCGCTCCATAGCGGACTGCAGCGTGAGACAGCCTGCAGCGCTATGTATAATGAGTATACACCTGTGCTCTGCAAAGCGGCCTGCGGCGTGAGACAGCCTGCAGCGTTATGTATAATGAGTAGACCCCTGTGCGCTGCAAAGCGGCCTGCGGCGTGAGACAGCCTGCATCGTTGTATTAATGAGTATACGCCTGTACGTTCCATAGCGGCCTGCAGCGCGAGACAGCCTGCAGCGTTATGTATAATGAGTAGACACTTGTACGCTGCAAAGCGGCCTGCGGCGTGAGACAGCCTGCAGGGCTATGTATAATGAGTAGACCCCTGTGCGCTGCAAAGCGGCCTACAGCGTGAGATAGCCTGCAGCGCTTTGTATAATGAGTGGACAACTGTGCGCTGCAAAGCGGCCTGCGGCGTCAGACAGCCTGCAGCGTTATGTATAATGAGTATACACCTGTGCGCTGCAAAGCGGACTGCAGCGTGAGACAGCCTGCAGCGCTATGTATAATGAGTACACACCTGTGCGCTGCAAAGCGGACTGCAGCGTGAGACAGCCTGCAGCGTTATGTATAAAGAGTATACACCTGTGCGCTGCAAAGCGGACTGCGGCGTGAGACAGCCTGCAGCGCTATGTATAATGAGGATACACCTGTGCGCTGCAAAGCGGACTGCGGCGTGAGACAGCCTGCAGCGCTATGTATAATGAGTAGACACCTGTGCGCTACAAAGTGGACTGCAGCGTGAGACAGCATGCATCGTTATGTATAATGAGTATACTCTTGTGCGCTCCATAGCGGACTGCAGCGTTATGTATAATGAGTAGACACCTGTGCGCTCCATAGCGGACTGCAGCGTGAGACAGCGTGCATCGTTATGTATAATGAGTATACACTTGTGCGCTCCATAGCGGACTGCAGCGTTATGTATAATGAGTAGACACCTGTGCGCTCCATAGCGGACTGCAGCATGAGACAGCCTGCAGCGCTATATATAATGAGTATACACCTGTGCGCTCCATAGCGGAGTGCAGCGTCACACAGCATGCAGCGTTATGTATAATGAGTATACACCTGTATGCTCCATATCGGACTGCAGCGTGACATAGCCTGCAGCGTTATGTATAATGAGTATATACCTGTGCGCTCCATAGCGGACAGCAGCGTGAGACAGCCTGCAGCGTTATGTGTAATGAGTATACACCTGTACGCTCCATAGCGGCGTACGCCGTGAGACAGCCTGCAGCGTTATGAATAATGAGTATACACCTGTACGCTCCATAGCGGCCTGCGGCGTGAGACAGCCTGCAGCGTTATGTATAATGGGTAGACACCTGTGCGCTGCAAAGCGGACAGCAGCGTGAGACAGCCTGCAGCGTTATGTATAATGAGTATACACCTATACGCTCCATAGCATCCTGCGGCATGAGACAGCTTGCAGCGTTATGTATGAGTATACACCTGTAGGCTCCATAGCGGCCTGCGGCATGAGACAGCCTGCAGCATTATGTATAATGAGTATACACCTGTACGCTCCATAGCGGCCTGCGGCGTGAGACATCCTTCAGCGTTATGTATAATGAGTAGACACCTGTGCGCTGCAAAGTGGCCTGCGGCGTGAGACAGCCTGCAGAACTATGTATAATAAGTATACACCTGTGTGCTGCAAAGCGGCCTGCGGCGTGAGACAGCCTGCAGCGTTATGTATAATGAGTATACACCTGTGCGCTCCATAGCGGACTGCAGCGTGAGACAGCCTGCAGCGTTATGTATAATGAGTATACACCTGTGCGCTCCATAGCGGCCTGCGTCGTCAGACAGCCTGCAGCGCTATGTATAATGAGTATACTCTTGTGCGCTCCATAGCGGACTGTAGCGTTATGTATAATGATTAGACACCTGTGCGCTCCATAGCGGACGTCAGCGTGAGACAGCCTGCAGCGTTATGGTAATGAGGATACACCTATACGTTCCATAGCGGCCTGCAGCGTGAGACAGCCTGCAGCGTTATGTATAATGAGTATACACCTGTACGCTCCATAGCGTCCTGCGGCGTGAGACAGCCTGCAGCGCTATGTATAATGAGTAGACACCTGTGCGCTGCAAAGCGGACTGCAGCGTGAGATAGTCTGCAGCGTTATGTATAATGAGTATACACCTGTATGCTACATAGCGGCCTGCTGCATGAGACAGCCTGCAGCGTTATGTATAATGAGTATACTCCTGTGCGCTCCATAGCGGAGTGCAGCGTGACACAGCCTGCAGCGTTATGTATAATGAGTATACACCTGTATGCTCCATAGCGGACTGCAGCGTGACATAGCCTGCAGCGTTATGTATAATGAGTATACACCTGTGCGCTCCATAGCGGACTGCACCGTGAGACAGCCTGCAGCGTTATGTATAATGAGTAGACACCTGTGCGCTGCAAACCTGACTGCAGCGTGAGACAGCCTGCAGCGTTATGTATAACGAGTATACTGTTGTGCGCTGCATAGCGGAGTGCAGCGCTATGTATAATGAGTATACACCTGTACGCTCAATAGCGGCCTCCTGCATGAGACAGCTTGCAGCGTTATGTATAATGAGTATACACCTGTACGCTCCATAGCATCCTGCGGCAAGAGACAGCTTGCAGCGTTATGTATGAGTATACACCTGTAGGCTCCATAGCGGCCTGCGGCATGAGACAGCTTGCAGCGTTATGTATAATGAGTATACACCTATACGCTCCATAGCATCCTGCGGCATGAGACAGCTTGCAGCGTTATGTATGAGTATACACCTGTAGGCTCCATAGCGGCCTGCGGCATGAGACAGCCTGCAGCGTTATGTATAATGAGTATACACCTGTACGCTCCATAGCGGCCTGCGGCGTGAGACATCCTTCAGCGTTATGTATAATGAGTAGACACCTGTGCGCTGCAAAGCGGCCTGCGGCGTGAGACAGCCTGCAGAACTATGTATAATAAGTATACACCTGTGTGCTGCAAAGCGGCCTGCGGCGTGAGACAGCCTGCAGCGTTATGTATAATGAGTATACACCTGTGCGCTCCATAGCGGACTGCAGCGTGAGACAGCCTGCAGCGTTATGTATAATGAGTATACACCTGTGCGCTCCATAGCGGCCTGCGTCGTCAGACAGCCTGCAGCGCTATGTATAATGAGTATACTCTTGTGCGCTCCATAGCGGACTGCAGCGTTATGTATAATGATTAGACACCTGTGCGCTCCATAGCGGACTGCAGCGTGAGACAGCCTGCAGCGTTATGGTAATGAGGATACACCTATACGTTCCATAGCGGCCTGCAGCGTGAGACAGCCTGCAGCGTTATGTATAATGAGTATACACCTGTACGCTCCATAGCGGCCTGCGGCGTGAGACATCCTTCAGCGTTATGTATAATGAGTAGACACCTGTGCGCTGCAAAGCGGCCTGCGGCGTGAGACAGCCTGCAGAACTATGTATAATAAGTATACACCTGTGTGCTGCAAAGCGGCCTGCGGCGTGAGACAGCCTGCAGCGTTATGTATAATGAGTATACACCTGTGCGCTCCATAGCGGACTGCAGCGTGAGACAGCCTGCAGCGTTATGTATAATGAGTATACACCTGTGCGCTCCATAGCGGCCTGCGTCGTCAGACAGCCTGCAGCGCTATGTATAATGAGTATACTCTTGTGCGCTCCATAGCGGACTGTAGCGTTATGTATAATGATTAGACACCTGTGCGCTCCATAGCGGACTGCAGCGTGAGACAGCCTGCAGCGTTATGGTAATGAGGATACACCTATACGTTCCATAGCGGCCTGCAGCGTGAGACAGCCTGCAGCGTTATGTATAATGAGTATACACCTGTACGCTCCATAGCGGCCTGCGGCGTGAGACATCCTTCAGCGTTATGTATAATGAGTAGACAGCTGTGCGCTGCAAAGTGGCCTGCGGCGTGAGACAGCCTGCAGCACTATGTATAATGAGTATACACCTGTGTGCTGCAAAGCGGCCTGCAGCGTGAGACAGCCTGCAGCGTTATGTATAATGAGTATACACCTGTGCGCTCCATAGCGGACTGCAGCGTGAGACAGCCTGCAGCGTTATGTATAATGAGTATACACCTGTGCGCTCCATAGCGGCCTGCGTCGTCAGACAGCCTGCAGCGCTATGTATAATGAGTATACTCTTGTGCGCTCCATAGCGGACTGCAGCGTTATGTATAATGAGTAGACACCTGTGCGCTCCATAGCGGACTGCAGCGTGAGACAGCCTGCAGCGTTATGGTAATGAGGATACACCTATACGTTCCATAGCGGCCTGCAGCGTGAGACAGCCTGCAGCGTTATGTATAATGAGTATACACCTGTACGCTCCATAGCGTCCTGCGGCGTGAGACAGCCTGCAGCGCTATGTATAATGAGTAGACACCTGTGCGCTGCAAAGCGGACTGCAGCGTGAGATAGTCTGCAGCGTTATGTATAATGAGTATACACCTGTATGCTACATAGCGGCCTGCTGCATGAGACAGCCTGCAGCGTTATGTATAATGAGTATACACCTGTGCGCTCCATAGCGGACTGCAGCATGAGACAGCCTGCAGCGCTATATATAATGAGTATACTCCTGTGCGCTCCATAGCGGAGTGCAGCGTGACACAGCCTGCAGCGTTATGTATAATGAGTATACACCTGTATGCTCCATAGCGGACTGCAGCGTGACATAGCCTGCAGCGTTATGTATAATGAGTATACACCTGTGCGCTCCATAGCGGACTGCACCGTGAGACAGCCTGCAGCGTTATGTATAATGAGTAGACACCTGTGCGCTGCAAACCTGACTGCAGCGTGAGACAGCCTGCAGCGTTATGTATAACGAGTATACTGTTGTGCGCTGCATAGCGGAGTGCAGCGCTATGTATAATGAGTATACACCTGTACGCTCAATAGCGGCCTCCTGCATGAGACAGCTTGCAGCGTTATGTATAATGAGTATACACCTGTACGCTCCATAGCATCCTGCGGCAAGAGACAGCTTGCAGCGTTATATATGAGTATACACCTGTAGGCTCCATAGCGGCCTGCGGCATGAGACAGCTTGCAGCGTTATGTATAATGAGTATACACCTATACGCTCCATAGCATCCTGCGGCATGAGACAGCTTGCAGCGTTATGTATGAGTATACACCTGTAGGCTCCATAGCGGCCTGCGGCATGAGACAGCCTGCAGCGTTATGTATAATGAGTATACACCTGTACGCTCCATAGCGGCCTGCGGCGTGAGACATCCTTCAGCGTTATGTATAATGAGTAGACACCTGTGCGCTGCAAAGCGGCCTGCGGCGTGAGACAGCCTGCAGAACTATGTATAATAAGTATATACCTGCGTGCTGCAAAGCGGCCTGCGGCGTGAGACAGCCTGCAGCGTTATGTATAATCAGTATACACCTGTGCGCTCCATAGCGGACTGCTTCGTGAGACAGCCTGCAGCGTTATGTATAATGAGTATACACCTGTGCGCTCCATAGCGGCCTGCGTCGTCAGACAGCCTGCAGCGCTATGTATAATGAGTATACTCTTGTGCGCTCCATAGCGGACTGCAGCGTTATGTATAATGATTAGACACCTGTGCGCTCCATAGCGGACTGCAGCGTGAGACAGCCTGCAGCGTTATGGTAATGAGGATACACCTATACGTTCCATAGCGGCCTGCAGCGTGAGACAGCCTGCAGCGTTATGTATAATGAGTATACACCTGTACGCTCCATAGCGGCCTGCGGCGTGAGACATCCTTCAGCGTTATGTATAATGAGTAGACAGCTGTGCGCTGCAAAGTGGCCTGCGGCGTGAGACAGCCTGCAGCACTATGTATAATGAGTATACACCTGTGTGCTGCAAAGTGGCCTGCAGCGTGAGACAGCCTGCAGCGTTATGTATAATGAGTATACACCTGTGCGCTCCATAGCGGACTGCAGCGTGAGACAGCCTGCAGCGTTATGTATAATGAGTATACACCTGTGCGCTCCATAGCGGCCTGCGTCGTCAGACAGCCTGCAGCGCTATGTATAATGAGTATACTCTTGTGCGCTCCATAGCGGACTGCAGCGTTATGTATAATGAGTAGACACCTGTGCGCTCCATAGCGGACTGCAGCGTGAGACAGCCTGCAGCGTTATGGTAATGAGGATACACCTATACGTTCCATAGCGGCCTGCAGCGTGAGACAGCCTGCAGCGTTATGTATAATGAGTATACACCTGTACGCTCCATAGCGTCCTGCGGCGTGAGACAGCCTGCAGCGCTATGTATAATGAGTAGACACCTGTGCGCTGCAAAGCGGACTGCAGCGTGAGATAGCCTGCAGCGTTATGTATAATGAGTATACACCTGTATGCTACATAGCGGCCTGCTGCATGAGACAGCCTGCAGCGTTATGTATAAAGAGTATACACCTGTGCGCTCCATAGCGGACTGCAGCATGAGACAGCCTGCAGCGCTATATATAATGAGTATACACCTGTGTGCTCCATAGCGGAGTGCAGCGTGACACAGCCTGCAGCGTTATGTATAATGAGTATACACCTGTATGCTCCATAGCGGACTGCAGCGTGACATAGCCTGCAGCGTTATGTATAATGAGTATACACCTGTGCGCTCCATAGCGGACTGCACCGTGAGACAGCCTGCAGCGTTATGTATAATGAGTATACACCTGTACGCTCCATAGCGGGGTGCGCCGTGAGACAGCCTGCAGCGTTATGTATAATGAGTATACACCTGTACGCTCCATAGCGGCCTGCGGCGTGAGACAGCCTGCAGCGTTATGTATAATGAGTAGACACCTGTGCGCTGCAAACCTGACTGCAGCGTGAGACAGCCTGCAGCGTTATGTATAACGAGTATACTGTTGTGCGCTGCATAGCGGAGTGCAGCGCTATGTATAATGAGTATACACCTGTACGCTCAATAGCGGCCTCCTGCATGAGACAGCTTGCAGCGTTATGTATAATGAGTATACACCTGTACGGTCCATAGCGGCCTGCGGCGTGAGACAGCCTGCAGCGTTATGTATAATGAGTATACACCTGTACGCTCCATAGCGGCCTGCGGCGTGAGACAGCCTGCAGCGTTATGTATAATGAGTATACACCTGTATGCTCCATAGCGGCCTGCTGCATGAGACAGCCTGCAGCGTTATGTATAATGAGTATACACCTGTGCGCTCCATAGCGGACTGCAGCGTGAGACAGCCTGCAGCGTTATGTATAATGAGTATACACCTGTGCGCTCCATAGCGGCTTGCGGCGTCAGACAGCCTGCAGCGCTATGTATAATGAGTATACTCTTGTGCGCTCCATAGCGGACTGCCGCGTTATGTATAATGAGTAGACACCTGTGCGCTCCATAGCGGACTGCAGCGTGAGACAGCCTGCAGCGTTATGGTAATGAGGATACACCTATAGGTTGCATAGCGGTCTGCAGCGTGAGACAGCCTGCAGCGCTATGTATAATGGGTAGACACCTGTGCGCTGCAAAGCGGACAGCAGCGTGAGACAGCCTGCAGCGTTATGTATAATGAGTATACACCTATACGCTCCATAGCATCCTGCGGCATGAGACAGCTTGCAGCGTTATGTATGAGTATACACCTGTAGGCTCCATAGCGGCCTGCGGCATTAGACAGCCTGCAGCGTTATGTATAATGAGTATACACCTGTACGCTCCATAGCGGCCTGCGGCGTGAGACATCCTTCAGCGTTATGTATAATGAGTAGACACCTGTGCGCTGCAAAGCGGCCTGCAACGTGAGACAGCCTGCAGAACTATGTATAATGAGTATACACCTGTGTGCTGCAAAGCGGCCTGCGGCGTGAGACAGCCTGCAGCGTTATGTATAATGAGTATACACCTGTGCGCTCCATAGCGGACTGCAGCGTGAGACAGCCTGCAGCGTTATGTATAATGAGTATACACCTGTGCGCTCCATAGCGGCCTGCGTCGTCAGACAGCCTGCAGCGCTATGTATAATGAGTATACTCTTGTGCGCTCCATAGCGGACTGCAGCGTTATGTATAATGATTAGACACCTGTGCGCTCCATAGCGGACTGCAGCGTGAGACAGCCTGCAGCGTTATGGTAATGAGGATACACCTATACGTTCCATAGCGGCCTGCAGCGTGAGACAGCCTGCAGCGTTATGTATAATGAGTATACACCTGTACACTCCATAGCGGCCTGCGGCGTGAGACAGCCTGCAGCGTTATGTATAATGGGTAGACACCTGTGCGCTGCAAAGCGGACTGCAGCGTGAGACAGCCTGCAGCGTTATGTATAATGAGTATACACCTATACGCTCCATAGCATCCTGCGGCATGAGACAGCTTGCAGCGTTATGT
Source organism: Charina bottae (assembly GCA_023362775.1). Lineage (NCBI taxonomy): Eukaryota > Metazoa > Chordata > Lepidosauria > Squamata > Charinaidae > Charina > Charina bottae. Next base: position 1,302,894 of record JALMGJ010000067.1, read on the forward strand.
ATGAGTATACACCTGTAGGCTCCATAGCGGCCTGCGGCATGAGACAGCCTGCAGCGTTATGTATAATGAGTATACACCTGTACGCTCCATAGCGGCCTGCGGCGTGAGACATCCTTCAGCGTTATGTATAATGAGTAGACACCTGTGCGCTGCAAAGTGGCCTGCGGCGTGAGACAGCCTGCAGCACTATGTATAATGAGTATACACCTGTGTGCTGCAAAGCGGCCTGCGGCGTGAGACAGCCTGCAGCGTTATGTATAATGAGTAGACACCTGTGCGCTGCAAACCTGACTGCAGCGTGAGACAGCCTGCAGCGTTATGTATAACGAGTATACTGTTGTGCGCTGCATAGCGGAGTGCAGCGCTATGTATAATGAGTATACACCTGTACGCTCAATAGCGGCCTCCTGCATGAGACAGCTTGCAGCGTTATGTATAATGAGTATACACCTGTACGGTCCATAGCGGCCTGCGGCGTGAGACAGCCTGCAGCGTTATGTATAATGAGTATACACCTGTACGCTCCATAGCGGCCTGCGGCGTGAGACAGCCTGCAGCGTTATGTATAATGAGTATACACCTGTATGCTCCATAGCGGCCTGCTGCATGAGACAGCCTGCAGCGTTATGTATAATGAGTATACACCTGTGCGCTCCATAGCGGACTGCAGCGTGAGACAGCCTGCAGCGTTATGTATAATGAGTATACACCTGTGCGCTCCATAGCGGCTTGCGGCGTCAGACAGCCTGCAGCGCTATGTATAATGAGTATACTCTTGTGCGCTCCATAGCGGACTGCCGCGTTATGTATAATGAGTAGACACCTGTGCGCTCCATAGCGGACTGCAGCGTGAGACAGCCTGCAGCGTTATGGTAATGAGGATACACCTATAGGTTGCATAGCGGTCTGCAGCGTGAGACAGCCTGCAGCGCTATGTATAATGGGTAGACACCTGTGCGCTGCAAAGCGGACAGCAGCGTGAGACAGCCTGCAGCGTTATGTATAATGAGTATACACCTATACGCTCCATAGCATCCTGCGGCATGAGACAGCTTGCAGCGTTATGTATGAGTATACACCTGTAGGCTCCATAGCGGCCTGCGGCATTAGACAGCCTGCAGCGTTATGTATAATGAGTATACACCTGTACGCTCCATAGCGGCCTGCGGCGTGAGACATCCTTCAGCGTTATGTATAATGAGTAGACACCTGTGCGCTGCAAAGCGGCCTGCAACGTGAGACAGCCTGCAGAACTATGTATAATGAGTATACACCTGTGTGCTGCAAAGCGGCCTGCGGCGTGAGACAGCCTGCAGCGTTATGTATAATGAGTATACACCTGTGCGCTCCATAGCGGACTGCAGCGTGAGACAGCCTGCAGCGTTATGTATAATGAGTATACACCTGTGCGCTCCATAGCGGCCTGCGTCGTCAGACAGCCTGCAGCGCTATGTATAATGAGTATACTCTTGTGCGCTCCATAGCGGACTGCAGCGTTATGTATAATGATTAGACACCTGTGCGCTCCATAGCGGACTGCAGCGTGAGACAGCCTGCAGCGTTATGGTAATGAGGATACACCTATACGTTCCATAGCGGCCTGCAGCGTGAGACAGCCTGCAGCGTTATGTATAATGAGTATACACCTGTACACTCCATAGCGGCCTGCGGCGTGAGACAGCCTGCAGCGTTATGTATAATGGGTAGACACCTGTGCGCTGCAAAGCGGACTGCAGCGTGAGACAGCCTGCAGCGTTATGTATAATGAGTATACACCTATACGCTCCATAGCATCCTGCGGCATGAGACAGCTTGCAGCGTTATGTATGAGTATACACCTGTAGGCTCCATAGCGGCCTGCGGCATGAGACAGCCTGCAGCGTTATGTATAATGAGTATACACCTGTACGCTCCATAGCGGCCTGCGGCGTGAGACATCCTTCAGCGTTATGTATAATGAGTAGACACCTGTGCGCTGCAAAGTGGCCTGCGGCGTGAGACAGCCTGCAGCACTATGTATAATGAGTATACACCTGTGTGCTGCAAAGCGGCCTGCAGCGTGAGACAGCCTGCAGCGTTATGTATAATGAGTATACACCTGTGCGCTCCATAGCGGACTGCAGCGTGAGACAGCCTGCAGCGTTATGTATAATGAGTATACACCTGTGCGCTCCATAGCGGCCTGCGTCGTCAGACAGCCTGCAGCGCTATGTATAATGAGTATACTCTTGTGCGCTCCATAGCGGACTGCAGCGTTATGTATAATGATTAGACACCTGTGCGCTCCATAGCGGACTGCAGCGTGAGACAGCCTGCAGCGTTATGGTAATGAGGATACACCTATACGTTCCATAGCGGCCTGCAGCGTGAGACAGCCTGCAGCGTTATGTATAATGAGTATTCACCTGTACGCTCCATAGCGGCCTGCGGCGTGAGACATCCTTCAGCGTTATGTATAATGAGTAGACAGCTGTGCGCTGCAAAGTGGCCTGCGGCGTGAGACAGCCTGCAGCACTATGTATAATGAGTATACACCTGTGTGCTGCAAAGTGGCCTGCAGCGTGAGACAGCCTGCAGCGTTATGTATAATGAGTATACACCTGTGCGCTCCATAGCGGACTGCAGCGTGAGACAGCCTGCAGCGTTATGTATAATGAGTATACACCTGTGCGCTCCATAGCGGCCTGCGTCGTCAGACAGCCTGCAGCGCTATGTATAATGAGTATACTCTTGTGCGCTCCATAGCGGACTGCAGCGTTATGTATAATGAGTAGACACCTGTGCGCTCCATAGCGGACTGCAGCGTGAGACAGCCTGCAGCGTTATGGTAATGAGGATACACCTATACGTTCCATAGCGGCCTGCAGCGTGAGACAGCCTGCAGCGTTATGTATAATGAGTATACACCTGTACGCTCCATAGCGTCCTGCGGCGTGAGACAGCCTGCAGCGCTATGTATAATGAGTAGACACCTGTGCGCTGCAAAGCGGACTGCAGCGTGAGATAGCCTGCAGCGTTATGTATAATGAGTATACACCTGTATGCTACATAGCGGCCTGCTGCATGAGACAGCCTGCAGCGTTATGTATAATGAGTATACACCTGTGCGCTCCATAGCGGACTGCAGCATGAGACAGCCTGCAGCGCTATATATAATGAGTATACACCTGTGTGCTCCATAGCGGAGTGCAGCGTGACACAGCCTGCAGCGTTATGTATAATGAGTATACACCTGTATGCTCCATAGCGGACTGCAGCGTGACATAGCCTGCAGCGTTATGTATAATGAGTATACACCTGTGCGCTCCATAGCGGACTGCACCGTGAGACAGCCTGCAGCGTTATGTATAATGAGTATACACCTGTACGCTCCATAGCGGGGTGCGCCGTGAGACAGCCTGCAGCGTTATGTATAATGAGTATACACCTGTACGCTCCATAGCGGCCTGCGGCGTGAGACAGCCTGCAGCGTTATGTATAATGAGTAGACACCTGTGCGCTGCAAACCTGACTGCAGCGTGAGACAGCCTGCAGCGTTATGTATAACGAGTATACTGTTGTGCGCTGCATAGCGGAGTGCAGCGCTATGTATAATGAGTATACACCTGTACGCTCAATAGCGGCCTCCTGCATGAGACAGCTTGCAGCGTTATGTATAATGAGTATACACCTGTACGGTCCATAGCGGCCTGCGGCGTGAGACAGCCTGCAGCGTTATGTATAATGAGTATACACCTGTACGCTCCATAGCGGCCTGCGGCGTGAGACAGCCTGCAGCGTTATGTATAATGAGTATACACCTGTATGCTCCATAGCGGCCTGCTGCATGAGACAGCCTGCAGCGTTATGTATAATGAGTATACACCTGTGCGCTCCATAGCGGACTGCAGCGTGAGACAGCCTGCAGCGTTATGTATAATGAGTATACACCTGTGCGCTCCATAGCGGCTTGCGGCGTCAGACAGCCTGCAGCGCTATATATAATGAGTATACACCTGTGTGCTCCATAGCGGAGTGCAGCGTGACACAGCCTGCAGCGTTATGTATAATGAGTATACACCTGTATGCTCCATAGCGGACTGCAGCGTGACATAGCCTGCAGCGTTATGTATAATGAGTATACACCTGTGCGCTCCATAGCGGACTGCACCGTGAGACAGCCTGCAGCGTTATGTATAATGAGTATACACCTGTACGCTCCATAGCGGGGTGCGCCGTGAGACAGCCTGCAGCGTTATGTATAATGAGTATACACCTGTACGCTCCATAGCGGCCTGCGGCGTGAGACAGCCTGCAGCGTTATGTATAATGAGTAGACACCTGTGCGCTGCAAACCTGACTGCAGCGTGAGACAGCCTGCAGCGTTATGTATAACGAGTATACTGTTGTGCGCTGCATAGCGGAGTGCAGCGCTATGTATAATGAGTATACACCTGTACGCTCAATAGCGGCCTCCTGCATGAGACAGCTTGCAGCGTTATGTATAATGAGTATACACCTGTACGGTCCATAGCGGCCTGCGGCGTGAGACAGCCTGCAGCGTTATGTATAATGAGTATACACCTGTACGCTCCATAGCGGCCTGCGGCGTGAGACAGCCTGCAGCGTTATGTATAATGAGTATACACCTGTATGCTCCATAGCGGCCTGCTGCATGAGACAGCCTGCAGCGTTATGTATAATGAGTATACACCTGTGCGCTCCATAGCGGACTGCAGCGTGAGACAGCCTGCAGCGTTATGTATAATGAGTATACACCTGTGCGCTCCATAGCGGCTTGCGGCGTCAGACAGCCTGCAGCGCTATGTATAATGAGTATACTCTTGTGCGCTCCATAGCGGACTGCCGCGTTATGTATAATGAGTAGACACCTGTGCGCTCCATAGCGGACTGCAGCGTGAAACAGCCTGCAGCGTTATGGTAATGAGGATACACCTATAGGTTGCATAGCGGTCTGCAGCGTGAGACAGCCTGCAGCGCTATGTATAATGGGTAGACACCTGTGCGCTGCAAAGCGGACAGCAGCGTGAGACAGCCTGCAGCGTTATGTATAATGAGTATACACCTATACGCTCCATAGCATCCTGCGGCATGAGACAGCTTGCAGCGTTATGTATGAGTATACACCTGTAGGCTCCATAGCGGCCTGCGGCATTAGACAGCCTGCAGCGTTATGTATAATGAGTATACACCTGTACGCTCCATAGCGGCCTGCGGCGTGAGACATCCTTCAGCGTTATGTATAATGAGTAGACACCTGTGCGCTGCAAAGCGGCCTGCGGCGTGAGACAGCCTGCAGAACTATGTATAATGAGTATACACCTGTGTGCTGCAAAGCGGCCTGCGGCGTGAGACAGCCTGCAGCGTTATGTATAATGAGTATACACCTGTGCGCTCCATAGCGGCCTGCGTCGTCAGACAGCCTGCAGCGCTATGTATAATGAGTATACTCTTGTGCGCTCCATAGCGGACTGCAGCGTTATGTATAATGATTAGACACCTGTGCGCTCCATAGCGGACTGCAGCGTGAGACAGCCTGCAGCGTTATGGTAATGAGGATACACCTATACGTTCCATAGCGGCCTGCAGCGTGAGACAGCCTGCAGCGTTATGTATAATGAGTATACACCTGTACACTCCATAGCGGCCTGCGGCGTGAGACAGCCTGCAGCGTTATGTATAATGGGTAGACACCTGTGCGCTGCAAAGCGGACTGCAGCGTGAGACAGCCTGCAGCGTTATGTATAATGAGTATACACCTATACGCTCCATAGCATCCTGCGGCATGAGACAGCTTGCAGCGTTATGTATGAGTATACACCTGTAGGCTCCATAGCGGCCTGCGGCATGAGACAGCCTGCAGCGTTATGTATAATGAGTATACACCTGTACGCTCCATAGCGGCCTGCGGCGTGAGACATCCTTCAGCGTTATGTATAATGAGTAGACACCTGTGCGCTGCAAAGTGGCCTGCGGCGTGAGACAGCCTGCAGCACTATGTATAATGAGTATACACCTGTGTGCTGCAAAGCGGCCTGCAGCGTGAGACAGCCTGCAGCGTTATGTATAATGAGTATACACCTGTGCGCTCCATAGCGGACTGCAGCGTGAGACAGCCTGCAGCGTTATGTATAATGAGTATACACCTGTGCGCTCCATAGCGGCCTGCGTCGTCAGACAGCCTGCAGCGCTATGTATAATGAGTATACTCTTGTGCGCTCCATAGCGGACTGCAGCGTTATGTATAATGAGTAGACACATGTGCGCTCCATAGCGGACTGCAGCGTGAGACAGCCTGCAGCGTTATGGTAATGAGGATACACCTATACGTTCCATAGCGGCCTGCAGCGTGAGACAGCCTGCAGCGTTATGTATAATGAGTATACACCTGTACACTCCATAGCGGCCTGCGGCGTGAGACAGCCTGCAGCGTTATGTATAATGGGTAGACACCTGTGCGCTGCAAAGCGGACTGCAGCGTGAGACAGCCTGCAGCGTTACGTATAATGAGTATACACCTATACGCTCCATAGCATCCTGCGGCATGAGACAGCTTGCAGCGTTATGTATGAGTATACACCTGTAGGCTCCATAGCGGCCTGCGGCATGAGACAGCCTGCAGCGTTATGTATAATGAGTATACACCTGTACGCTCCATAGCGGCCTGCGGCGTGAGACATCCTTCAGCGTTATGTATAATGAGTAGACACCTGTGCGCTGCAAAGTGGCCTGCGGCGTGAGACAGCCTGCAGCACTATGTATAATGAGTATACACCTGTGTGCTGCAAAGCGGCCTGCAGCGTGAGACAGCCTGCAGCGTTATGTATAATGAGTATACACCTGTGCGCTCCATAGCGGACTGCAGCGTGAGACAGCCTGCAGCGTTATGTATAATCAGTATACACCTGTGCGCTCCATAGCGGCCTGCGTCGTCAGACAGCCTGCAGCGCTATGTATAATGAGTATACTCTTGTGCGCTCCATAGCGGACTGCAGCGTTATGTATAATGAGTAGACACCTGTGCGCTCCATAGCGGACTGCAGCGTGAGACAGCCTGCAGAGTTATGGTAATGAGGATACACCTATACGTTCCATAGCGGCCTGCAGCGTGAGACAGCCTGCAGCGTTATGTATAATGAGTATACACCTGTACGCTCCATAGCGTCCTGCGGCGTGAGACAGCCTGCAGCGCTATGTATAATGAGTAGACACCTGTGCGCTGCAAAGCGGACTGCAGCGTGAGATAGCCTGCAGCGTTATGTATAATGAGTATACACCTGTATGCTACATAGCGGCCTGCTGCATGAGACAGCCTGCAGCGTTATGTATAATGAGTATACACCTGTGCGCTCCATAGCGGACTGCAGCATGAGACAGCCTGCAGCGCTATATATAATGAGTATACACCTGTGCGCTCCATAGCGGAGTGCAGCGTGACACAGCCTGCAGCGTTATGTATAACGAGTATACTGTTGTGCGCTGCATAGCGGAGTGCAGCGCTATGTATAATGAGTATACACCTGTACGCTCAATAGCGGCCTCCTGCATGAGACAGCTTGCAGCGTTATGTATAATGAGTATACACCTGTACGGTCCATAGCGGCCTGCGGCGTGAGACAGCCTGCAGCGTTATGTATAATGAGTATACACCTGTACGCTCCATAGCGGCCTGCGGCGTGAGACAGCCTGCAGCGTTATGTATAATGAGTATACACCTGTATGCTCCATAGCGGCCTGCTGCATGAGACAGCCTGCAGCGTTATGTATAATGAGTATACACCTGTGCGCTCCATAGCGGACTGCAGCGTGAGACAGCCTGCAGCGTTATGTATAATGAGTATACACCTGTGCGCTCCATAGCGGCTTGCGGCGTCAGACAGCCTGCAGCGCTATGTATAATGAGTATACTCTTGTGCGCTCCATAGCGGACTGCAGCGTTATGTATAATGAGTAGACACCTGTGCGCTCCATAGCGGACTGCAGCGTGAGACAGCCTGCAGCGTTATGGTAATGAGGATACACCTATAGGTTGCATAGCGGTCTGCAGCGTGAGACAGCCTGCAGCGTTATGTATAATGAGTATACACCTGTACGCTCCATAGCGTCCTGCGGCGTGAGACAGCCTGCAGCGCTATGTATAATGAGTAGACACCTATGTGCTGCAAAGCGGACTGCAGCGTGAGATAGCCTGCAGCGTTATGTATGATGAGTATACACCTGTACGCTCCATAGCGGACTGCAGCGTGACATAGGTTGCAGCGTTATGTATAATGAGTATACACCTGTGCGCTCCATAGCGGAGTGCAGCGTGACACAGCCTGCAGCGTTATGTATAATGAGTATACACCTGTATGCTCCATAGCGGACTGCAGCGTGACATAGGTTGCAGCGTTATGTATAATGAGTATACACCTGTGCGCTCCATAGCGGACTGCAGCGTGAGACAGCCTGCAGCGTTATGTATAATGAGTATACACCTGTACGCTCCATAGCGGCGTGCGCCGTGAGACAGCCTGCAGCGTTATGTATAATGAGTATACACCTGTGCGCTGCAAACCTGACTGCAGCGTGAGACAGCCTGCAGCGTTATGTATAATGAGTATACACCTGTATGCTCCATAGCGGCCTGCTGCATGAAACAGCCTGCAGCGTTATGTATAATGAGAATACACCTGTGCGCTCCATAGCGGACTGCAGCATGAGACAGCCTGCAGCGCGATATATAATGAGTATACACCTGTGCGCTCCATAGCGGAGTGCAGCGTGACACAGCCTGCAGCGTTATGTATCATGAGTATACACCTGTACGCTCCATAGCGGACTGCAGCGTTACATAGCCTGCAGCATTATGTATAATGAGTATACACCTGTACGCTCCATAGCGGCGTACGCCGTGAGACAGCCTGCAGCGTTACGAATAATGAGTATACACCTGTACGCTCCATAGCGGCCTGCGGCGTGAGACAGCCTGCAGCGTTATGTATAATGGGTGTACACCTGTACGCTCCATAGCGGACTGCGGTGTGAGACAGCCTGCAGCGCTAAGTATAATGAGTATACACCTGTGCGCTGCAAAGCGGCCGGCAGCGTGAGACAGCCTGCATCGTTATGTATAATGAGTATACTCTTGTGCGCTCCATAGCGGACTGCAGCGTTATGTATAATGAGTAGACACCTGTGCGCTGCAAAGCGGCCGGCAGCGTGAGACAGCGTGCATCGTTATGTATAATGAGTATACTCTTGTGCGCTCCATAGCGGACTGCAGCGTTATGTATAATGAGTAGACACCTGTGCGCTCCATAGCGGACTGCAGCATGAGACAGCCTGCAGCGCTATATATAATGAGTATACACCTGTGCGCTCCATAGCGGAGTGCAGAGTCACACAGCATGCAGCGTTATGTATAATGAGTATACACCTGTATGCTCCATATCGGACTGCAGCGTGACATAGCCTGCAGCGTTATGTATAATGAGTATATACCTGTGCGCTCCATAGCGGACAGCAGCGTGAGACAGCCTGCAGCGTTATGTGTAATGAGTATACACCTGTACGCTCCATAGCGGCGTACACCGTGAGACAGCCTGCAGCGTTATGAATAATGAGTATACACCTGTACGCTCCATAGCGGCCTGCGGCGTGAGACAGCCTGCAGCGTTATGTATAATGGGTAGACACCTGTGCGCTGCAAAGCGGACTGCAGCGTGAGACAGCCTGCAGCATTATGTATAATGAGTATACACCTATACGCTCCATAGCATCCTGCGGCATGAGACAGCTTGCAGCGTTATGTATGAGTATACACCTGTAGGCTCCATAGCGGCCTGCGGCATGAGACAGCCTGCAGCGTTATGTATAATTAGTATACACCTGTACGCTCCATAGCGGCCTGCGGCGTGAGACAACCTGCAGCGTTATGTATAATGAGTAGACACCTGTGCTCTGCAAAGCTGCTTTCGGCGTAAGATAGCCTACAGCGTTATGTATAATGAGTAGGCACCTGTGGGCTCCATAGCGGCCTGCGACCTGTACGCTCCATAGCGGACTGCAGCGCTATGTATAATGAGTAGACACCTGTGCGTTGCAAAGCGGACTGCAGCGTGAGAGAGCCTGCAGCGTTATGTATAATGAGTATACACCTGTGCGCTCCATAGTGGACTGCAGTGTGAGACAGCCTACAGCACTATGTATAATGAGTATACACCAGTGCGCTGCAAAGCGGCTTGCGGCGTGACACACCCTTCAGTGTTATGTATAATGAGTATACACCTGTGCGCTCCATAGCGGAGTACAGCGTGACACAGCCTGCAGCGTTATGTATAATGAGTATACACCTGTGCGCTCCATAGCGGACTGCAGCGTGAGACAGCCTGCAGCGCTATGTATAATAGGTATACACCTGTGCTCTGCAAAGCGGCCTGCGGCGTGAGACAGCCTGCAGCGTTATGTATAATGAGTAGACACCTGTGCGCTGCAAACCTGACTGCAGCGTGAGACAGCCTGCAGCGTTATGTATATCGAGTATACTGTTGTGCGCTGCATAGCGGAGTGCAGCGCTATGTATAATGAGTATACACCTGTACGCTCAATAGCGGCCTGCGGCATGAGACAGCTTGCAGCGTTATGTATAATGAGTATACACCTATACGCTCCATAGCATCCTGCGGCAAGAGACAGCTTGCAGCGTTATGTATGAGTATACACCTGTAGGCTCCATAGCGGCCTGCGGCATGAGACAGCCTGCAGCGTTATGTATAATGAGTATACACCTGTACGCTCCATAGCGGCCTGCGGCGTGAGACATCCTTCAGCGTTATGTATAATGAGTAGACACCTGTGCGCTGCAAAGCGGCCTGCGGCGTGAGACAGCCTGCAGAACTATGTATAATAAGTATACACCTGTGTGCTGCAAAGCGGCCTGCGGCGTGAGACAGCCTGCAGCGTTATGTATAATGAGTATACACCTGTGCGCTCCATAGCGGACTGCAGCGTGAGACAGCCTGCAGCGTTATGTATAATGAGTATACACCTGTGCGCTCCATAGCGGCCTGCGTCGTCAGACAGCCTGCAGCGCTATGTATAATGAGTATACTCTTGTGCGCTCCATAGCGGACTGCAGCGTTATGTATAATGATTAGACACCTGTGCGCTCCATAGCGGACTGCAGCGTGAGACAGCCTGCAGCGTTATGGTAATGAGGATACACCTATACGTTCCATAGCGGCCTGCAGCGTGAGACAGCCTGCAGCGTTATGTATAATGAGTATACACCTGTACGCTCCATAGCGGCCTGCGGCGTGAGACATCCTTCAGCGTTATGTATAATGAGTAGACAGCTGTGCGCTGCAAAGTGGCCTGCGGCGTGAGACAGCCTGCAGCACTATGTATAATGAGTATACACCTGTGTGCTGCAAAGTGGCCTGCAGCGTGAGACAGCCTGCAGCGTTATGTATAATGAGTATACACCTGTGCGCTCCATAGCGGACTGCAGCGTGAGACAGCCTGCAGCGTTATGTATAATGAGTATACACCTGTGCGCTCCATAGCGGCCTGCGTCGTCAGACAGCCTGCAGCGCTATGTATAATGAGTATACTCTTGTGCGCTCCATAGCGGACTGCAGCGTTATGTATAATGAGTAGACACCTGTGCGCTCCATAGCGGACTGCAGCGTGAGACAGCCTGCAGCGTTATGGTAATGAGGATACACCTATACGTTCCATAGCGGCCTGCAGCGTGAGACAGCCTGCAGCGTTATGTATAATGAGTATACACCTGTACGCTCCATAGCGTCCTGCGGCGTGAGACAGCCTGCAGCGCTATGTATAATGAGTAGACACCTGTGCGCTGCAAAGCGGACTGCAGCGTGAGATAGCCTGCAGCGTTATGTATAATGAGTATACACCTGTATGCTACATAGCGGCCTGCTGCATGAGACAGCCTGCAGCGTTATGTATAATGAGTATACACCTGTGCGCTCCATAGCGGACTGCAGCATGAGACAGCCTGCAGCGCTATATATAATGAGTATACACCTGTGTGCTCCATAGCGGAGTGCAGCGTGACACAGCCTGCAGCGTTATGTATAATGAGTATACACCTGTATGCTCCATAGCGGACTGCAGCGTGACATAGCCTGCAGCGTTATGTATAATGAGTATACACCTGTGCGCTCCATAGCGGACTGCACCGTGAGACAACCTGCAGCGTTATGTATAATGAGTATACACCTGTACGCTCCATAGCGGGGTGCGCCGTGAGACAGCCTGCAGCGTTATGTATAATGAGTATACACCTGTACGCTCCATAGCGGCCTGCGGCGTGAGACAGCCTGCAGCGTTATGTATAATGAGTAGACACCTGTGCGCTGCAAACCTGACTGCAGCGTGAGACAGCCTGCAGCGTTATGTATAACGACTATACTGTTGTGCGCTGCATAGCGGAGTGCAGCGCTATGTATAATGAGTATACACCTGTACGCTCAATAGCGGCCTCCTGCATGAGACAGCTTGCAGCGTTATGTATAATGAGTATACACCTGTACGGTCCATAGCGGCCTGCGGCGTGAGACAGCCTGCAGCGTTATGTATAATGAGTATACACCTGTACGCTCCATAGCGGCCTGCGGCGTGAGACAGCCTGCAGCGTTATGTATAATGAGTATACACCTGTATGCTCCATAGCGGCCTGCTGCATGAGACAGCCTGCAGCGTTATGTATAATGAGTATACACCTGTGCGCTCCATAGCGGACTGCAGCGTGAGACAGCCTGCAGCGTTATGTATAATGAGTATACACCTGTGCGCTCCATAGCGGCTTGCGGCGTCAGACAGCCTGCAGCGCTATGTATAATGAGTATACTCTTGTGCGCTCCATAGCGGACTGCCGCGTTATGTATAATGAGTAGACACCTGTGCGCTCCATAGCGGACTGCAGCGTGAGACAGCCTGCAGCGTTATGGTAATGAGGATACACCTATAGGTTGCATAGCGGTCTGCAGCGTGAGACAGCCTGCAGCGCTATGTATAATGGGTAGACACCTGTGCGCTGCAAAGCGGACAGCAGCGTGAGACAGCCTGCAGCGTTATGTATAATGAGTATACACCTATACGCTCCATAGCATCCTGCGGCATGAGACAGCTTGCAGCGTTATGTATGAGTATACACCTGTAGGCTCCATAGCGGCCTGCGGCATTAGACAGCCTGCAGCGTTATGTATAATGAGTATACACCTGTACGCTCCATAGCGGCCTGCGGCGTGAGACATCCTTCAGCGTTATGTATAATGAGTAGACACCTGTGCGCTGCAAAGCGGCCTGCGGCGTGAGACAGCCTGCAGAACTATGTATAATGAGTATACACCTGTGTGCTGCAAAGCGGCCTGCGGCGTGAGACAGCCTGCAGCGTTATGTATAATGAGTATACACCTGTGCGCTCCATAGCGGACTGCAGCGTGAGACAGCCTGCAGCGTTATGTATAATGAGTATACACCTGTGCGCTCCATAGCGGCCTGCGTCGTCAGACAGCCTGCAGCGCTATGTATAATGAGTATACTCTTGTGCGCTCCATAGCGGACTGCAGCGTTATGTATAATGATTAGACACCTGTGCGCTCCATAGCGGACTGCAGCGTGAGACAGCCTGCAGCGTTATGGTAATGAGGATACACCTATACGTTCCATAGCGGCCTGCAGCGTGAGACAGCCTGCAGCGTTATGTATAATGAGTATACACCTGTACACTCCATAGCGGCCTGCGGCGTGAGACAGCCTGCAGCGTTATGTATAATGGGTAGACACCTGTGCGCTGCAAAGCGGACTGCAGCGTGAGACAGCCTGCAGCGTTATGTATAATGAGTATACACCTATACGCTCCATAGCATCCTGCGGCATGAGACAGCTTGCAGCGTTATGTATGAGTATACACCTGTAGGCTCCATAGCGGCCTGCGGCATGAGACAGCCTGCAGCGTTATGTATAATGAGTATACACCTGTACGCTCCATAGCGGCCTGCGGCGTGAGACATCCTTCAGCGTTATGTATAATGAGTAGACACCTGTGCGCTGCAAAGTGGCCTGCGGCGTGAGACAGCCTGCAGCACTATGTATAATGAGTATACACCTGTGTGCTGCAAAGCGGCCTGCAGCGTGAGACAGCCTGCAGCGTTATGTATAATGAGTATACACCTGTGCGCTCCATAGCGGACTGCAGCGTGAGACAGCCTGCAGCGTTATGTATAATGAGTATACACCTGTGCGCTCCATAGCGGCCTGCGTCGTCAGACAGCCTGCAGCGCTATGTATAATGAGTATACTCTTGTGCGCTCCATAGCGGACTGCAGCGTTATGTATAATGAGTAGACACATGTGCGCTCCATAGCGGACTGCAGCGTGAGACAGCCTGCAGCGTTATGGTAATGAGGATACACCTATACGTTCCATAGCGGCCTGCAGCGTGAGACAGCCTGCAGCGTTATGTATAATGAGTATACACCTGTACACTCCATAGCAGCCTGCGGCGTGAGACAGCCTGCAGCGTTATGTATAATGGGTAGACACCTGTGCGCTGCAAAGCGGACTGCAGCGTGAGACAGCCTGCAGCGTTACGTATAATGAGTATACACCTATACGCTCCATAGCATCCTGCGGCATGAGACAGCTTGCAGCGTTATGTATGAGTATACACCTGTAGGCTCCATAGCGGCCTGCGGCATGAGACAGCCTGCAGCGTTATGTATAATGAGTATACACCTGTACGCTCCATAGTGGCCTGCGGCGTGAGACATCCTTCAGCGTTATGTATAATGAGTAGACACCTGTGCGCTGCAAAGTGGCCTGCGGCGTGAGACAGCCTGCAGCACTATGTATAATGAGTATACACCTGTGTGCTGCAAAGCGGCCTGCAGCGTGAGACAGCCTGCAGCGTTATGTATAATGAGTATACACCTGTGCGCTCCATAGCGGACTGCAGCGTGAGACAGCCTGCAGCGTTATGTATAATCAGTATACACCTGTGCGCTCCATAGCGGCCTGCGTCGTCAGACAGCCTGCAGCGCTATGTATAATGAGTATACTCTTGTGCGCTCCATAGCGGACTGCAGCGTTATGTATAATGAGTAGACACCTGTGCGCTCCATAGCGGACTGCAGCGTGAGACAGCCTGCAGAGTTATGGTAATGAGGATACACCTATACGTTCCATAGCGGCCTGCAGCGTGAGACAGCCTGCAGCGTTATGTATAATGAGTATACACCTGTACGCTCCATAGCGTCCTGCGGCGTGAGACAGCCTGCAGCGCTATGTATAATGAGTATACACCTGTGCGCTCCATAGCGGACTGCAGCATGAGACAGCCTGCAGCGCTATATATAATGAGTATACACCTGTGCGCTCCATAGCGGAGTGCAGCGTGACACAGCCTGCAGCGTTATGTATAACGAGTATACTGTTGTGCGCTGCATAGCGGAGTGCAGCGCTATGTATAATGAGTATACACCTGTACGCTCAATAGCGGCCTCCTGCATGAGACAGCTTGCAGCGTTATGTATAATGAGTATACACCTGTACGGTCCATAGCGGCCTGCGGCGTGAGACAGCCTGCAGCGTTATGTATAATGAGTATACACCTGTACGCTCCATAGCGGCCTGCGGCGTGAGACAGCCTGCAGCGTTATGTATAATGAGTATACACCTGTATGCTCCATAGCGGCCTGCTGCATGAGACAGCCTGCAGCGTTATGTATAATGAGTATACACCTGTGCGCTCCATAGCGGACTGCAGCGTGAGACAGCCTGCAGCGTTATGTATAATGAGTATACACCTGTGCGCTCCATAGCGGCTTGCGGCGTCAGACAGCCTGCAGCGCTATGTATAATGAGTATACTCTTGTGCGCTCCATAGCGGACTGCAGCGTTATGTATAATGAGTAGACACCTGTGCGCTCCATAGCGGACTGCAGCGTGAGACAGCCTGCAGCGTTATGGTAATGAGGATACACCTATAGGTTGCATAGCGGTCTGCAGCGTGAGACAGCCTGCAGCGTTAGGTATAATGAGTATACACCTATGTGCTGCAAAGCGGACTGCAGCGTGAGATAGCCTGCAGCGTTATGTATGATGAGTATACACCTGTACGCTCCATAGCGGACTGCAGCGTGACATAGGTTGCAGCGTTATGTATAATGAGTATACACCTGTGCGCTCCATAGCGGAGTGCAGCGTGACACAGCCTGCAGCGTTATGTATAATGAGTATACACCTGTATGCTCCATAGCGGACTGCAGCGTGACATAGGTTGCAGCGTTATGTATAATGAGTATACACCTGTGCGCTCCATAGCGGACTGCAGCGTGAGACAGCCTGCAGCGTTATGTATAATGAGTATACACCTGTACGCTCCATAGCGGCGTGCGCCGTGAGACAGCCTGCAGCGTTATGTATAATGAGTATACACCTGTGCGCTGCAAACCTGACTGCAGCGTGAGACAGCCTGCAGCGTTATGTATAATGAGTATACACCTGTATGCTCCATAGCGGCCTGCTGCATGAAACAGCCTGCAGCGTTATGTATAATGAGAATACACCTGTGCGCTCCATAGCGGACTGCAGCATGAGACAGCCTGCAGCGCGATATATAATGAGTATACACCTGTGCGCTCCATAGCGGAGTGCAGCGTGACACAGCCTGCAGCGTTATGTATCATGAGTATACACCTGTACGCTCCATAGCGGACTGCAGCGTTACATAGCCTGCAGCATTATGTATAATGAGTATACACCTGTACGCTCCATAGCGGCGTACGCCGTGAGACAGCCTGCAGCGTTACGAATAATGAGTATACACCTGTACGCTCCATAGCGGCCTGCGGCGTGAGACAGCCTGCAGCGTTATGTATAATGGGTGTACACCTGTACGCTCCATAGCGGACTGCGGTGTGAGACAGCCTGCAGCGCTATGTATAATGAGTATACACCTGTGCGCTGCAAAGCGGCCGGCAGCGTGAGACAGCCTGCATCGTTATGTATAATGAGTATACTCTTGTGCGCTCCATAGCGGACTGCAGCGTTATGTATAATGAGTAGACACCTGTGCGCTGCAAAGCGGCCGGCAGCGTGAGACAGCGTGCATCGTTATGTATAATGAGTATACTCTTGTGCGCTCCATAGCGGACTGCAGCGTTATGTATAATGAGTAGACACCTGTGCGCTCCATAGCGGACTGCAGCATGAGACAGCCTGCAGCGCTATATATAATGAGTATACACCTGTGCGCTCCATAGCGGAGTGCAGAGTCACACAGCATGCAGCGTTATGTATAATGAGTATACACCTGTATGCTCCATATCGGACTGCAGCGTGACATAGCTTGCAGCGTTATGTATAATGAGTATATACCTGTGCGCTCCATAGCGGACAGCAGCGTGAGACAGCCTGCAGCGTTATGTGTAATGAGTATACACCTGTACGCTCCATAGCGGCGTACACCGTGAGACAGCCTGCAGCGTTATGAATAATGAGTATACACCTGTACGCTCCATAGCGGCCTGCGGCGTGAGACAGCCTGCAGCGTTATGTATAATGGGTAGACACCTGTGCGCTGCAAAGCGGACTGCAGCGTGAGACAGCCTGCAGCATTATGTATAATGAGTATACACCTATACGCTCCATAGCATCCTGCGGCATGAGACAGCTTGCAGCGTTATGTATGAGTATACACCTGTAGGCTCCATAGCGGCCTGCGGCATGAGACAGCCTGCAGCGTTATGTATAATTAGTATACACCTGTACGCTCCATAGCGGCCTGCGGCGTGAGACAGCCTGCAGCGTTATGTATAATGAGTAGACACCTGTGCTCTGCAAAGCTGCTTTCGGCGTAAGATAGCCTACAGCGTTATGTATAATGAGTAGGCACCTGTGGGCTCCATAGCGGCCTGCGACCTGTACGCTCCATAGCGGACTGCAGCGCTATGTATAATGAGTAGACACCTGTGCGTTGCAAAGCGGACTGCAGCGTGAGAGAGCCTGCAGCGTTATGTATAATGAGTATACACCTGTGCGCTCCATAGTGGACTGCAGTGTGAGACAGCCTACAGCACTATGTATAATGAGTATACACCAGTGCGCTGCAAAGCGGCTTGCGGCGTGACACACCCTTCAGTGTTATGTATAATGAGTATACACCTGTGCGCTCCATAGCGGAGTACAGCGTGACACAGCCTGCAGCGTTATGTATAATGAGTATACACCTGTGCGCTCCATAGCGGACTGCAGCGTGAGACAGCCTGCAGCGCTATGTATAATAGGTATACACCTGTGCTCTGCAAAGCGGCCTGCGGCGTGAGACAGCCTGCAGCGTTATGTATAATGAGTATACACCA
The DNA here is from genome assembly GCA_023362775.1 of Charina bottae. Taxonomy (NCBI): domain Eukaryota; kingdom Metazoa; phylum Chordata; class Lepidosauria; order Squamata; family Charinaidae; genus Charina; species Charina bottae. The sequence continues at coordinate 1,321,268 of JALMGJ010000067.1, forward strand.
GTACTCTCCATAGCGGCCTGCTGCGTGAGACAGCCTGCAGCGTTATGTATAATGAGTAGACACCTGTTTGCTGCAAAGCGGACTGCGGCGTGAGACAGCCTGCAGCGTTATGTATAATGAGTATACACCTGTACGCTCCATAGTGGACTGCAGTGTGAGACAGCCTGCAGCGCTATATATAATGAGTATACACCTGTGCGCTCCATAGCGGAGTGCAGCGTGACACAGCCTGCAGCGTTATGTATAACGAGTATACTGTTGTGCGCTGCATAGCGGAGTGCAGCGCTATGTATAATGAGTATACACCTGTACGCTCAATAGCGGCCTCCTGCATGAGACAGCTTGCAGCGTTATGTATAATGAGTATACACCTGTACGGTCCATAGCGGCCTGCGGCGTGAGACAGCCTGCAGCGTTATGTATAATGAGTATACACCTGTACGCTCCATAGCGGCCTGCGGCGTGAGACAGCCTGCAGCGTTATGTATAATGAGTATACACCTGTATGCTCCATAGCGGCCTGCTGCATGAGACAGCCTGCAGCGTTATGTATAATGAGTATACACCTGTGCGCTCCATAGCGGACTGCAGCGTGAGACAGCCTGCAGCGTTATGTATAATGAGTATACACCTGTGCGCTCCATAGCGGCTTGCGGCGTCAGACAGCCTGCAGCGCTATGTATAATGAGTATACTCTTGTGCGCTCCATAGCGGACTGCAGCGTTATGTATAATGAGTAGACACCTGTGCGCTCCATAGCGGACTGCAGCGTGAGACAGCCTGCAGCGTTATGGTAATGAGGATACACCTATAGGTTGCATAGCGGTCTGCAGCGTGAGACAGCCTGCAGCGTTAGGTATAATGAGTATACACCTATGTGCTGCAAAGCGGACTGCAGCGTGAGATAGCCTGCAGCGTTATGTATGATGAGTATACACCTGTACGCTCCATAGCGGACTGCAGCGTGACATAGGTTGCAGCGTTATGTATAATGAGTATACACCTGTGCGCTCCATAGCGGAGTGCAGCGTGACACAGCCTGCAGCGTTATGTATAATGAGTATACACCTGTATGCTCCATAGCGGACTGCAGCGTGACATAGGTTGCAGCGTTATGTATAATGAGTATACACCTGTGCGCTCCATAGCGGACTGCAGCGTGAGACAGCCTGCAGCGTTATGTATAATGAGTATACACCTGTACGCTCCATAGCGGCGTGCGCCGTGAGACAGCCTGCAGCGTTATGAATAATGAGTATACACCTGTACGCTCCATAGCGGCCTGCGGCGTGAGACAGCCTGCAGCGTTATGTATAATGGGTAGACACCTGTGCGCTGCAAAGCGGACTGCAGCGTCAGACAGCCTGCAGCATTATGTATAATGAGTATACACCTATACGCTCCATAGCATCCTGCGGCATGAGACAGCTTGCAGCGTTATGTATGAGTATACACCTGTAGGCTCCATAGCGGCCTGCGGCATGAGACAGCCTGCAGCGTTATGTATAATTAGTATACACCTGTACGCTCCATAGCGGCCTGCGGCGTGAGACAGCCTGCAGCGTTATGTATAATGAGTAGACACCTGTGCTCTGCAAAGCTGCTTTCGGCGTAAGATAGCCTACAGCGTTATGTATAATGAGTAGGCACCTGTGGGCTCCATAGCGGCCTGCGACCTGTACGCTCCATAGCGGACTGCAGCGCTATGTATAATGAGTAGACACCTGTGCGTTGCAAAGCGGACTGCAGCGTGAGAGAGCCTGCAGCGTTATGTATAATGAGTATACACCTGTGCGCTCCATAGTGGACTGCAGTGTGAGACAGCCTACAGCACTATGTATAATGAGTATACACCAGTGCGCTGCAAAGCGGCTTGCGGCGTGACACACCCTTCAGTGTTATGTATAATGAGTATACACCTGTGCGCTCCATAGCGGAGTACAGCGTGACACAGCCTGCAGCGTTATGTATAATGAGTATACACCTGTGCGCTCCATAGCGGACTGCAGCGTGAGACAGCCTGCAGCGCTATGTATAATAGGTATACACCTGTGCTCTGCAAAGCGGCCTGCGGCGTGAGACAGCCTGCAGCGTTATGTATAATGAGTATACACCAGTACTCTCCATAGCGGCCTGCTGCGTGAGACAGCCTGCAGCGTTATGTATAATGAGTAGACACCTGTTTGCTGCAAAGCGGACTGCGGCGTGAGACAGCCTGCAGCGTTATGTATAATGAGTATACACCTGTACGCTCCATAGTGGACTGCAGTGTGAGACAGCCTGCAGCGCTATATATAATGAGTATACACCTGTGCGCTCCATAGCGGAGTGCAGCGTGACACAGCCTGCAGCGTTATGTATAACGAGTATACTGTTGTGCGCTGCATAGCGGAGTGCAGCGCTATGTATAATGAGTATACACCTGTACGCTCAATAGCGGCCTCCTGCATGAGACAGCTTGCAGCGTTATGTATAATGAGTATACACCTGTACGGTCCATAGCGGCCTGCGGCGTGAGACAGCCTGCAGCGTTATGTATAATGAGTATACACCTGTACGCTCCATAGCGGCCTGCGGCGTGAGACAGCCTGCAGCGTTATGTATAATGAGTATACACCTGTATGCTCCATAGCGGCCTGCTGCATGAGACAGCCTGCAGCGTTATGTATAATGAGTATACACCTGTGCGCTCCATAGCGGACTGCAGCGTGAGACAGCCTGCAGCGTTATGTATAATGAGTATACACCTGTGCGCTCCATAGCGGCTTGCGGCGTCAGACAGCCTGCAGCGCTATGTATAATGAGTATACTCTTGTGCGCTCCATAGCGGACTGCAGCGTTATGTATAATGAGTAGACACCTGTGCGCTCCATAGCGGACTGCAGCGTGAGACAGCCTGCAGCGTTATGGTAATGAGGATACACCTATAGGTTGCATAGCGGTCTGCAGCGTGAGACAGCCTGCAGCGTTAGGTATAATGAGTATACACCTATGTGCTGCAAAGCGGACTGCAGCGTGAGATAGCCTGCAGCGTTATGTATGATGAGTATACACCTGTACGCTCCATAGCGGACTGCAGCGTGACATAGGTTGCAGCGTTATGTATAATGAGTATACACCTGTGCGCTCCATAGCGGAGTGCAGCGTGACACAGCCTGCAGCGTTATGTATAATGAGTATACACCTGTATGCTCCATAGCGGACTGCAGCGTGACATAGGTTGCAGCGTTATGTATAATGAGTATACACCTGTGCGCTCCATAGCGGACTGCAGCGTGAGACAGCCTGCAGCGTTATGTATAATGAGTATACACCTGTACGCTCCATAGCGGCGTGCGCCGTGAGACAGCCTGCAGCGTTATGTATAATGAGTATACACCTGTGCGCTGCAAACCTGACTGCAGCGTGAGACAGCCTGCAGCGTTATGTATAATGAGTATACACCTGTATGCTCCATAGCGGCCTGCTGCATGAAACAGCCTGCAGCGTTATGTATAATGAGAATACACCTGTGCGCTCCATAGCGGACTGCAGCATGAGACAGCCTGCAGCGCGATATATAATGAGTATACACCTGTGCGCTCCATAGCGGAGTGCAGCGTGACACAGCCTGCAGCGTTATGTATCATGAGTATACACCTGTACGCTCCATAGCGGACTGCAGCGTTACATAGCCTGCAGCATTATGTATAATGAGTATACACCTGTACGCTCCATAGCGGCGTACGCCGTGAGACAGCCTGCAGCGTTACGAATAATGAGTATACACCTGTACGCTCCATAGCGGCCTGCGGCGTGAGACAGCCTGCAGCGTTATGTATAATGGGTGTACACCTGTACGCTCCATAGCGGACTGCGGTGTGAGACAGCCTGCAGCGCTATGTATAATGAGTATACACCTGTGCGCTGCAAAGCGGCCGGCAGCGTGAGACAGCCTGCATCGTTATGTATAATGAGTATACTCTTGTGCGCTCCATAGCGGACTGCAGCGTTATGTATAATGAGTAGACACCTGTGCGCTGCAAAGCGGCCGGCAGCGTGAGACAGCGTGCATCGTTATGTATAATGAGTATACTCTTGTGCGCTCCATAGCGGACTGCAGCGTTATGTATAATGAGTAGACACCTGTGCGCTCCATAGCGGACTGCAGCATGAGACAGCCTGCAGCGCTATATATAATGAGTATACACCTGTGCGCTCCATAGCGGAGTGCAGAGTCACACAGCATGCAGCGTTATGTATAATGAGTATACACCTGTATGCTCCATATCGGACTGCAGCGTGACATAGCTTGCAGCGTTATGTATAATGAGTATATACCTGTGCGCTCCATAGCGGACAGCAGCGTGAGACAGCCTGCAGCGTTATGTGTAATGAGTATACACCTGTACGCTCCATAGCGGCGTACACCGTGAGACAGCCTGCAGCGTTATGAATAATGAGTATACACCTGTACGCTCCATAGCGGCCTGCGGCGTGAGACAGCCTGCAGCGTTATGTATAATGGGTAGACACCTGTGCGCTGCAAAGCGGACTGCAGCGTGAGACAGCCTGCAGCATTATGTATAATGAGTATACACCTATACGCTCCATAGCATCCTGCGGCATGAGACAGCTTGCAGCGTTATGTATGAGTATACACCTGTAGGCTCCATAGCGGCCTGCGGCATGAGACAGCCTGCAGCGTTATGTATAATTAGTATACACCTGTACGCTCCATAGCGGCCTGCGGCGTGAGACAGCCTGCAGCGTTATGTATAATGAGTAGACACCTGTGCTCTGCAAAGCTGCTTTCGGCGTAAGATAGCCTACAGCGTTATGTATAATGAGTAGGCACCTGTGGGCTCCATAGCGGCCTGCGACCTGTACGCTCCATAGCGGACTGCAGCGCTATGTATAATGAGTAGACACCTGTGCGTTGCAAAGCGGACTGCAGCGTGAGAGAGCCTGCAGCGTTATGTATAATGAGTATACACCTGTGCGCTCCATAGTGGACTGCAGTGTGAGACAGCCTACAGCACCATGTATAATGAGTATACACCAGTGCGCTGCAAAGCGGCTTGCGGCGTGACACACCCTTCAGTGTTATGTATAATGAGTATACACCTGTGCGCTCCATAGCGGAGTACAGCGTGACACAGCCTGCAGCGTTATGTATAATGAGTATACACCTGTGCGCTCCATAGCGGACTGCAGCGTGAGACAGCCTGCAGCGCTATGTATAATAGGTATACACCTGTGCTCTGCAAAGCGGCCTGCGGCGTGAGACAGCCTGCAGCGTTATGTATAATGAGTATACACCAGTACTCTCCATAGCGGCCTGCTGCGTGAGACAGCCTGCAGCGTTATGTATAATGAGTAGACACCTGTTTGCTGCAAAGCGGACTGCGGCGTGAGACAGCCTGCAGCGTTATGTATAATGAGTATACACCTGTACGCTCCATAGTGGACTGCAGTGTGAGACAGCCTACAGCGCTATGTATAATGAGTATACACCTGTGCGCTCCATAGTGGACTGCAGTGTGAGACAGCCTACAGCGCTATGTATAATGAGTATACACCAGTGCGCTGCATAGCGGCTTGCGGCGTGACACAGCCTGCAGTGTTATGTATAATGAGTATACACCTGTGCGCTCCATAGCGGAGTACAGCGTGACACAGCCTGCAGTGTTATGTATAATGAGTATACACCTGTGCGCTCCATAGCGGACTGCAGCGTGAGACAGCCTGCAGCGTTATGTATAATGAGTAGACCCCTGTGCGCTGCAAAGCGGCCTGCGGCGTGAGACAGCCTGCAGCGTTATGTATAATGAGTATACACCAGTACGCTCCATAGCGGCCTGCTGCGTGAGACAGCCTGCAGCGTTATGTATAATGAGTAGACACCTGTTTGCTCCAAAGCGGACTGCGGCGTGAGACAGCCTGCAGCGTTATGTATAATGAGTATACACCTGTACGCTCCATAGTGGACTGCAGTGTGAGACAGCCTACAGCGCTATGTATAATGAGTATACACCTGTGCGCTCCATAGTGGACTGCAGTGTGAGACAGCCTACAGCGCTATGTATAATGAGTATACACCAGTGCGCTGCATAGCGGCTTGCGGCGTGACACAGCCTGCAACGCTATGTATAATGAGTATACTCTTGTGCGCTCCATAGCGGACTGCAGCGTTATGTATAATGAGTAGACACCTGTGCGCTCCATAGCGGACTGCAGCGTGAGACAGCCTGCAGCGTTATGGTAATGAGGATACACCTATAGGTTGCATAGCGGTCTGCAGCGTGAGACAGCCTGCAGCGTTATGTATAATGAGTATACACCTGTACGCTCCATAGCGTCCTGCGGCGTGAGACAGCCTGCAGCGCTATGTATAATGAGTAGACACCTGTGCGCTGCAAAGCGGACTGCAGCGTGAGATAGCCTGCAGCGTTATGTATAATGAGTATACACCTGTATGCTCCATAGCGGCCTGCTGCATGAGACAGCCTGCAGCGTTATGTATAATGAGTATACACCTGTGCGCTCCATAGCGGACTGCAGCATGAGACAGCCTGCAGCGCTATATATAATGAGTATACACCTGTGCGCTCCATAGCGGAGTGCAGCGTGACACAGCCTGCAGCGTTATGTATAATGAGTATACACCTGTACGCTCCATAGCGGACTGCAGCGTGACATAGGTTGCAGCGTTATGTATAATGAGTATACACCTGTGCGCTCCATAGCGGAGTGCAGCGTGACACAGCCTGCAGCGTTATGTATAATGAGTATACACCTGTATGCTCCATAGCGGACTGCAGCGTGACATAGGTTGCAGCGTTATGTATAATGAGTATACACCTGTGCGCTCCATAGCGGACTGCAGCGTGAGACAGCCTGCAGCGTTATGTATAATGAGTATACACCTGTACGCTCCATAGCGGCGTGCGCCGTGAGACAGCCTGCAGCGTTATGTATAATGAGTATACACCTGTGCGCTGCAAACCTGACTGCAGCGTGAGACAGCCTGCAGCGTTATGTATAATGAGTATACACCTGTGCGCTCCATAGCGGACTGCAGCATGAGACAGCCTGCAGCGCTATATATAATGAGTATACACCTGTGCGCTCCATAGCGGAGTGCAGCGTGACACAGCCTGCAGCGTTATGTATAATGAGTATACACCTGTACGCTCCATAGCGGACTGCAGCGTGACATAGGTTGCAGCGTTATGTATAATGAGTATACACCTGTGCGCTCCATAGCGGAGTGCAGCGTGACACAGCCTGCAGCGTTATGTATAATGAGTATACACCTGTATGCTCCATAGCGGACTGCAGCGTGACATAGGTTGCAGCGTTATGTATAATGAGTATACACCTGTGCGCTCCATAGCGGACTGCAGCGTGAGACAGCCTGCAGCGTTATGTATAATGAGTATACACCTGTACGCTCCATAGCGGCGTGCGCCGTGAGACAGCCTGCAGCGTTATGTATAATGAGTATACACCTGTGCGCTGCAAACCTGACTGCAGCGTGAGACAGCCTGCAGCGTTATGTATAATGAGTATACACCTGTATGCTCCATAGCGGCCTGCTGCATGAGACAGCCTGCAGCGTTATGTATAATGAGAATACACCTGTGCGCTCCATAGCGGACTGCAGCATGAGACAGCCTGCAGCGCGATATATAATGAGTATACACCTGTGCGCTCCATAGCGGAGTGCAGCGTGATACAGCCTGTAGCGTTATGTATCATGAGTATACACCTGTACGCTCCATAGCGGACTGCAGCGTTACATAGCCTGCAGCGTTATGTATAATGAGTATACACCTGTACGCTCCATAGCGGCGTACGCCGTGAGACAGCCTGCAGCGTTATGAATAATGAGTATACACCTGTACGCTCCATAGCGGCCTGCGGCGTGAGACAGCCTGCAGCGTTATGTATAATGGGTGTACACCTGTACGCTCCATAGCGGACTGCGGTGTGAGACAGCCTGCAGCGCTATGTATAATGAGTATACACCTGTGCGCTGCAAAGCGGCCGGCAGCGTGAGACAGCCTGCATCGTTATGTATAATGAGTATACTCTTGTGCGCTCCATAGCGGACTGCAGCGTTATGTATAATGAGTAGACACCTGTGCGCTGCAAAGCGGCCGGCAGCGTGAGACAGCGTGCATCGTTATGTATAATGAGTATACTCTTGTGCGCTCCATAGCGGACTGCAGCGTTATGTATAATGAGTAGACACCTGTGCGCTCCATAGCGGACTGCAGCATGAGACAGCCTGCAGCGCTATATATAATGAGTATACACCTGTGCGCTCCATAGCGGAGTGCAGAGTCACACAGCATGCAGCGTTATGTATAATGAGTATACACCTGTATGCTCCATATCGGACTGCAGCGTGACATAGCCTGCAGCGTTATGTATAATGAGTATATACCTGTGCGCTCCATAGCGGACAGCAGCGTGAGACAGCCTGCAGCGTTATGTGTAATGAGTATACACCTGTACGCTCCATAGCGGCGTACACCGTGAGACAGCCTGCAGCGTTATGAATAATGAGTATACACCTGTACGCTCCATAGCGGCCTGCGGCGTGAGACAGCCTGCAGCGTTATGTATAATGGGTAGACACCTGTGCGCTGCAAAGCGGACTGCAGCGTGAGACAGCCTGCAGCATTATGTATAATGAGTATACACCTATACGCTCCATAGCATCCTGCGGCATGAGACAGCTTGCAGCGTTATGTATGAGTATACACCTGTAGGCTCCATAGCGGCCTGCGGCATGAGACAGCCTGCAGCGTTATGTATAATTAGTATACACCTGTACGCTCCATAGCGGCCTGCGGCGTGAGACAGCCTGCAGCGTTATGTATAATGAGTAGACACCTGTGCTCTGCAAAGCGGCTTGCGGCGTAAGATAGCCTGCAGCGTTATGTATAATGAGTAGGCACCTGTGGGCTCCATAGCGGCCTGCGACCTGTACGCTCCATAGCGGACTGCAGCGCTATGTATAATGAGTAGACACCTGTGCGTTGCAAAGCGGACTGCAGCGTGAGAGAGCCTGCAGCGTTATGTATAATGAGTATACACCTGTGCGCTCCATAGTGGACTGCAGTGTGAGACAGCCTACAGCACTATGTATAATGAGTATACACCAGTGCGCTGCAAAGCGGCTTGCGGCGTGACACACCCTTCAGTGTTATGTATAATGAGTATACACCTGTGCGCTCCATAGCAGAGTACAGCGTGACACAGCCTGCAGCGTTATGTATAATGAGTATACACCTGTGCGCTCCATAGCGGACTGCAGCGTGAGACAGCCTGCAGCGCTTTGTATAATAGGTATACACCTGTGCTCTGCAAAGCGGCCTGCGGCGTGAGACAGCCTGCAGCGTTATGTATAATGGGTATACACCAGTACGCTCCATAGCGGCCTGCTGCGTGAGACAGCCTGCAGCGTTATGTATAATGAGTAGACACCTGTTTGCTGCAAAGCGGACTGCGGCGTGAGACAGCCTGCAGCGTTATGTATAATGAGTATACACCTGTACGCTCCATAGTGGACTGCAGTGTGAGACAGCCTACAGCGCTATGTATAATGAGTATACACCAGTGCGCTGCATAGCGGCTTGCGGCGTGACACAGCCTGCAGTGTTATGTATAATGAGTATACACCTGTGCGCTCCATAGCGGAGTACAGCGTGACACAGCCTGCAGCGTTATGTATAATGAGTATACACCTGTGCGCTCCATAGCGGACTGCAGCGTGAGACAGCCTGCAGCGTTATGTATAATGAGTAGACCCCTGTGCGCTGCAAAGCGGCCTGCGGCGTGAGACAGCCTGCAGCGTTATGTATAATGAGTATACACCAGTACGCTCCATAGCGGCCTGCTGCGTGAGACAGCCTGCAGCGTTATGTATAATGAGTAGACACCTGTTTGCTGCAAAGCGGACTGCGGCGTGAAACAGCCTGCAGCGTTATGTATAATGAGTATACACCTGTACGCTCCATAGTGGACTGCAGTGTGAGACAGCCTACAGCGCTATGTATAATGAGTATACACCTGTGCGCTCCATAGTGGACTGCAGTGTGAGACAGCCTACAGCGCTATGTATAATGAGTATACACCAGTGCGCTGCATAGCGGCTTGCGGCGTGACACAGCCTGCAGTGTTATGTATAATGAGTATACACCTGTGCGCTCCATAGCGGAGTACAGCGTGACACAGCCTGCAGCGTTATGTATAATGAGTATACACCTGTGCGCTCCATAGCGGACTGCAGCGTGAGACAGCCTGCAGCGTTATGTATAATGAGTAGACCCCTGTGCGCTGCAAAGCGGCCTGCGGCGTGAGACAGCCTGCATCGTTGTATTAATGAGTATACACCTGTACGTTCCATAGCGGCCTGCAGCGCGAGACAGCCTGCAGCGTTATGTATAATGAGTAGACACCTGTACGCTGCAAAGCGGCCTGCGGCGTGAGACAGCCTGCAGGGCTATGTATAATGAGTAGACCCCTGTGCGCTGCAAAGCGGCCTGCGGCGTGAGACAGCCTGCAGCGTTGTATTAATGAGTATACGCCTGTACGTTCCATAGCGTCCTGCAGCGCGAGACAGCCTGCAGCGTTGTATTAATGAGTATACGCCTGTACGTTCCATAGCGGCCTGCAGCGCGAGACAGCCTGCAGCGTTATGTATAATGAGTATACACCTGTGCGCTGCAAAGCGGCCTGCAGCGTGAGACAGCCTGCAGCATTATGTATAATGAGTATACACCTGTGCGCTCCATAGCGGACTGCAGCGTGAGACAGCCTGCAGCGTTATGTATAATGAGTAGACACCTGTTTGCTGCAAAGCGGACTGCGGCGTGAGACAGCCTGCAGCGTTATGTATAATGAGTATACACCTGTACGCTCCATAGTGGACTGCAGTGTGAGAGAGCCTACAGCGCTATGTATAATGAGTATACACCTGTGCGCTCCATAGTGGACTGCAGTGTGAGACAGCCTGCAGCGCTATGTATAATGAGTATACTCTTGTGCGCTCCATAGCGGACTGCAGCGTTATGTATGATGAGTAGACACCTGTGTGCTCCATAGCAGACTGCAGCGTGAGACAGCCTGCAGCGTTATGTATAATGAGTATACACCTGTGCAGTCCATAGCGGACTGCGGCGTGACACAGCCTGCAGCGCTATGTATAATGAGTAGACACCTGTGCGTTGCAAAGCGGACTGCAGCGTGAGAGAGCCTGCAGCGTTATGTATAATGAGTGTACTCTTGTGCGCTCAATAGCGGACTGCAGCGCTAGGCATAATGAGTATACACCTGTGCGCTGCAAAGCGGCCTGCAGCGTGACATAGCCTGCAGTGTTATGTATAATGAGTATACACCTGTACGCTCCATAGCAGCCTGCTGCGTGAGAAAGCCTGCAGCGTTATATATAATGAGTAGACCCCTGTGCGCTGCAAAGCGGCCTGCAGCGTGAGATAGCCTGCAGCGCTATGTACAATGAGTATACTCTTGTGCGCTCCATAGCGGACTGCAGCGTTATGTATAATGAGTATACACCTGTGCGCTCCATAGCGGACTGCAGCGTGAGACAGCCTGCAGCGTTATGTATAATGAGTATACATCTGCGCGCTCCATAGCGGACTGCAGCGTGACACAGCCTGCAGCGTTATGTATAATGAATATACACCTGTGCGCTCGAAAGCGGACTGCAGCATGAGACAGCCTGTAGCGTTATGTATAATGAGTAGACACCTGTACGCTCCATAGCGGCCTGTGGCGTGAGACAGCCTGCAGCGTTATGTATAATGAGTAGATACCTGTACGCTCCATATCGGCCTGCTGCGTGAGACAGCCTGCAGCGTTATGTATAATGAGTATACACCTGTGCCCTCCATAGAGGACTGCAGCATGAGACAGCCTGCAGCGCTATGTATAATGAGTATACACCTGTGCGCTGCAAAGCGACCTGCAGCGTGAGACAGCCTGCAGCAGTATGTATAATGAGTATACACCTGTGCGCTCCATAGCGGACTGCAGCGTGAGACAGCCTGCAGCGTTATGTATAATGAGTATACACCTCTGCGCTCCATAGCGGCCTGCTGCGTGAGACAGCCTGCAGCGTTATGTATAATGAGTAGACACCTGTTTGCTGCAAAGCGGACTGCGGCGTGAGACAGTCTGCAGCGTTATGTATAATGAGTATACACCTGTACGCTCCATAGTGGACTGCGGCGTGAGACAGCCTGCAGCGTTATGTATAATGAGTATACACCTGTACGCTCCATAGTGGACTGCAGTGTGAGACAGCCTACAGCGCTATGTATAATGAGTATACACCTGTGCGCTCCATAGTGGACTGCAGTGTGAGACAGCCTACAGCGCTATGTATAATGAGTATACACCAGTGCGCTGCATAGCGGCTTGCGGCGTGACACAGCCTGCAGTGTTATGTATAATGAGTATACACCTGTGCGCTCCATAGCGGAGTACAGCGTGACACAGCCTGCAGCGTTATGTATAATGAGTATACACCTGTGCGCTCCATAGCGGACTGCAGCGTGAGACAGCCTGCAGCGTTATGTATAATGAGTAGACCCCTGTGCGCTGCAAAGCGGCCTGCGGCGTGAGACAGCCTGCATCGTTGTATTAATGAGTATACGCCTGTACGTTCCATAGCGGCCTGCAGCGCGAGACAGCCTGCAGCGTTATGTATAATGAGTAGACACTTGTACGCTGCAAAGCGGCCTGCGGCGTGAGACAGCCTGCAGGGCTATGTATAATGAGTAGACCCCTGTGCGCTGCAAAGCGGCCTGCGGCGTGAGACAGCCTGCAGCGTTGTATTAATGAGTATACGCCTGTACGTTCCATAGCGTCCTGCAGCGCGAGACAGCCTGCAGCGTTGTATTAATGAGTATACGGCTGTACGTTCCATAGCGGCCTGCAGCGCGAGACAGCCTGCAGCGTTATGTATAATGAGTATACACCTGTGCGCTGCAAAGCGGCCTGCAGCGTGAGACAGCCTGCAGCATTATGTATAATGAGTATACACCTGTGCGCTCCATAGCAGACTGCAGCGTGAGACAGCCTGCAGCGTTATGTATAATGAGTATACACCTGTGCGCTGCAAACCTGACTGCAGCGTGAGACAGCCTGCAGCGTTATGTATAATGAGTATACACCTGTATGCTCCATAGCGGCCTGCTGCATGAGACAGCCTGCAGCGTTATGTATAATGAGAATACACCTGTGCGCTCCATAGCGGACTGCAGCATGAGACAGCCTGCAGCGCGATATATAATGAGTATACACCTGTGCGCTCCATAGCGGAGTGCAGCGTGATACAGCCTGTAGCGTTATGTATCATGAGTATACACCTGTACGCTCCATAGCGGACTGCAGCGTTACATAGCCTGCAGCGTTATGTATAATGAGTATACACCTGTACGCTCCATAGCGGCGTACGCCGTGAGACAGCCTGCAGCGTTATGAATAATGAGTATACACCTGTACGCTCCATAGCGGCCTGCGGCGTGAGACAGCCTGCAGCGTTATGTATAATGGGTGTACACCTGTACGCTCCATAGCGGACTGCGGTGTGAGACAGCCTGCAGCGCTATGTATAATGAGTATACACCTGTGCGCTGCAAAGCGGCCGGCAGCGTGAGACAGCCTGCATCGTTATGTATAATGAGTATACTCTTGTGCGCTCCATAGCGGACTGCAGCGTTATGTATAATGAGTAGACACCTGTGCGCTGCAAAGCGGCCGGCAGCGTGAGACAGCGTGCATCGTTATGTATAATGAGTATACTCTTGTGCGCTCCATAGCGGACTGCAGCGTTATGTATAATGAGTAGACACCTGTGCGCTCCATAGCGGACTGCAGCATGAGACAGCCTGCAGCGCTATATATAATGAGTATACACCTGTGCGCTCCATAGCGGAGTGCAGAGTCACACAGCATGCAGCGTTATGTATAATGAGTATACACCTGTATGCTCCATATCGGACTGCAGCGTGACATAGCCTGCAGCGTTATGTATAATGAGTATATACCTGTGCGCTCCATAGCGGACAGCAGCGTGAGACAGCCTGCAGCGTTATGTGTAATGAGTATACACCTGTACGCTCCATAGCGGCGTACACCGTGAGACAGCCTGCAGCGTTATGAATAATGAGTATACACCTGTACGCTCCATAGCGGCCTGCGGCGTGAGACAGCCTGCAGCGTTATGTATAATGGGTAGACACCTGTGCGCTGCAAAGCGGACTGCAGCGTGAGACAGCCTGCAGCATTATGTATAATGAGTATACACCTATACGCTCCATAGCATCCTGCGGCATGAGACAGCTTGCAGCGTTATGTATGAGTATACACCTGTAGGCTCCATAGCGGCCTGCGGCATGAGACAGCCTGCAGCGTTATGTATAATTAGTATACACCTGTACGCTCCATAGCGGCCTGCGGCGTGAGACAGCCTGCAGCGTTATGTATAATGAGTAGACACCTGTGCTCTGCAAAGCGGCTTGCGGCGTAAGATAGCCTGCAGCGTTATGTATAATGAGTAGGCACCTGTGGGCTCCATAGCGGCCTGCGACCTGTACGCTCCATAGCGGACTGCAGCGCTATGTATAATGAGTAGACACCTGTGCGTTGCAAAGCGGACTGCAGCGTGAGAGAGCCTGCAGCGTTATGTATAATGAGTATACACCTGTGCGCTCCATAGTGGACTGCAGTGTGAGACAGCCTACAGCACTATGTATAATGAGTATACACCAGTGCGCTGCAAAGCGGCTTGCGGCGTGACACACCCTTCAGTGTTATGTATAATGAGTATACACCTGTGCGCTCCATAGCAGAGTACAGCGTGACACAGCCTGCAGCGTTATGTATAATGAGTATACACCTGTGCGCTCCATAGCGGACTGCAGCGTGAGACAGCCTGCAGCGCTATGTATAATAGGTATACACCTGTGCTCTGCAAAGCGGCCTGCGGCGTGAGACAGCCTGCAGCGTTATGTATAATGGGTATACACCAGTACGCTCCATAGCGGCCTGCTGCGTGAGACAGCCTGCAGCGTTATGTATAATGAGTAGACACCTGTTTGCTGCAAAGCGGACTGCGGCGTGAGACAGCCTGCAGCGTTATGTATAATGAGTATACACCTGTACGCTCCATAGTGGACTGCAGTGTGAGACAGCCTACAGCGCTATGT
This sequence comes from Charina bottae, assembly GCA_023362775.1. Lineage (NCBI taxonomy): Eukaryota > Metazoa > Chordata > Lepidosauria > Squamata > Charinaidae > Charina > Charina bottae. Next base: position 1,336,498 of record JALMGJ010000067.1, read on the forward strand.
ATAATGAGTATACACCAGTGCGCTGCATAGCGGCTTGCGGCGTGACACAGCCTGCAGTGTTATGTATAATGAGTATACACCTGTGCGCTCCATAGCGGAGTACAGCGTGACACAGCCTGCAGCGTTATGTATAATGAGTATACACCTGTGCGCTCCATAGCGGACTGCAGCGTGAGACAGCCTGCAGCGTTATGTATAATGAGTAGACCCCTGTGCGCTGCAAAGCGGCCTGCGGCGTGAGACAGCCTGCAGCGTTATGTATAATGAGTATACACCAGTACGCTCCATAGCGGCCTGCTGCGTGAGACAGCCTGCAGCGTTATGTATAATGAGTAGACACCTGTTTGCTGCAAAGCGGACTGCGGCGTGAAACAGCCTGCAGCGTTATGTATAATGAGTATACACCTGTACGCTCCATAGTGGACTGCAGTGTGAGACAGCCTACAGCGCTATGTATAATGAGTATACACCTGTGCGCTCCATAGTGGACTGCAGTGTGAGACAGCCTACAGCGCTATGTATAATGAGTATACACCAGTGCGCTGCATAGCGGCTTGCGGCGTGACACAGCCTGCAGTGTTATGTATAATGAGTATACACCTGTGCGCTCCATAGCGGAGTACAGCGTGACACAGCCTGCAGCGTTATGTATAATGAGTATACACCTGTGCGCTCCATAGCGGACTGCAGCGTGAGACAGCCTGCAGCGTTATGTATAATGAGTAGACCCCTGTGCGCTGCAAAGCGGCCTGCGGCGTGAGACAGCCTGCATCGTTGTATTAATGAGTATACACCTGTACGTTCCATAGCGGCCTGCAGCGCGAGACAGCCTGCAGCGTTATGTATAATGAGTAGACACCTGTACGCTGCAAAGCGGCCTGCGGCGTGAGACAGCCTGCAGGGCTATGTATAATGAGTAGACCCCTGTGCGCTGCAAAGCGGCCTGCGGCGTGAGACAGCCTGCAGCGTTGTATTAATGAGTATACGCCTGTACGTTCCATAGCGTCCTGCAGCGCGAGACAGCCTGCAGCGTTGTATTAATGAGTATACGCCTGTACGTTCCATAGCGGCCTGCAGCGCGAGACAGCCTGCAGCGTTATGTATAATGAGTATACACCTGTGCGCTGCAAAGCGGCCTGCAGCGTGAGACAGCCTGCAGCATTATGTATAATGAGTATACACCTGTGCGCTCCATAGCGGACTGCAGCGTGAGACAGCCTGCAGCGTTATGTATAATGAGTAGACACCTGTTTGCTGCAAAGCGGACTGCGGCGTGAGACAGCCTGCAGCGTTATGTATAATGAGTATACACCTGTACGCTCCATAGTGGACTGCAGTGTGAGAGAGCCTACAGCGCTATGTATAATGAGTATACACCTGTGCGCTCCATAGTGGACTGCAGTGTGAGACAGCCTGCAGCGCTATGTATAATGAGTATACTCTTGTGCGCTCCATAGCGGACTGCAGCGTTATGTATGATGAGTAGACACCTGTGTGCTCCATAGCAGACTGCAGCGTGAGACAGCCTGCAGCGTTATGTATAATGAGTATACACCTGTGCAGTCCATAGCGGACTGCGGCGTGACACAGCCTGCAGCGCTATGTATAATGAGTAGACACCTGTGCGTTGCAAAGCGGACTGCAGCGTGAGAGAGCCTGCAGCGTTATGTATAATGAGTGTACTCTTGTGCGCTCAATAGCGGACTGCAGCGCTAGGCATAATGAGTATACACCTGTGCGCTGCAAAGCGGCCTGCAGCGTGACATAGCCTGCAGTGTTATGTATAATGAGTATACACCTGTACGCTCCATAGCAGCCTGCTGCGTGAGAAAGCCTGCAGCGTTATATATAATGAGTAGACCCCTGTGCGCTGCAAAGCGGCCTGCAGCGTGAGATAGCCTGCAGCGCTATGTACAATGAGTATACTCTTGTGCGCTCCATAGCGGACTGCAGCGTTATGTATAATGAGTATACACCTGTGCGCTCCATAGCGGACTGCAGCGTGAGACAGCCTGCAGCGTTATGTATAATGAGTATACATCTGCGCGCTCCATAGCGGACTGCAGCGTGACACAGCCTGCAGCGTTATGTATAATGAGTATACACCTGTGCGCTCGAAAGCGGACTGCAGCATGAGACAGCCTGTAGCGTTATGTATAATGAGTAGACACCTGTACGCTCCATAGCGGCCTGTGGCGTGAGACAGCCTGCAGCGTTATGTATAATGAGTAGATACCTGTACGCTCCATATCGGCCTGCTGCGTGAGACAGCCTGCAGCGTTATGTATAATGAGTATACACCTGTGCCCTCCATAGAGGACTGCAGCATGAGACAGCCTGCAGCGCTATGTATAATGAGTATACACCTGTGCGCTGCAAAGCGACCTGCAGCGTGAGACAGCCTGCAGCAGTATGTATAATGAGTATACACCTGTGCGCTCCATAGCGGACTGCAGCGTGAGACAGCCTGCAGCGTTATGTATAATGAGTATACACCTCTGCGCTCCATAGCGGCCTGCTGCGTGAGACAGCCTGCAGCGTTATGTATAATGAGTAGACACCTGTTTGCTGCAAAGCGGACTGCGGCGTGAGACAGTCTGCAGCGTTATGTATAATGAGTATACACCTGTACGCTCCATAGTGGACTGCGGCGTGAGACAGCCTGCAGCGTTATGTATAATGAGTATACACCTGTACGCTCCATAGTGGACTGCAGTGTGAGACAGCCTACAGCGCTATGTATAATGAGTATACACCTGTGCGCTCCATAGTGGACTGCAGTGTGAGACAGCCTACAGCGCTATGTATAATGAGTATACACCAGTGCGCTGCATAGCGGCTTGCGGCGTGACACAGCCTGCAGTGTTATGTATAATGAGTATACACCTGTGCGCTCCATAGCGGAGTACAGCGTGACACAGCCTGCAGCGTTATGTATAATGAGTATACACCTGTGCGCTCCATAGCGGACTGCAGCGTGAGACAGCCTGCAGCGTTATGTATAATGAGTAGACCCCTGTGCGCTGCAAAGCGGCCTGCGGCGTGAGACAGCCTGCATCGTTGTATTAATGAGTATACGCCTGTACGTTCCATAGCGGCCTGCAGCGCGAGACAGCCTGCAGCGTTATGTATAATGAGTAGACACTTGTACGCTGCAAAGCGGCCTGCGGCGTGAGACAGCCTGCAGGGCTATGTATAATGAGTAGACCCCTGTGCGCTGCAAAGCGGCCTGCGGCGTGAGACAGCCTGCAGCGTTGTATTAATGAGTATACGCCTGTACGTTCCATAGCGTCCTGCAGCGCGAGACAGCCTGCAGCGTTGTATTAATGAGTATACGGCTGTACGTTCCATAGCGGCCTGCAGCGCGAGACAGCCTGCAGCGTTATGTATAATGAGTATACACCTGTGCGCTGCAAAGCGGCCTGCAGCGTGAGACAGCCTGCAGCATTATGTATAATGAGTATACACCTGTGCGCTCCATAGCAGACTGCAGCGTGAGACAGCCTGCAGCGTTATGTATAATGACTAGACACCTGTGCGCTGCAAAGCGGCCTGCGGCGTGAGATAGCCTTCAGCGCTATGTACAATGAGGATACTCTTGTGCGCTCCATAGCGGACTGCAGCGTTATGTATAATGAGTATACACCTGTGCGCTCCATAGCGGACTGCAGCGTGAGACAGCCTGCAGTGTTATGTATAATGAGTATACACCTGTACGCTCCATAGCAGCCTGCTGCGTGAGACAGCCTGCAGCGTTATATATAATGAGTAGACACCTGTGCGCTGCAAAGCGGCCTGCGGCGTGAGATAGCCTGCAGCGCTATGTACAATAAGTATACTCTTGTGCGCTCCATAGCGGACTGCAGCGTTATGTATAATGAGTATACACCTGTGCGCTCCATAGCGGACAGCAGCGTGAGACAGCCTGCAGCGTTATGTATAATGAGTATACATCTGTGCGCTCCATAGCGGACTGCAGCGTGACACAGCCTGCAGCGTTATGTATAATGAGTATACACCTGTACGCTCCATAGCGGACTGCAGCGCTATGTATAATGAGTAGACACCTATGCGTTGCAAAGTGGACTGCAGCGTGATAGAGCCTGCAGCGTTATGTATAATGAGTATACACCTGTGCGCTCCATAGCGGACTGCAGCGTGAGACAGCCTGCAGCGTTATGTATAATGAGTATACATCTGCGCACTCCATAGCGGACTGCAGCGTGACACAGCCTGCAGCGTTATGTATAATGAGTATACACCTGTGCGCTCCAAAGCGGACTGCAGCATGAGACAGCCTGCAGCGTTATGTATAATGAGTAGACACCTGTACGCTCCATAGCGGCCTGTGGCGTGAGACAGCCTGCAGCGTTATGTATAATGAGTAGATACCTGTACGCTCCATATCGGCCTGCTGCGTGAGACAGCCTGCAGCGTTATGTATAATGAGTATACACCGGTGCCCTCCATAGCGGACTGCAGCATGAGACAGCCTGCAGCGTTATGTATAATGAGTAGACACCTGTTTGCTGCAAAGCGGACTGCGGCGTGAGACAGCCTGCAGCGTTATATATAATCAGTATACACCTGTACGCTCCATAGTGGACTGCAGTGTGAGACAGCCTACAGCGCTATGTATAATGAGTATACACCTGTGCGCCCCATAGTGGACTGCAGTGTGAGGCAGTCTACAGCGCTATGTATAATGAGTATACACCAGTGCGCTGCATAGCGGCTTGCGGCGTGAGACAGCCTGCAGTGTTATGTATAATGAGTATACACCTGTGGGCTCCATAGCGGAGTACAGCGTGACACAGCCTGCAGCGTTATGTATAATGAGTATACACCTGTGCGCTCCATAGCGGACTGCAGCGTGAGACAGCCTGCAGCGCTATGTATAATGAGTATACACCTGTGCTCTGCAAAGCGGCCTGCGGCGTGAGACAGCCTGCAGCGTTATGTATAATGAGTAGACCCCTGTGCGCTGCAAAGCGGCCTGCGGCGTGAGACAGCCTGCATCGTTGTATTAATGAGTATACGCCTGTACGTTCCATAGCGGCCTGCAGCGCGAGACAGCCTGCAGCGTTATGTATAATGAGTAGACACTTGTACGATGCAAAGCGGCCTGCGGCGTGAGACAGCCTGCAGGGCTATGTATAATGAGTAGACCCCTGTGCGCTGCAAAGCGGCCTGCGGCGTGAGACAGTCTGCAGCGTTGTATTAATGAGTATACGCCTGTACGTTCCATAGCGGCCTGCAGCGCGAGACAGCCTGCAGCGTTGTATTAATGAGTATACGCCTGTACGTTCCATAGCGGCCTGCAGCGCGAGACAGCCTGCAGCGTTATGTATAATGAGTAGATACCTGTACGCTCCATATCGGCCTGCTGCATGAGACAGCCTGCAGCGTAATGTATAATGAGTATACACCTGTGCGCTCCATAGTGGACTGCAGTGTGAGACAGCCTACAGCGCTATGTATAATGAGTATACACCAGTGCGCTGCATAGCGGCTTGCGGCGTGACACAGCCTGCAGTGTTATGTATAATGAGTATACACCTGTGCGCTCCATAGCGGAGTACAGCGTGACACAGCCTGCAGCGTTATGTATAATGGGTATACACCTGTTCGCTCCATAGCGGACTGCAGCGTGAGACAGCCTGCAGCGCTATGTATAATGAGTATACAGCCTGCAGCGTTGTATTAATGAGTATACGCCTGTACGTTCCATAGCGGCCTGCAGCGTGAGACAGCCTGCAGCGTTGTATTAATGAGTATACGCCTGTACTTTCCATAGCGGCCTGCAGCGCGAGACAGCCTGCAGCGTTATGTATAATGAGTATACACTTGTGCGCTGCAAAGCGGCCTGCGGCGTGAGACAGCCTGCAGGGCTATGTATAATGAGTAGACCCCTGTGCGCTGCAAAGCGGCCTGCGGCGTGAGACAGCCTGCAGCGCTATGTATAATGAGTAGACACCTGTACGCTCCATAGCGGCCTGTGGTGTGAGACAGCCTGCAGCGTTATGTATAATGAGTAGATACCTGTACGCTCCATATCGGCCTGCTGCGTGAGACAGCCTGCAGCGTTATGTATAATGAGTATACACCTGTGCCCTCCATAGCGGACTGCAGCATGAGACAGCCTGCAGCTCTATGTATAATGTGTATACACCTGTGCGCTGCAAAGCGGCCTGCAGCGTGAGACAGCCTGCAGCATTATGTATAATGAGTATACACCTGTGCGCTCCATAGCGGACTGCAGCGTGAGACAGCCTGCAGCGTTATGTATAATGAGTATACACTTGTGCGCTGCAAAGCGGCCTGCGGCGTGAGACAGCCTGCAGGGCTATGTATAATGAGTAGACCCCTGTGCGCTGCAAAGCGGCCTGCGGCGTGAGACAGCCTGCAGCGTTATGTATAATGAGTAGACCCCTGTGCGCTGCAAAGCGGCCTGCGGCGTGAGACAGCCTGCAGCGTTATATATAATGAGTAGACACCTGTGCGCTGCAAAGCGGCCTGCGGCGTGAGATAGCCTGCAGCGCTATGTACAATGAGTATACTCTTGTGCGCTCCATAGCGGACTGCAGCGTTATGTATAATGAGTATACACCTGTGCGCTCCATAGCGGACTGCAGCGTGAGACAGCCTGCAGCGTTATATATAATGAGTATACACCTGTGCGCTCCATAGCGGACTGCAGCGTGACACAGCCTGCAGCGTTATGTATAATGAGTATACACCTGTGCGCTCCATAGCGGACTGCAGCATGAGACAGCCTGCAGCGCTATGTATAATCAGTATACACCTCTGCGCTGCAAAGCGGCCTGCAGAATGAGATAGCCTGCAGCGCTATGTATAATGAGTAGACACCTGTACGCTCCATAGCGGCCTGTGGCGTGAGACAGCCTGCAGCGTTATGTATAATGAGTAGATACCTGTACGCTCCATATCGGCCTGCTGCGTGAGACAGCCTGCAGCGTTATGTATAATGAGTATACACCTGTGCCCTCCATAGCGGACTGCAGCATGAGACAGCCTGCAGCGCTATGTATAATGTGTATACACCTGTGCGCTGCAAAGCGGCCTGCAGCGTGAGACAGCCTGCAGCATTATGTATAATGAGTATACACCTGTGCGCTCCATAGCGGACTGCAGCGTGAGACAGCCTGCAGCGTTATGTATAATGAGTAGACACCTGTTTGCTGCAAAGCGGACTGCGGCGTGAGACAGCCTGCAGCGTTATGTATAATGAGTATACACCTGTGCGGTCCATAGTGGACTGCAGTGTGAGACAGCCTACAGCGCTATGTATAATGAGTAGACCCCTGTGCGCTGCAAAGCGGCCTGCAGCGTGAGATAGCCTACAGTGTTATGTATAATGAGTATACACCTGTACGCTCCATTACAGCCTGCTGCGTGAGACAGCCTGCAGCGTTATATATAATGAGTGGACACCTGTGCGCTGCAAAGCGGCCTGCGGCGTGAGATAGCCTGCAGCGCTATGTACAATGAGTATACTCTTGTGCGCTCCATAGCGGACTGCAGCGTTATGTATAATGAGTATACACCTGTGCGCTCCATAGCGGACTGCAGCGTGAGACAGCCTGCAGTGTTATGTATAATGAGTATACACCTGTACGCTCCATAGCAGCCTGCTGCGTGAGACAGCCTGCAGCATTATATATAATGAGTAGACACCTGTGCGCTGCAAAGCGGCCTGCGGCGTGAGATAGCCTGCAGCGCTATGTACAATGAGTATACTCTTGTGCGCTCCATAGCGGACTGCAGCGTTATGTATAATGAGTATACACCTGTGCACTCCATAGCGGACTGCAGCGTGAGACAGCCTGCAGCGTTATGTATAATGAGTATACACCTGTGCGCTCCATAGCGGACTGCAGCGTGACACAGCCTGCAGCGTTATGTATAATGAGTATACACCTGTGCGCTCCATAGCGGACTGCAGCATGAGACATCCTGCAGCGCTATGTATAATCAGTATACACCTCTGCGCTGCAAAGCGGCCTGCAGAATGAGATAGCCTGCAGCACTATGTATAATGAGTAGACACCTGTACGCTCCATAGCGGCCTGTGGCGTGAGACAGCCTGCAGCGTTATGTATAATGAGTAGATACCTGTACGCTCCATATCGGCCTGCTGCGTGAGACAGCCTGCAGCGTTATGTATAATGAGTATACACCTGTGCCCTCCATAGCGGACTGCAGCATGAGACAGCCTGCAGCGCTATGTATAATGTGTATACACCTGTGCGCTGCAAAGCGGCCTGCAGCGTGAGACAGCCTGCAGCATTATGTATAATGAGTATACACCTGTGCGCTCCATAGCGGACTGCAGCGTGAGACAGCCTGCAGCGTTATGTATAATGAGTAGACACCTGTTTGCTGCAAAGCGGACTGCGGCGTGAGACAGCCTGCAGCGTTATGTATAATGAGTATACACCTGTGCGGTCCATAGTGGACTGCAGTGTGAGACAGCCTACAGCGCTATGTATAATGAGTATACACCAGTGCGCTGCATAGCGGCTTGCGACGTGACACAGCCTGCAGTGTTATGTATAATGAGTATACACCTGTGCGCTCCATAGCGGAGTACAGCGTGACACAGCCTGCAGCGTTATGTATAATGAGTATACACCTGTGCGCTCCATAGCGGACTGCAGCGTGAGACAGCCTGCAGCGCTATGTATAATGAGTATACACCTGTGCTCTGCAAAGCGGCCTGCGGCGTGAGACAGCCTGCAGCGTTGTATTAATGAGTATACGCCTGTACGTTCCATAGCGGCCTGCAGCGCGAGACAGCCTGCAGCGTTATGTATAATGAGTATACACTTGTGCGCTGCAAAGCGGCCTGCGGCGTGAGACAGCCTGCAGGGCTATGTATAATGAGTAGACCCCTGTGCGCTGCAAAGCGGCCTGCGGCGTGAGACAGCCTGCAGCGTTGTATTAATGAGTATACGCCTGTACGTTCCATAGCGGCCTGCAGCGCGAGACAGCTTGCAGCGTTATGTATAATGAGTAGATACCTGTACGCTCCATATCGGCCTGCTGCGTGAGACAGCCTGCAGCGTTATGTATAATGAGTATACTGTTGTGCGCTCCATAGCGGACTGCAGTGCTATGTATAATGAGTAGACACCTGTGCGCTGCAAAGTGGACTGCAGCATGAGACAGCCTGCAGCGTTATGTATAATGAGTAGACACCTGTGCGCTGCAAAGCGGACTGCAGCGTGAGACAGCCTGCAGCGTTATGTATAATGAGTATACACCTATACGCTCCATAGAGTCCTGCAGCGTGAGAGGGCCTGCAGCGTTATGTATAATGAGTGTACCCTTGTGCGCTCCATAGCGGACTGCAGCGCTATGAATAATGAGTATACACCTGTGCGCCGCAAAGCGGCCTGCAGCGTGAGATAGCCTTCAGCGTTATGTATAATGAGTATACACCTGTACGCTCCATAGCAACCTGCGGCGTCAGACAGCCTGCAGCGTTATGTATAATGAGTAGACACCTGTGCGCTTCGAAGCGGCCTGCGGCGTGACATAGCCTGCAGCGCTATGTATAATGAGTATACACCTGTGCGCTGCAAAGCGGCCTGCAGCGTGAGACAGCCTGCAGCGTTATGTATAATGAGTATACACCTGTGCACTCCATAGCGGACTGCAGCGTGAGACAGCCTGCAGCGTTATGTATAATGAGTATACACCTGTGCGCTCCATAGCGGCCTGCGGCGTCAGACAGCCTGCAGCGCTATGTATAATGAGTATACTCTTGTGCGCTCCATAGCGGACTGCAGCGTTATGTATGATGAGTAGACACCTGTACTCTCCATAGCGGACTGCAGCGTGAGACAGCCTGCAGCGTTATGTATAATGAGTAGACACCTGTGCGTTGCAAAGCGGACTGCAGCGTGAGAGAGCCTGCAGCGCTATGTATAATGAGTAGACACCTGTGCGTTGCAAAGCGGACTGCAGCGTGAGAGAGCCTGCAGCGTTATGTATAATGAGTAGACACCTGTTTGCTGCAAAGCGGACTGCGGCGTGAGACAGCCTGCAGCGTTATATATAATCAGTATACACCTGTACGCTCCATAGTGGACTGCAGTGTGAGACAGCCTACAGCGCTATGTATAATGAGTATACACCTGTGCGCCCCATAGTGGACTGCAGTGTGAGACAGCCTACAGCGCTATGTATAATGAGTATACACCAGTGCGCTGCATAGCGGCTTGCGGCGTGACACAGCCTGCAGTGTTATGTATAATGAGTATACACCTGTGGGCTCCATAGCAGAGTACAGCGTGACACAGCCTGCAGCGTTATGTATAATGAGTATACACCTGTGCGCTCCATAGCGGACTGCAGCGTGAGACAGCCTGCAGCGCTATGTATAATGAGTATACACCTGTGCTCTGCAAAGCGGCCTGCGGCGTGAGACAGCCTGCAGCGTTGTATTAATGAGTATACGCCTGTACGTTCCATAGCGGCCTGCAGCGCGAGACAGCCTGCAGCGTTATGTATAATGAGTATACACTTGTGCGCTGCAAAGCGGCCTGCGGCGTGAGACAGCCTGCAGGGCTAAGTATAATGAGTAGACCCCTGTGCGCTGCAAAGCGGCCTGCGGCGTGAGACAGCCTGCAGCGTTGTATTAATGAGTATACGCCTGTACGTTCCATAGCGGCCTGCAGCGCGAGACAGCTTGCAGCGTTATGTATAATGAGTAGATACCTGTACGCTCCATATCGGCCTGCTGCGTGAGACAGCTTGCAGCGTTATGTATAATGAGTATACTGTTGTGCGCTCCATAGCGGACTGCAGTGCTATGTATAATGAGTAGACACCTGTGCGCTGCAAAGTGGACTGCAGCGTGAGACAGCCTGCAGCGTTATGTATAATGAGTAGACACCTGTGCGCTGCAAAGCGGACTGCAGCGTGAGACAGCCTGCAGCGTTATGTATAATGAGTATACACCTATACGCTCCATAGAGTCCTGCAGCGTGAGAGGGCCTGCAGCGTAATGTATAATGAGTGTACCCTTGTGCGCTCCATAGCGGACTGCAGCGCTATGAATAATGAGTATACACCTGTGCGACGCAAAGCGGCCTGCAGCGTGAGATAGCCTTCAGCGTTATGTATAATGAGTATACACCTGTACGCTCCATAGCAACCTGCGGCGTCAGACAGCCTGCAGCGTTATGTATAATGAGTAGACACCTGTGCGCTTCGAAGCGGCCTGCGGCGTGACATAGCCTGCAGCGCTATGTATAATGAGTATACACCTGTGCGCTGCAAAGCGGCCTGCAGCGTGAGACAGCCTGCAGCGTTATGTATAATGAGTATACACCTGTGCACTCCATAGCGGACTGCAGCGTGAGACAGCCTGCAGCGTTATGTATAATGAGTATACACCTGTGCGCTCCATAGCGGCCTGCGGCGTCAGACAGCCTGCAGCGCTATGTATAATGAGTATACTCTTGTGCGCTCCATAGCGGACTGCAGCGTTATGTATGATGAGTAGACACCTGTACTCTCCATAGCGGACTGCAGCGTGAGACAGCCTGCAGCGTTATGTATAATGAGTAGACACCTGTGCGTTGCAAAGCGGACTGCAGCGTGAGAGAGCCTGCAGCGCTATGTATAATGAGTAGACACCTGTGCGTTGCAAAGCGGACTGCAGCGTGAGAGAGCCTGCAGCGTTATGTATAATGAGTAGACACCTGTTTGCTGCAAAGCGGACTGCGGCGTGAGACAGCCTGCAGCGTTATATATAATCAGTATACACCTGTACGCTCCATAGTGGACTGCAGTGTGAGACAGCCTACAGCGCTATGTATAATGAGTATACACCTGTGCGCCCCATAGTGGACTGCAGTGTGAGACAGCCTACAGCGCTATGTATAATGAGTATACACCAGTGCGCTGCATAGCGGCTTGCGGCGTGACACAGCCTGCAGTGTTATGTATAATGAGTATACACCTGTGGGCTCCATAGCGGAGTACAGCGTGACACAGCCTGCAGCGTTATGTATAATGAGTATACACCTGTGCGCTCCAAAGCGGACTGCAGCGTGAGACAGCCTGCAGCGCTATGTATAATGAGTATACACCTGTGCTCTGCAAAGCGGCCTGCGGCGTGAGACAGCCTGCAGCGTTATGTATAATGAGTAGACCCCTGTGCGCTGCAAAGCGGCCTGCGGCGTGAGACAGCCTGCATCGTTGTATTAATGAGTATACGCCTGTACGTTCCATAGCGGCCTGCAGCGCGAGACAGCCTGCAGCGTTATGTATAATGAGTAGACACTTGTACGATGCAAAGCGGCCTGCGGCGTGAGACAGCCTGCAGGGCTATGTATAATGAGTAGACCCCTGTGCGCTGCAAAGCGGCCTGCGGCGTGAGACAGTCTGCAGCGTTGTATTAATGAGTATACGCCTGTACGTTCCGTAGCGGCCTGCAGCGCGAGACAGCCTGCAGCGTTGTATTAATGAGTATACGCCTGTACGTTCCATAGCGGCCTGCAGCGCGAGACAGCCTGCAGCGTTATGTATAATGAGTAGATACCTGTACGCTCCATATCGGCCTGCTGCATGAGAAAGCCTGCAGCGTAATGTATAATGAGTATACACCTGTGCGCTCCATAGTGGACTGCAGTGTGAGACAGCCTACAGCGCTATGTATAATGAGTATACACCAGTGCGCTGCATAGCGGCTTGCGGCGTGACACAGCCTGCAGTGTTATGTATAATGAGTATACACCTGTGCGCTCCATAGCGGAGTACAGCGTGACACAGCCTGCAGCGTTATGTATAATGGGTATACACCTGTGCGCTCCATAGCGGACTGCAGCGTGAGACAGCCTGCAGCGCTATGTGTAATGAGTATACAGCCTGTAGCGTTGTATTAATGAGTATACGCCTGTATGTTCCATAGCGGCCTGCAGCGTGAGACAGCCTGCAGCGTTGTATTAATGAGTATACGCCTGTACGTTCCATAGCGGCCTGCAGCGCGAGACAGCCTGCAGCGTTATATATAATGAGTATACACTTGTGCGCTGCAAAGCGGCCTGCAGCGTGAGACAGCCTGCAGGGCTATGTATAATGAGTAGACCCCTGTGCGCTGCAAAGCGGCCTGCGGCGTGAGACAGCCTGCAGCGCTATGTATAATGAGTAGACACCTGTACGCTCCATAGCGGCCTGTGGTGTGAGACAGCCTGCAGCGTTATGTATAATGAGTAGATACCTGTACGCTCCATATCGGCCTGCTGCGTGAGACAGCCTGCAGCGTTATGTATAATGAGTATAGACCTGTGCCCTCCATAGCGGACTGCAGCATGAGACAGCCTGCAGCGCTATGTATAATGTGTATACACCTGTGCGCTGCAAAGCGGCCTGCAGCGTGAGACAGCCTGCAGCATTATGTATAATGAGTATACACCTGTGCGCTCCATAGCGGACTGCAGCGTGAGACAGCCTGCAGCGTTATGTATAATGAGTATACACTTGTGCGCTGCAAAGCGGCCTGCGGCGTGAGACAGCCTGCAGGGCTATGTATAATGAGTAGACCCCTGTGCGCTGCAAAGCGGCCTGCGGCGTGAGACAGCCTGCAGCGTTATGTATAATGAGTAGACCCCTGTGCGCTGCAAAGCGGCCTGCAGCGTGAGATAGCCTGCAGCGCTATGTACAATGAGTATACTCTTGTGCGCTCTATAGCGGACTGCAGCGTTATGTATAATGAGTATACACCTGTGCGCTCCATAGCGGACTGCAGCGTGAGACAGCCTGCAGCATTATGTATAATGAGTATACACCTGTGCGCTCCATAGCGGACTGCAGCGTGACACAGCCTGCAGCGTTATGTATAATGAGTATACACCTGTGCGCTCCATAGCGGACTGCAGCATGAGACAGCCTGCAGCGCTATGTATAATCAGTATACACCTCTGCGCTGCAAAGCGGCCTGCAGAATGAGATAGCCTGCAGCGCTATGTATAATGAGTAGACACCTGTACGCTCCATAGCGGCCTGTGGCGTGAGACAGCCTGCAGCGTTATGTATAATGAGTAGATACCTGTACGCTCCATATCGGCCTGCTGCGTGAGACAGCCTGCAGCGTTATGTATAATGAGTATACACCTGTGCCCTCCATAGCGGACTGCAGCATGAGACAGCCTGCAGCGCTATGTATAATGTGTATACACCTGTGCGCTGCAAAGCGGCCTGCAGCGTGAGACAGCCTGCAGCATTATGTATAATGAGTATACACCTGTGCGCTCCATAGCGGACTGCAGCGTGAGACAGCCTGCAGCGTTATGTATAATGAGTAGACACCTGTTTGCTGCAAAGCGGACTGCGGCGTGAGACAGCCTGCAGCGTTATGTATAATGAGTATACACCTGTGCGGTCCATAGTGGACTGCAGTGTGAGACAGCCTACAGCGCTATGTATAATGAGTAGACCCCTGTGCGCTGCAAAGCGGCCTGCAGCGTGAGATAGCCTACAGTGTTATGTATAATGAGTATACACCTGTACGCTCCATTACAGCCTGCTGCGTGAGACAGCCTGCAGCGTTATATATAATGAGTAGACACCTGTGCGCTGCAAAGCGGCCTGCGGCGTGAGATAGCCTGCAGCGCTATGTACAATGAGTATACTCTTGTGCGCTCCATAGCGGACTGCAGCGTTATGTATAATGAGTATACACCTGTGCGCTCCATAGCGGCCTGCAGCGTGAGACAGCCTGCAGTGTTATGTATAATGAGTATACACCTGTACGCTCCATAGCAGCCTGCTGCGTGAGACAGCCTGCAGCGTTATATATAATGAGTAGACACCTGTGCGCTGCAAAGCGACCTGCGGCGTGAGATAGCCTGCAGCGCTATGTACAATGAGTATACTCTTGTGCGCTCCATAGCGGACTGCAGCGTTATGTATAATGAGTATACACCTGTGCGCTCCATAGCGGACTGCAGCGTGAGACAGCCTGCAGCGTTATGTATAATGAGTATACACCTGTGCGCTCCATAGCGGACTGCAGCGTGACACAGCCTGCAGCGTTATGTATAATGAGTATACACCTGTGCGCTCCATAGCGGACTGCAGCATGAGACAGCCTGCAGCGCTATGTATAATCAGTATACATCTCTGCGCTGCAAAGCGGCCTGCAGAATGAGATAGCCTGCAGCGCTATGTATAATGAGTAGACACCTGTACGCTCCATAGCGGCCTGTGGCGTGAGACAGCCTGCAGCGTTATGTATAATGAGTAGATACCTGTACGCTCCATATCGGCCTGCTGCGTGAGACAGCCTGCAGCGTTATGTATAATGAGTATACACCTGTGCCCTCCATAGCGGACTGCAGCATGAGACAGCCTGCAGCGCTATGTATAATGTGTATACACCTGTGCGCTGCAAAGCGGCCTGCAGCGTGAGACAGCCTGCAGCATTATGTATAATGAGTATACACCTGTGCGCTCCATAGCGGACTGCAGCGTGAGACAGCCTGCAGCGTTATGTATAATGAGTATACACCTGTGCGGTCCATAGTGGACTGCAGTGTGAGACAGCCTACAGCGCTATGTATAATGAGTATACACCAGTGCGCTGCATAGCGGCTTGCGACGTGACACAGCCTGCAGTGTTATGTATAATGAGTATACACCTGTGCGCTCCATAGCGGAGTACAGCGTGACACAGCCTGCAGCGTTATGTATAATGAGTATACACCTGTGCGCTCCATAGCGGACTGCAGCGTGAGACAGCCTGCAGCGCTATGTATAATGAGTATACACCTGTGCTCTGCAAAGCGGCCTGCGGCGTGAGACAGCCTGCAGCGTTGTATTAATGGGTATACGCCTGTACGTTCCATAGCGGCCTGCAGCGCGAGACAGCCTGCAGCGTTATGTATAATGAGTATACACTTGTGCGCTGCAAAGCGGCCTGCGGCGTGAGACAGCCTGCAGGGCTATGTATAATGAGTAGACCCCTGTGCGCTGCAAAGCGGCCTGCGGCGTGAGACAGCCTGCAGCGTTGTATTAATGAGTATACGCCTGTACGTTCCATAGCGGCCTGCAGCGCGAGACAGCTTGCAGCGTTATGTATAATGAGTAGATACCTGTACGCTCCATATCGGCCTGCTGCGTGAGACAGCCTGCAGCGTTATGTATAATGAGTATACTGTTGTGCGCTCCATAGCGGACTGCAGTGCTATGTATAATGAGTAGACACCTGTGCGCTGCAAAGTGGACTGCAGCGTGAGACAGCCTGCAGCGTTATGTATAATGAGTAGACACCTGTGCGCTGCAAAGCGGACTGCAGCGTGAGACAGCCTGCAGCGTTATGTATAATGAGTATACACCTATACGCTCCATAGAGTCCTGCAGCGTGAGAGGGCCTGCAGCGTTATGTATAATGAGTGTACCCTTGTGCGCTCCATAGCGGACTGCAGCGCTATGAATAATGAGTATACACCTGTGCGCCGCAAAGCGGCCTGCAGCGTGAGATAGCCTTCAGCGTTATGTATAATGAGTATACACCTGTACGCTCCATAGCAACCTGCGGCGTCAGACAGCCTGCAGCGTTATGTATAATGAGTAGACACCTGTGCGCTTCGAAGCGGCCTGCGGCGTGACATAGCCTGCAGCGCTATGTATAATGAGTATACACCTGTGCGCTGCAAAGCGGCCTGCAGCGTGAGACAGCCTGCAGCGTTATGTATAATGAGTATACACCTGTGCACTCCATAGCGGACTGCAGCGTGAGACAGCCTGCAGAGTTATGTATAATGAGTATACACCTGTGCGCTCCATAGCGGCCTGCGGCGTCAGACAGCCTGCAGCGCTATGTATAATGAGTATACTCTTGTGCGCTCCATAGCGGACTGCAGCGTTATGTATGATGAGTAGACACCTGTACTCTCCATAGCGCACTGCAGCGTGAGACAGCCTGCAGCGTTATGTATAATGAGTAGACACCTGTGCGTTGCAAAGCGGACTGCAGCGTGAGAGAGCCTGCAGCGCTATGTATAATGAGTAGACACCTGTGCGTTGCAAAGCGGACTGCAGCGTGAGAGAGCCTGCAGCGTTATGTATAATGAGTGTACTCTTGTGCGCTCCATAGCGGACTGCAGCGCTATGCATAATGAGTATACACCTGTGCGCTGCAAAGCGGCCTGCAGCGTGAGATAGCCTGCAGTGTTATGTATAATGAGTATACACCTGTACGCTCCATAGCAGGCTGCTGCGTGAGACAGCCTGCAGCGTTATATATAATGAGTAGACACCTGTGCGCTGCAAAGCGGCCTGCGGCGTGAGATAGCCTGCAGCACTATGTACAATGAGTATACTCTTGTGCGCTCCATAGCGGACTGCAGCGTTATGTATAATGAGTATACACCTGTGCGCTCCATAGCGGACTGCAGCGTGAGACAGCCTGCAGCGTTATGTATAATGAGTATACATCTGTGCGCTCCATAGCGGACTGCAGCGTGACACAGCCTGCAGCGTTATGTATAATGAGTATACACCTGTGCGCTCCATAGCGGACTGCAGCGTGAGACAGCCTGCAGCGCTATGTATAATGAGTATACACCTGTGCTCTGCAAAGCGGCCTGCGGCGTGAGACAGCCTGCAGCGTTATGTATAATGAGTAGACCCCTGTGCGCTGCAAAGCGGCCTGCGGAGTGAGACAGCCTGCATCGTTGTATTAATGAGTATACGCCTGTACGTTCCATAGCGGCCTGCAGCGCGAGACAGCGTGCAGCGTTATGTATAATGAGTAGACACTTGTACGCTGCAAAGCGGCCTGCGGCGTGAGACAGCCTGCTGGGCTATGTATAATGAGTAGACCCCTGTGCGCTGCAAAGCGGCCTGCGGCGTGAGACAGCCTGCAGCGTTGTATTAATGAGTATACGCCTGTACGTTCCATAGCGGCCTGCAGCGCGAGACAGCCTGCAGCGTTGTATTAATGAGTATACGCCTGTACGTTCCATAGCGGCCTGCAGCGCGAGACAGCCTGCAGCGTTATGTATAATGAGTAGATACCTGTACGCTCCATATCGGCCTGCTGCATGAGACAGCCTGCAGCGTTATGTATAATGAGTATACACCTGTGCGCTCCATAGTGGACTGCAGTGTGAGACAGCCTACAGCGCTATGTATAATGAGTATATACCAGTGCGCTGCATAGCGGCTTGCGGCGTGACACAGCCTGCAGTGTTATGTATAATGAGTATACACCTGTGCGCTCCATAGCGGAGTACAGCGTGACACAGCCTGCAGTGTTATGTATAATGGGTAGATACCTGTACTCTCCATATCGGCCTGCTGCGTGAGACAGCCTGCAGCGTTATGTATAATGAGTATACACCTGTGCCCTCCATAGCGGACTGCAGCATGAGACATCCTGCAGCGCTATGTATAATGGGTATACACCTGTGCGCTCCATAGCGGACTGCAGCATGAGACAGCCTGCAGCGCTATGTATAATGAGTATACAGCCTGCAGCGTTGTATTAATGAGTATACGCCTGTACGTTCCATAGCGGCCTGAAGCGTGAGACAGCCTGCAGCGTTGTATTAATGAGAATACGCCTGTACGTTCCATAGCGGCCTGCAGCGCGAGACAGCCTGCAGCGTTATGTATAATGAGTAGACCCCTGTGCGCTGCAAAGCGGCCTGCGGCGTGAGACAGCCTGCAGCGTTATGTATAATGAGTAGACCCTTGTGCGCTGCAAAGCGGCCTACAGCGTGAGATAGCCTGCAGTGTTATGTATAATGAGTATACACTTGTGCGCTGCAAAGCGGCCTGCGGCGTGAGACAGCCTGCAGGGCTATGTATAATGAGTAGACCCCTGTGCGCTGCAAAGCGGCCTACAGCGTGAGATAGCCTGCAGTGTTATGTATAATGAGTATACACCTGTACGCTCCATAGCAGCCTGCTGCGTGAGACAGCCTGCAGCGTTATATATAATGAGTAGACACCTGTGCGCTGCAAAGCGGCCTGCGGCGTGAGATAGCCTGCAGCGCTATGTACAATGAGTATACTCTTGTGCGCTCCATAGCGGACTGCAGCGTTATGTATAATGCGTATACACCTGTGCGCTCCATAGCGGACTGCAGCGTGAGACAGCCTGCAGCGTTATGTATAATGAGTATACATCTGTGCGCTCCATAGCGGCCTGCAGCGTGAGATAGCCTGCAGTGTTATGTATAATGAGTATACACCTGTACGCTCCATAGCAGCCTGCTGCGTGAGACAGCCTGCAGCGTTATATATAATGAGTAGACACCTGTGCGCTGCAAAGCGGCCTGCGGCGTGAGATAGCCTGCAGCGCTATGTACAATGAGTATACTCTTGTGCGCTCCATAGCGGACTGCAGCGTTATGTATAATGAGTATACACCTGTGCGCTCCATAGCGGACTGCAGCGTGAGACAGCCTGCAGCGTTATGTATAATGAGGATACATCTGTGCGCTCCATAGCGGACTGCAGCGTCACACAGCCTGCAGCGTTATGTATAATGAGTATACACCTGTGCGCTCCATAGCGGACTGCAGCATGAGACAGCCTGCAGCGCTATGTATAATCAGTATACACCTCTGCGCTGCAAAGCGGCCTGCAGCGTGAGACAGCCTGCAGCGTTATGTATAATGAGTATACACCTGTGCGCTCCATAGCGGCCTGCTGCATGAGACAGCCTGCAGCATTATGTATAATGAGTAGACACCTGTTTGCTGCAAAGCGGACTGCGGCGTGAGACAGCCTGCAGCGTTATGTATAATGAGTATACACCTGTGCGGTCCATAGTGGACTGCAGTGTGAGACAGCCTACAGCGCTATGTATAATGAGTATACATCTGTGCGCTCCATAGCGGCCTGCAGCGTGAGATAGCCTGCAGTGTTATGTATAATGAGTATACACCTGTACGCTCCATAGCAGCCTGCTGCGTGAGACAGCCTGCAGCGTTATATATAATGAGTAGACACCTGTGCGCTGCAAAGCGGCCTGCGGCGTGAGATACCCTGCAGCGCTATGTACAATGAGTATACTCTTGTGCGCTCCATAGCGGACTGCAGCGTTATGTATAATGAGTATACACATGTGCGCTCCATAGCGGACTGCAGCGTGAGACAGCCTGCAGCGTTATGTATAATGAGTATACATCTGTGCGCTCCATAGCGGCCTGCAGCGTGAGATAGCCTGCAGTGTTATGTATAATGAGTATACACCTGTGCAGTCCATAGCGGACTGCGGCGTGACACAGCTTGCAGCGCTATGTATAATGAGTATACACCTGTACGCTCCATAGCGTCCTGCGGCGTGAGACAGCCTGCAGCGTTATGTATAATGACTAGACACCTGTGCGCTGCAAAGCGGCTTGCGGCGTAAGATAGCCTGCAGTGTTATGTATAATGAGTAGACACCTGTGGGCTCCATAGCGGCCTGCGGCCTGAGATAGCCTGCAGCGCTATGTATAATATGTATACACCTGTACGCTCCATAGCGGAGTACAGCGTGACACAGCCTGCAGCGTTATGTATAATGAGTATACACCTGTGCGCTTCATAGCGGACTGCAGCGTGAGACAGCCTGCAGCGCTATGTATAATAGGTATACACCTGTGCTCTGCAAAGCGGCCTGCGGCGTGAGACACCCTGCAGCGTTATGTATAATGAGTATACACTAGTACGCTCCATAGCGGCCTGCTGCGTGAGACAGCCTGCAGCGTTATGTATAATGAGTAGACACCTGTTTGCTGCAAAGCGGACTGCGGCGTGAGACAGCCTGCAGCGTTATATATAATGAGTATACACCTGTACGCTCCATAGTGGACTGCAGTGTGAGACAGCCTACAGCGCTATGTATAATGAGTATACACCTGTGCGCTCCATAGTTGACTGCAGTGTGAGACAGCCTACAGCGCTATGTATAATGAGTATACACCAGTGCGCTGCATAGCGGCTTGCGGCGTGACACAGCCTGCAGTGTTATGTATAATGAGTATACACCTGTGCGCTCCATAGCGGAGTACAGCGTGACACAGCCTCTAGCGTTATGTATAATGAGTATACACCTGTGCGCTCCATAGCGGACTGCAGCGTGAGACAGCCTGCAGCGTTATGTATAATGAGTATACACCTGTGCGCTCCATAGCGGCCTGCTGCGTGAGACAGCCTGCAGCGTTATGTATAATGAGTAGACACCTGTTTGCTGCAAAGCGGACTGCGGCGTGAGACAGTCTGCAGCGTTATGTATAATGAGTATACACCTGTACGCTCCATAGTGGACTGCAGTGTGAGACAGCCTACAGCGCTATGTATAATGAGTATACACCTGTGCGCTCCATAGTGGACTGCAGTGTGAGACAGCCTACAGCGCTATGTACAATGAGTATACTCTTGTGCGCTCCATAGCGGACTGCAGCGTTATGTATAATGAGTATACACCTGTGCGCTCCATAGCGGACTGCAGCGTGAGACAGCCTGCAGCGTTATGTATAATGAGTATACATCTGTGCGCTCCATAGCGGCCAGCAGCGTGAGATAGCCTGCAGTGTTATGTATAATGAGTATACACCTGTGCAGTCCATAGCGGACTGCGGCGTGACACAGCTTGCAGCGCTATGTATAATGAGTATACACCTGTACGCTCCATAGCGTCCTGCGGCGTGAGACAGCCTGCAGCGTTATGTATAATGACTAGACACCTGTGCGCTGCAAAGCGGCTTGCGGCGTAAGATAGCCTGCAGTGTTATGTATAATGAGTAGACACCTGTGGGCTCCATAGCGGCCTGCGGCCTGAGATAGCCTGCAGCGCTATGTATAATATGTATACACCTGTACGCTCCATAGCGGACTGCAGCGCTATGTATAATGAGTAGACACCTATGCGTTGCAAAGTGGACTGCAGCGTGAGAGAGCCTGCAGCGTTATGTATAATGAGTATACACCTGTGCGCTCAATAGTGGACTGCAGTGTGAGACAGCCTACAGCACTATGTATAATGAGTATACACCAGTGCGCTGCAAAGCGTCTTGCGGCGTTACACACCCTGCAGTGTTATGTATAATGAGTATACACCTGTGCGCTCCATAGCGGAGTACAGCGTGACACAGCCTGCAGCGTTATGTATAATGAGTATACACCTGTGCGCTTCATAGCGGACTGCAGCGTGAGACAGCCTGCAGCGCTATGTATAATAGGTATACACCTGTGCTCTGCAAAGCGGCCTGCGGCGTGAGACACCCTGCAGCGTTATGTATAATGAGTATACACTAGTACGCTCCATAGCGGCCTGCTGCGTGAGACAGCCTGCAGCGTTATGTATAATGAGTAGACACCTGTTTGCTGCAAAGCGGACTGCGGCGTGAGACAGCCTGCAGCGTTATATATAATGAGTATACACCTGTACGCTCCATAGTGGACTGCAGTGTGAGACAGCCTACAGCGCTATGTATAATGAGTATACACCTGTGCGCTCCATAGTGGACTGCAGTGTGAGACAGCCTACAGCGCTATGTATAATGAGTATACACCAGTGCGCTGCATAGCGGCTTGCGGCGTGACACAGCCTGCAGTGTTATGTATAATGAGTATACACCTGTGCGCTCCATAGCGGAGTACAGCGTGACACAGCCTCTAGCGTTATGTATAATGAGTATACACCTGTGCGCTCCATAGCGGACTGCAGCGTGAGACAGCCTGCAGCGTTATGTATAATGAGTATACACCTGTGCGCTCCATAGCGGCCTGCTGCGTGAGACAGCCTGCAGCGTTATGTATAATGAGTAGACACCTGTTTGCTGCAAAGCGGACTGCGGCGTGAGACAGTCTGCAGCGTTATGTATAATGAGTATACACCTGTACGCTCCATAGTGGACTGCAGTGTGAGACAGCCTACAGCGCAATGTATAATGAGTATACACCTGTGCGCTCCATAGTGAACTGCAGTGTGAGACAGCCTACAGCGCTATGTATAATGAGTATACTCTTGTGCGCTCCATAGCGGACTGCAGCGTTATGTATAATGAGTATACACCTGTGCGCTCCATAGCGGACTGCAGCGTGAGACAGCCTGCAGCGTTATGTATAATGAGTATACATCTGTGCGCTCCATAGCGGCCAGCAGCGTGAGATAGCCTGCAGTGTTATGTATAATGAGTATACACCTGTGCAGTCCATAGCGGACTGCGGCGTGACACAGCTTGCAGCGCTATGTATAATGAGTATACACCAGTGCGCTGCAAAGCGGCTTGCGGCGTTACACACCCTGCAGTGTTATGTATAATGAGTATACACCTGTGCGCTCCATAGCGGAGTACAGCGTGACACAGCCTGCAGCGTTATGTATAATGAGTATACACCTGTGCGCTCCATAGCGGACTGCAGCGTGAGACAGCCTGCAGCGCTATGTATAATAGGTATACACCTGTGCTCTGCAAAGCGGCCTGCGGCGTGAGACACCCTGCAGCGTTATGTATAATGAGTATACACCAGTACGCTCCATAGCGGCCTGCTGCGTGAGACAGCCTGCAGCGTTATGTATAATGAGTAGACACCTGTTTGCTGCAAAGCGGACTGCGGCGTGAGACAGCCTGCAGCGTTATATATAATGAGTATACACCTGTACGCTCCATAGTGGACTGCAGTGTGAGACAGCCTACAGCGCTATGTATAATGAGTATACACCAGTGCGCTGCATAGCGGCTTGCGGCGTGACACAGCCTGCAGTGTTATGTATAATGAGTATACACCTGTGCGCTCCATAGCGGAGTACAGCGTGACACAGCCTCTAGCGTTATGTATAATGAGTATACACCTGTGCGCTCCATAGCGGACTGCAGCGTGAGACAGCCTACAGCGCTATGTATAATGAGTATACACCAGTGCGCTGCATAGCGGCTTGCGGCGGGACACAGCCTGCAGTGTTATGTATAATGAGTATACACCTGTGCACTGCAAAGCGGCCTGCAGCGTGAGACAGCCTGCAGCGTTATGTATAATGAGTAGACACTTGTACGCTGCAAAGCGGCCTGCGGCGTGAGACAGCCTGCAGGGCTATGTATAATGAGTAGACCCCTGTGCGCTGCAAAGCGGCCTGCGGCGTGAGACAGCCTGCAGCGTTGTATTAATGAGTATACGCCTGTACGTTCCATAGCGGCCTGCAGCGCGAGAAAGCCTGCAGCGTTGTATTAATGAGTATACGCCTGTACGTTCCATAGCGGCCTGCAGCGCGAGACAGCCTGCAGCGTAATGTATAATGAGTATACACCTGTGCGCTCCATAGTGGACTGCAGTGTGAGACAGCCTACAGCGCTATGTATAATGAGTATACACCAGTGCGCTGCATAGCGGCTTGCGGCGTGACACAGCCTGCAGTGTTATGTATAATGAGTATACACCTGTGCGCTCCATAGCGGAGTACAGCGTGACACAGCCTGCAGCGTTATGTATAATGGGTATACACCTGTGCACTCCATAGCGGACTGCAGCGTGAGACAGCCTGCAGCGCTATGTATAATGAGTATACAGCCTGCAGCGTTGTATTAATGAGTATACGCCTGTACGTTCCATAGCGGCCTGCAGCGTGAGACAGCCTGCAGCGTTGTATTAATGAGTATACGCCTGTACGTTCCATAGCGGCCTGCAGCGCGAGACAGCCTGCAGCGTTATGTATAATGAGTATACACTTGTGCGCTGCAAAGCGGCCTGCGGCGTGAGACAGCCTGCAGGGCTATATATAATGAGTAGACCCCTGTGCGCTGCAAAGCGGCCTGCGGCGTGAGACAGCCTGCAGCGTTATGTATAATGAGTAGACCCCTGTGCGCTGCAAAGCGGCCTGCAGCGTGAGATAGCCTGCAGTGTTATGTATAATGAGTATACACCTGTACGCTCCATAGCAGCCTGCTGTGTGAGACAGCCTGCAGCGTTATATATAATGAGTAGACACCTGTGCGCTGCAAAGCGGCCTGCGGCGTGAGATAGCCTTCAGCGCTATGTACAATGAGGATACTCTTGTGCGCTCCATAGCGGACTGCAGCTTTATGTATAATGAGTATACACCTGTGCGCTCCATAGCGGACTGCAGCGTGAGACAGCCTGCAGTGTTATGTATAATGAGTATACACCTGTACGCTCCATAGCAGCCTGCTGCGTGAGACAGCCTGCAGCGTTATATATAATGAGTAGACACCTGTGCGCTGCAAAGCGGCCTGCGGCGTGAGATAGCCTGCAGCGCTATGTACAATAAGTATACTCTTGTGCGCTCCATAGCGGACTGCAGCATTATGTATAATGAGTATACACCTGTGCGCTCCATAGCGGACAGCAGCGTGAGACAGCCTGCAGCGTTATGTATAATGAGTATACATCTGTGCGCTCCATAGCGGACTGCAGCGTGACACAGCCTGCAGCGTTATGTATAATGAGTATACACCTGTACGCTCCATAGCGGACTGCAGCGCTATGTATAATGAGTAGACACCTATGCGTTGCAAAGTGGACTGCAGCGTGATAGAGCCTGCAGCGTTATGTATAATGAGTATACACCTGTGCGCTCCATAGCGGACTGCAGCGTGAGACAGCCTGCAGCGTTATGTATAATGAGTATACATCTGCGCACTCCATAGCGGACTGCAGCGTGACACAGCCTGAAGCGTTATGTATAATGAGTATACACCTGTGCGCTCCAAAGCGGACTGCAGCATGAGACAGCCTGCAGCGTTATGTATAATGAGTAGACACCTGTACGCTCCATAGCGGCCTGTGGCGTGAGACAGCCTGCAGCGTTATGTATATAGTAGATACCTGTACGCTCCATATCGGCCTGCTGCGTGAGACAGCCTGCAGCGTTATGTATAATGAGTATACACCGGTGCCCTCCATAGCGGACTGCAGCATGAGACAGCCTGCAGCGTTATGTATAATGAGTAGACACCTGTTTGCTGCAAAGCGGACTGCGGCGTGAGACAGCCTGCCGCGTTATATATAATCAGTATACACCTGTACGCTCCATAGTGGACTGCAGTGTGAGACAGCCTACAGCGCTATGTATAATGAGTATACACCTGTGCGCCCCATAGTGGACTGCAGTGTGAGACAGCCTACAGCGCTATGTATAATGAGTATACACCAGTGCGCTGCATAGCGGCTTGCGGCGTGACACAGCCTGCAGTGTTATGTATAATGAGTATACACCTGTGCAGTCCATAGCGGACTGCGGCGTGACACAGCTTGCAGCGCTATGTATAATGAGTATACACCAGTGCGCTGCAAAGCGGCTTGCGGCGTTACACACCCTGCAGTGTTATGTATAATGAGTATACACCTGTGCGCTCCATAGCGGAGTACAGCGTGACACAGCCTGCAGCGTTATGTATAATGAGTATACACCTGTGCGCTCCATAGCGGACTGCAGCGTGAGACAGCCTGCAGCGCTATGTATAATAGGTATACACCTGTGCTCTGCAAAGCGGCCTGCGGCGTGAGACACCCTGCAGCGTTATGTATAATGAGTATACACCAGTACGCTCCATAGCGGCCTGCTGCGTGAGACAGCCTGCAGCGTTATGTATAATGAGTAGACACCTGTTTGCTGCAAAGCGGACTGCGGCGTGAGACAGCCTGCAGCGTTATATATAATGAGTATACACCTGTACGCTCCATAGTGGACTGCAGTGTGAGACAGCCTACAGCGCTATGTATAATGAGTATACACCAGTGCGCTGCATAGCGGCTTGCGGCGTGACACAGCCTGCAGTGTTATGTATAATGAGTATACACCTGTGCGCTCCATAGCGGAGTACAGCGTGACACAGCCTCTAGCGTTATGTATAATGAGTATACACCTGTGCGCTCCATAGCGGACTGCAGCGTGAGACAGCCTACAGCGCTATGTATAATGAGTATACACCAGTGCGCTGCATAGCGGCTTGCGGCGGGACACAGCCTGCAGTGTTATGTATAATGAGTATACACCTGTGCACTGCAAAGCGGCCTGCAGCGTGAGACAGCCTGCAGCGTTATGTATAATGAGTAGACACTTGTACGCTGCAAAGCGGCCTGCGGCGTGAGACAGCCTGCAGGGCTATGTATAATGAGTAGACCCCTGTGCGCTGCAAAGCGGCCTGCGGCGTGAGACAGCCTGCAGCGTTGTATTAATGAGTATACGCCTGTACGTTCCATAGCGGCCTGCAGCGCGAGAAAGCCTGCAGCGTTGTATTAATGAGTATACGCCTGTACGTTCCATAGCGGCCTGCAGCGCGAGACAGCCTGCAGCGTAATGTATAATGAGTATACACCTGTGCGCTCCATAGTGGACTGCAGTGTGAGACAGCCTACAGCGCTATGTATAATGAGTATACACCAGTGCGCTGCATAGCGGCTTGCGGCGTGACACAGCCTGCAGTGTTATGTATAATGAGTATACACCTGTGCGCTCCATAGCGGAGTACAGCGTGACACAGCCTGCAGCGTTATGTATAATGGGTATACACCTGTGCACTCCATAGCGGACTGCAGCGTGAGACAGCCTGCAGCGCTATGTATAATGAGTATACAGCCTGCAGCGTTGTATTAATGAGTATACGCCTGTACGTTCCATAGCGGCCTGCAGCGTGAGACAGCCTGCAGCGTTGTATTAATGAGTATACGCCTGTACGTTCCATAGCGGCCTGCAGCGCGAGACAGCCTGCAGCGTTATGTATAATGAGTATACACTTGTGCGCTGCAAAGCGGCCTGCGGCGTGAGACAGCCTGCAGGGCTATATATAATGAGTAGACCCCTGTGCGCTGCAAAGCGGCCTGCGGCGTGAGACAGCCTGCAGCGTTATGTATAATGAGTAGACCCCTGTGCGCTGCAAAGCGGCCTGCAGCGTGAGATAGCCTGCAGTGTTATGTATAATGAGTATACACCTGTACGCTCCATAGCAGCCTGCTGTGTGAGACAGCCTGCAGCGTTATATATAATGAGTAGACACCTGTGCGCTGCAAAGCGGCCTGCGGCGTGAGATAGCCTTCAGCGCTATGTACAATGAGGATACTCTTGTGCGCTCCATAGCGGACTGCAGCTTTATGTATAATGAGTATACACCTGTGCGCTCCATAGCGGACTGCAGCGTGAGACAGCCTGCAGTGTTATGTATAATGAGTATACACCTGTACGCTCCATAGCAGCCTGCTGCGTGAGACAGCCTGCAGCGTTATATATAATGAGTAGACACCTGTGCGCTGCAAAGCGGCCTGCGGCGTGAGATAGCCTGCAGCGCTATGTACAATAAGTATACTCTTGTGCGCTCCATAGCGGACTGCAGCATTATGTATAATGAGTATACACCTGTGCGCTCCATAGCGGACAGCAGCGTGAGACAGCCTGCAGCGTTATGTATAATGAGTATACATCTGTGCGCTCCATAGCGGACTGCAGCGTGACACAGCCTGCAGCGTTATGTATAATGAGTATACACCTGTACGCTCCATAGCGGACTGCAGCGCTATGTATAATGAGTAGACACCTATGCGTTGCAAAGTGGACTGCAGCGTGATAGAGCCTGCAGCGTTATGTATAATGAGTATACACCTGTGCGCTCCATAGCGGACTGCAGCGTGAGACAGCCTGCAGCGTTATGTATAATGAGTATACATCTGCGCACTCCATAGCGGACTGCAGCGTGACACAGCCTGAAGCGTTATGTATAATGAGTATACACCTGTGCGCTCCAAAGCGGACTGCAGCATGAGACAGCCTGCAGCGTTATGTATAATGAGTAGACACCTGTACGCTCCATAGCGGCCTGTGGCGTGAGACAGCCTGCAGCGTTATGTATATAGTAGATACCTGTACGCTCCATATCGGCCTGCTGCGTGAGACAGCCTGCAGCGTTATGTATAATGAGTATACACCGGTGCCCTCCATAGCGGACTGCAGCATGAGACAGCCTGCAGCGTTATGTATAATGAGTAGACACCTGTTTGCTGCAAAGCGGACTGCGGCGTGAGACAGCCTGCCGCGTTATATATAATCAGTATACACCTGTACGCTCCATAGTGGACTGCAGTGTGAGACAGCCTACAGCGCTATGTATAATGAGTATACACCTGTGCGCCCCATAGTGGACTGCAGTGTGAGACAGCCTACAGCGCTATGTATAATGAGTATACACCAGTGCGCTGCATAGCGGCTTGCGGCGTGACACAGCCTGCAGTGTTATGTATAATGAGTATACACCTGTGGGATCCATAGCGGAGTACAGCGTGACACAGCCTGCAGCGTTATGTATAATGAGTATACACCTGTGCGCTCCATAGCGGACTGCAGCGTGAGACAGCCTGCAGCGCTATGTATAATGAGTAGACCCCTGTGCGCTGCAAAGCGGCCTGCGGCGTGAGACAGCCTGCATCGTTGTATTAATGAGTATACGCCTGTACGTTCCATAGCGGCCTGCAGCGCGAGACAGCCTGCAGCGTTATGTATAATGAGTAGACACTTGTACGCTCCATAGCGGACTGCAGCGTGAGACAGCCTGCAGCGCTATGTATAATGAGTATACAGCCTGCAGTGTTGTATTAATGAGTATACGCCTGTACGTTCCATAGCGGCCTGCAGCGTGAGACAGCCTGCAGCGTTGTATTAATGAGTATACGCCTGTACGTTCCATAGCGGCCTGCAGCGCGAGACAGCCTGCAGCGTTATGTATAATGAGTATACACTTGTGCGCTGCAAAGCGGCCTGCGGCGTGAGACAGCCTGCAGGGCTATGTATAATGAGTAGACCCCTGTGCGCTGCAAAGCGGCCTGCGGCGTGAGACAGCCTGCAGCGCTATGTATAATGAGTAGACACCTGTACGCTCCATAGCGGCCTGTGGTGTGAGACAGCCTGCAGCGTTATGTATAATGAGTAGATACATGTACGCTCCATATCGGCCTGCTGCGTGAGACAGCCTGCAGCGTTATGTATAATGAGTATACACCTGTGCCCTCCATAGCGGACTGCAGCATGAGACAGCCTGCAGCGCTATGTATAATGTGTATACACCTGTGCGCTGCAAAGCGGCCTGCAGCGTGAGACAGCCTGCAGCATTATGTATAATGAGTATACACCTGTGCGCTGCAAAGCGGCCTGCAGCGTGAGACAGCCTGCAGCATTATGTATAACGAGTAGACACCTGTGCGCTGCAAAGCGGCCTGCAGCGTGAGACAGCCTGCAGCATTATGTATAATGAGTAGACACCTGTGTGCTGCAAAGCGGCCTGCGGCGTGAGATAGCCTGCAGCGCTATGTACAATGAGTATACTCTTGTGCGCTCCATAGCGGACTGCAGCGTTATGTATAATGAGTATACACCTGTGCGCTCCATAGCGGACTGCAGCGTGAGACAGCCTGCAGCGTTATGTATAATGAGTATACACCTGTGCGCTCCATAGCGGACTGCAGCGTGACACAGCCTGCAGCGTTATGTATAATGAGTATACACCTGTGCGCTCCATAGCGGACTGCAGCATGAGACAGCCTGCAGCGCTATGTATAATTAGTATACACCTCTGCGCTGCAAAGCGGCCTGCAGAATGAGACAGCCTGCAGCGTTATGTATAATGAGTAGACACCTGTTTGCTGCAAAGCGGACTGCGGCGTGAGACAGCCTGCAGCGTTATGTATAATGAGTATACACCTGTGCGGTCCATAGTGGATTGCAGTGTGAGACAGCCTACAGCGCTATGTATAATGAGTATACACCAGTGCGCTGCATAGCGGCTTGCGACGTGACACAGCCTGCAGTGTTATGTATAATGAGTATACACCTGTGCGCTCCATAGCGGAGTACAGCGTGACACAGCCTGCAGCGTTATGTATAATGAGTATACACCTGTGCGCTCCATAGCGGACTGCAGCGTGAGACAGCCTGCAGCGCTATGTATAATGAGTATACACCTGTGCTCTCCAAAGCGGCCTGCGGCGTGAGACAGCCTGCAGCGTTGTATTAATGAGTATACGCCTGTACGTTCCATAGCGGCCTGCAGCGCGAGACAGCCTGCAGCGTTATGTATAATGAGTATACACTTGTGCGCTGCAAAGCGGCCTGCGGCGTGAGACAGCCTGCAGGGCTATGTATAATGTGTAGACCCCTGTGCGCTGCAAAGCGGCCTGCGGCGTGAGACAGCCTGCAGCGTTGTATTAATGAGTATACGCCTGTACGTTCCATAGCGGCCTGCAGCGCGAGACAGCCTGCAGCGTTATGTATAATGAGTAGATACCTGTACGCTCCATATCGGCCTGCTGCGTGAGACAGCCTGCAGCGTTATGTATAATGAGTATACTGTTGTGCGCTCCATAGCGGACTGCAGTGCTATGTATAATGAGTAGACACCTGTGCGCTGCAAAGTGGACTGCAGCGTGAGACAGCCTGCAGCGTTATGTATAATGAGTAGACACCTGTGCGCTGCAAAGCGGACTGCAGCGTGAGACAGCCTGCAGCGTTATGTATAATGAGTATACACCTATACGCTCCATAGAGTCCTGCAGCGTGAGAGGGCCTGCAGCGTTATGTATAATGAGTGTACCCTTGTGCGCTCCATAGCGGACTGCAGCGCTATGAATAATGAGTATACACCTGTGCGCCGCAAAGCGGCCTGCAGCGTGAGATAGCCTTCAGCGTTATGTATAATGAGTATACACCTGTACGCTCCATAGCAACCTGCTGCGTCAGACAGCCTGCAGCGTTATGTATAATGAGTAGACACCTGTGCGCTTCGAAGCGGCCTGCGGCGTGACATAGCCTGCAGCGCTATGTATAATGAGTATACACCTGTGCGCTGCAAAGCGGCCTGCAGCGTGAGACAGCCTGCAGCGTTATGTATAATGAGTATACACCTGTGCACTCCATAGCGGACTGCAGCGTGAGACAGCCTGCAGCGTTATGTATGAGTATACACCTGTGCGCTCCATAGCGGCCTGCGGCGTCAGACAGCCTGCAGCGTTATGTATGAGTATACACCTGTACTCTCCATAGCGGACTGCAGCGTGAGACAGCCTGCAGCGTTATGTATAATGAGTAGACACCTGTGCGTTGCAAAGCGGACTGCAGCGTGAGAGAGCCTGCAGCGCTATGTATAATGAGTAGACACCTGTGCGTTGCAAAGCGGACTGCAGCGTGAGAGAGCCTGCAGCGTTATGTATAATGAGTGTACTCTTGTGCGCTCCATAGCGGACTGCAGCGCTATGCATAATGAGTATACACCTGTGCGCTGCAAAGCGGCCTGCAGCGTGAGATAGCCTGCAGTGTTATGTATAATGAGTATACACCTGTACGCTCCATAGCAGGCTGCTGCGTGAGACAGCCTGCAGCGTTATATATAATGAGTAGACACCTGTGCGCTGCAAAGCGGCCTGCGGCGTGAGATAGCCTGCAGCACTATGTACAATGAGTATACTCTTGTGCGCTCCATAGCGGACTGCAGCGTTATGTATAATGAGTATACACCTGTGCGCTCCATAGCGGACTGCAGCGTGAGACAGCCTGCAGCGTTATGTATAATGAGTATACATCTGTGCGCTCCATAGCGGACTGCAGCGTGACACAGCCTGCAGCGTTATGTATAATGAGTATACACCTGTGCGCTCCATAGCGGACTGCAGCGTGAGACAGCCTGCAGCGCTATGTATAATGGGTATACACCTGTGCTCTGCAAAGCGGCCTGCGGCGTGAGACAGCCTGCAGCGTTATGTATAATGAGTAGACCCCTGTGCGCTGCAAAGCGGCCTGCGGAGTGAGACAGCCTGCATCGTTGTATTAATGAGTATACGCCTGTACGTTCCATAGCGGCCTGCAGCGCGAGACAGCGTGCAGCGTTATGTATAATGAGTAGACACTTGTACGCTGCAAAGCGGCCTGCGGCGTGAGACAGCCTGCTGGGCTATGTATAATGAGTAGACCCCTGTGCTCTGCAAAGCGGCCTGCGGCGTGAGACAGCCTGCAGCGTTGTATTAATGAGTATACGCCTGTACGTTCCATAGCGGCCTGCAGCGCGAGACAGCCTGCAGCGTTGTATTAATGAGTATACGCCTGTACGTTCCATAGCGGCCTGCAGCGCGAGACAGCCTGCAGTGTTATGTATAATGAGTAGATACCTGTACGCTCCATATCGGCCTGCTGCATGAGACAGCCTGCAGCGTTATGTATAATGAGTATACACCTGTGCGCTCCATAGTGGACTGCAGTGTGAGACAGCCTACAGCGCTATGTATAATGAGTATACACCAGTGCGCTGCATAGCGGCTTGCGGCGTGACACAGCCTGCAGTGTTATGTATAATGAGTATACAACTGTGCGCTCCATAGCGGAGTACAGCGTGACACAGCCTGCAGTGTTATGTATAATGGGTAGATACCTGTACGCTCCATATCGGCCTGCTGCGTGAGACAGCCTGCAGCGTTATGTATAATGAGTATAAACCTGTGCCCTCCATAGCGGACTGCAGCATGAGACAGCCTGCCGCGCTATGTATAATGGGTATACACCTGTGCGCTCCATAGCGGACTGCAGCGTGAGACAGCCTGCAGCGCTATGTATAATGAGTATACAGCCTGCAGCGTTGTATTAATGAGTATACGCCTGTACGTTCCATAGCGGCCTGAAGCGTGAGACAGCCTGCAGCGTTGTATTAATGAGAATACGCCTGTACGTTCCATAGCGGCCTGCAGCGCGAGACAGCCTGCAGCGTTATGTATAATGAGTAGACCCCTGTGCGCTGCAAAGCGGCCTGCGGCGTGAGACAGCCTGCAGTGTTATGTATAATGAGTATACTCTTGTGCGCTCCATAGCGGACTGCAGCGTTATGTATAATGAGTATACACCTGTACGCTCCATAGCAGCCTGCTGCGTGAGACAGCCTGCAGCGTTATATATAATGAGTAGACACCTGTGCGCTGCAAAGCGGCCTGCGGCGTGAGATAGCCTGCAGCGCTATGTACAATGAGTATACTCTTGTGCGCTCCATAGCGGACTGCAGCGTTATGTATAATGAGTATACACCTGTGCGCTCCATAGCGGACTGCAGCGTTATGTATAATGAGTATACACCTGTGCGCTCCATAGCGAACTGCAGCGTGAGACAGCCTGCAGCGTTATGTATAATGAGTATACATCTGTGCGCTCCATAGCGGCCTGCAGCGTGAGATAGCCTGCAGTGTTATGTATAATGAGTATACACCTGTACGCTCCATAGCAGCCTGCTGCGTGAGACAGCCTGCAGCGTTATATATAATGAGTAGACACCTGTGCGCTGCAAAGCGGCCTGCGGCGTGTGATAGCCTGCAGCGCTATGTACAATGAGTATACTCTTGTGCGCTCCATAGCGGACTGCAGCGTTATGTATAATGAGTATACACCTGTGCGCTCCATAGCGGACTGCAGCGTGAGACAGCCTGCAGCGTTATGTATAATGAGGATACATCTGTGCGCTCCATAGCGGACTGCAGCGTGACACAGCCTGCAGCGTTATGTATAATGAGTATACACCTGTGCGCTCCATAGCGGACTGCAGCATGAGACAGCCTGCAGCGCTATGTATAATCAGTATACACCTCTGCGCTGCAAAGCGGCCTGCAGCGTGAGACAGCCTGCAGCGTTATGTATAATGAGTATACACCTGTGCGCTCCATAGCGGCCTGCTGCATGAGACAGCCTGCAGCGTTATGTATAATGAGTAGACACCTGTTTGCTGCAAAGCGGACTGCGGCGTGAGACAGCCTGCAGCGTTATGTATAATGAGTATACACCTGTGCGGTCCATAGTGGACTGCAGTGTGAGACAGCCTACAGCGCTATGTATAATGAGTATACATCTGTGCGCTCCATAGCGGCCTGCAGCGTGAGATAGCCTGCAGTGTTATGTATAATGAGTATACACCTGTACGCTCCATAGCAGCCTGCTGCGTGAGACAGCCTGCAGCGTTATATATAATGAGTAGACACCTGTGCGCTGCAAAGCGGCCTGCGGCGTGAGATAGCCTGCAGCGCTATGTACAATGAGTATACTCTTGTGCGCTCCATAGCGGACTGCAGCGTTATGTATAATGAGTATACACCTGTGCGCTCCATAGCAGACTGCAGCGTGAGACAGCCTGCAGCGTTATGTATAATGAGTATACATCTGTGCGCTCCATAGCGGCCTGCAGCGTGAGATAGCCTGCAGTGTTATGTATAATGAGTATACACCTGTACGCTCCATAGCAGCCTGCTGCGTGAGACAGCCTGCAGCGTTATATATAATGAGTAGACACCTGTGCGCTGCAAAGCGGCCTGCGGCGTGAGATAGCCTGCAGCGCTATGTACAATGAGTATACTCTTGTGCGCTCCATAGCGGACTGCAGCGTTATGTATAATGGGTATACACCTGTGCGCTCCATAGCGGACTGCAGCATGAGACAGCCTGCAGCGTTATGTATAATGAGTATACATCTGTGCGCTCCATAGCGGACTGCAGCGTGAGACAGCCTGCAGCGTTATGTATAATGAGTAGACACCTGTTTGCTGCAAAGCGGACTGCGGCGTGAGACAGCCTGCAGCGTTATATATAATCAGTATACACCTGTACGCTCCATAGTGGACTGCAGTGTGAGACAGCCTACAGCGCTATGTATAATGAGTATACACCTGTGCGCCCCATAGTGGACTGCAGTGTGAGACAGCCTACAGCGCTATGTATAATGAGTATACACCAGTGCGCTGCATAGCGGCTTGCGGCGTGACACAGCCTGCAGTGTTATGTATAATGAGTATACACCTGTGCGCTCCATAGCGGAGTACAGCGTGAGACAGCCTGCAGCGCTATGTATAATGAGTATACACCTGTGCTCTGCAAAGCGGCCTGCGGCGTGAGACAGCCTGCAGCGTTATGTATAATGAGTAGACCCCTGTGCGCTGCAAAGCGGCCTGCGGCGTGAGACAGCCTGCATCGTTGTATTAATGAGTATACGCCTGTACGTTCCATAGCAGCCTGCAGCGCGAGACAGCCTGCAGCGTTATGTATAATGAGTAGACACTTGTACGCTGCAAAGCGGCCTGCGGCGTGAGACAGCCTGCAGGGCTATGTATAATGAGTAGACCCCTGTGCGCTGCAAAGCGGCCTGCGTCGTGAGACAGTCTGCAGCGTTGTATTAATGAGTATACGCCTGTACGTTCCATAGCGGCCTGCAGCGCGAGACAGCCTGCAGCGTTATGTATAATGAGTAGATACCTGTATGCTCCATATCGGCCTGCTGCATGAGACAGCCTGCAGCGTAATGTATAATGAGTATACACCTGTGCGCTCCATAGTGGACTGCAGTGTGAGACAGCCTACAGCGCTATGTATAATGAGTATACACCAGTGCGCTGCATAGCGGCTTGCGGCGTGACACAGCCTGCAGTGTTATGTATAATGAGTATACACCTGTGCGCTCCATAGCGGAGTACAGCGTGACACAGCCTGCAGCGTTATGTATAATGGGTATACACCTGTGCGCTCCATAGCGGACTGCAGCGTGAGACAGCCTGCAGCGCTATGTATAATGAGTATACAGCCTGCAGCGTTGTATTAATGAGTATACGCCTGTACGTTCCATAGCGGCCTGCAGCGTGAGACAGCCTGCAGCGTTGTATTAATGAGTATACGCCTGTACGTTCCATAGCGGCCTGCAGCGCGAGACAGCCTGCAGCGTTATGTATAATGAGTATACACTTGTGCTCTGCAAAGCGGCCTGCGGCGTGAGACAGCCTGCAGGGCTATGTATAATCAGTATACACCTCTGCGCTGCAAAGCGGCCTGCAGCGTGAGACAGCCTGCAGCGTTATGTATAATGAGTATACACCTGTGCGCTCCATAGCGGCCTGCTGCATGAGACAGCCTGCAGCGTTATGTATAATGAGTAGACACCTGTTTGCTGCAAAGCGGACTGCGGTTGAGACAGCCTGCAGCGTTATGTATAATGAGTATACACCTGTGCGGTCCATAGTGGACTGCAGTGTGAGACAGCCTACAGCGCTATGTATAATGAGTATACATCTGTGCGCTCCATAGCGGACTGCAGCGTGAGACAGCCTGCAGCGTTATGTATAATGAGTATACACTTGTGCGCTGCAAAGCGGCCTGCGGCGTGAGACAGCCTGCAGGGCTATGTATAATGAGTAGACCCCTGTGTGCTGCAAAGCGGCCTGCGGCGTGAGACAGCCTGCAGCGTTATGTATAATGAGTAGACCCTTGTGCGCTGCAAAGCGGCCTGCAGCGTGAGATAGCCTGCAGCGCTATGTACAATGAGTATACTCTTGTGCGCTCCATAGCGGACTGCAGCGTTATGTATAATGAGTATACACCTGTGCGCACCATAGCGGACTGCAGCGTGAGACAGCCTGCAGTGTTATGTATAATGAGTATACACCTGTACGCTCCATAGCAGCCTGCTGCGTGAGACAGCCTGCAGCGTTATATATAATGAGTAGACACCTGTGCGCTGCAAAGCGGCCTGCGGCGTGAGATAGCCTGCAGCGCTATGTACAATGAGTATACTCTTGTGCGCTCCATAGCGGACTGCAGCGTTATGTATAATGAGTATACACCTGTGCGCTCCATAGCGGACTGCAGCGTGAGACAGCCTGCAGCGTTATGTATAATGAGTATACACCTGTGCGCTCCATAGCGGACTGCAGCGTGACACAGCCTGCAGCGTTATGTATAATGAGTATACACCTGTGCGCTCCATAGCGGACTGCAGCATGAGACAGCCTGCAGCGCTATGTATAATCAGTATACACCTCTGCGCTGCAAAGCGGCCTGCAGAATGAGACAGCCTGCAGCGTTATGTATAATGAGTAGACACCTGTTTGCTGCAAAGCGGACTGCGGCGTGAGACAGCCTGCAGCGTTATGTATAATGAGTATACACCTGTGCGGTCCATAGTGGATTGCAGTGTGAGACAGCCTACAGCGCTATGTATAATGAGTATACACCAGTGCGCTGCATAGCGGCTTGCGACGTGACACAGCCTGCAGTGTTATGTATAATGAGTATACACCTGTGCGCTCCATAGCGGAGTACAGCGTGACACAGCCTGCAGCGTTATGTATAATGAGTATACACCTGTGCGCTCCATAGCGGACTGCAGCGTGAGACAGCCTGCAGCGCTATGTATAATGAGTATACACCTGTGCTCTGCAAAGCGGCCTGCGGCGTGAGACAGCCTGCAGCGTTGTATTAATGAGTATACGCCTGTACGTTCCATAGCGGCCTGCAGCGCAAGACAGCCTGCAGCGTTATGTATAATGAGTATACACTTGTGCGCTGCAAAGCGGCCTGCGGCGTGAGACAGCCTGCAGGGCTATGTATAATGAGTAGACCCCTGTGCGCTGCAAAGCGGCCTGCGGCGTGAGACAGCCTGCAGCGTTGTATTAATGAGTATACGCCTGTACGTTCCATAGCGGCCTGCAGCGCGAGACAGCCTGCAGCGTTATGTATAATGAGTAGATACCTGTACGCTCCATATCGGCCTGCTGCGTGAGACAGCCTGCAGCGTTATGTATAATGAGTATACTGTTGTGCGCTCCATAGCGGACTGCAGTGCTATGTATAATGAGTAGACACCTGTGCGCTGCAAAGTGGACTGCAGCGTGAGACAGCCTGCAGCGTTATGTATAATGAGTAGACACCTGTGCGCTGCAAGGCGGACTGCAGCGTGAGACAGCCTGCAGCGTTATGTATAATGAGTATACACCTATACGCTCCATAGAGTCCTGCAGCGTGAGAGGGCCTGCAGCGTTATGTATAATGAGTGTACCCTTGTGCGCTCCATAGCGGACTGCAGCGCTATGAATAATGAGTATACACCTGTGCGCCGCAAAGCGGCCTGCAGCGTGAGATAGCCTTCAGCGTTATGTATAATGAGTATACACCTGTACGCTCCATAGCAACCTGCTGCGTCAGACAGCCTGCAGCGTTATGTATAATGAGTAGACACCTGTGCGCTTCGAAGCGGCCTGCGGCGTGACATAGCCTGCAGCGCTATGTATAATGAGTATACACCTGTGCGCTGCAAAGCGGCCTGCAGCGTGAGACAGCCTGCAGCGTTATGTATAATGAGTATACACCTGTGCACTCCATAGCGGACTGCAGCG
Organism: Charina bottae; assembly: GCA_023362775.1. Taxonomy (NCBI): domain Eukaryota; kingdom Metazoa; phylum Chordata; class Lepidosauria; order Squamata; family Charinaidae; genus Charina; species Charina bottae. The sequence continues at coordinate 1,375,648 of JALMGJ010000067.1, forward strand.
TGAGACAGCCTGCAGCGTTATGTATGAGTATACACCTGTGCGCTCCATAGCGGCCTGCGGCGTCAGACAGCCTGCAGCGTTATGTATGAGTATACACCTGTACTCTCCATAGCGGACTGCAGCGTGAGACAGCCTGCAGCGTTATGTATAATGAGTAGACACCTGTGCGTTGCAAAGCGGACTGCAGCGTGAGAGAGCCTGCAGCGCTATGTATAATGAGTAGACACCTGTGCGTTGCAAAGCGGACTGCAGCGTGAGAGAGCCTGCAGCGTTATGTATAATGAGTGTACTCTTGTGCGCTCCATAGCGGACTGCAGCGCTATGCATAATGAGTATACACCTGTGCGCTGCAAAGCGGCCTGCAGCGTGAGATAGCCTGCAGTGTTATGTATAATGAGTATACACCTGTACGCTCCATAGCAGGCTGCTGCGTGAGACAGCCTGCAGCGTTATATATAATGAGTAGACACCTGTGCGCTGCAAAGCGGCCTGCGGCGTGAGATAGCCTGCAGCACTATGTACAATGAGTATACTCTTGTGCGCTCCATAGCGGACTGCAGCGTTATGTATAATGAGTATACACCTGTGCGCTCCATAGCGGACTGCAGCGTGAGACAGCCTGCAGCGTTATGTATAATGAGTATACATCTGTGCGCTCCATAGCGGACTGCAGCGTGACACAGCCTGCAGCGTTATGTATAATGAGTATACACCTGTGCGCTCCATAGCGGACTGCAGCGTGAGACAGCCTGCAGCGCTATGTATAATGGGTATACACCTGTGCTCTGCAAAGCGGCCTGCGGCGTGAGACAGCCTGCAGCGTTATGTATAATGAGTAGACCCCTGTGCGCTGCAAAGCGGCCTGCGGAGTGAGACAGCCTGCATCGTTGTATTAATGAGTATACGCCTGTACGTTCCATAGCGGCCTGCAGCGCGAGACAGCGTGCAGCGTTATGTATAATGAGTAGACACTTGTACGCTGCAAAGCGGCCTGCGGCGTGAGACAGCCTGCTGGGCTATGTATAATGAGTAGACCCCTGTGCGCTGCAAAGCGGCCTGCGGCGTGAGACAGCCTGCAGCGTTGTATTAATGAGTATACGCCTGTACGTTCCATAGCGGCCTGCAGCGCGAGACAGCCTGCAGCGTTGTATTAATGAGTATACGCCTGTACGTTCCATAGCGGCCTGCAGCGCGAGACAGCCTGCAGTGTTATGTATAATGAGTAGATACCTGTACGCTCCATATCGGCCTGCTGCATGAGACAGCCTGCAGCGTTATGTATAATGAGTATACACCTGTGCGCTCCATAGTGGACTGCAGTGTGAGACAGCCTACAGCGCTATGTATAATGAGTATACACCAGTGCGCTGCATAGCGGCTTGCGGCGTGACACAGCCTGCAGTGTTATGTATAATGAGTATACAACTGTGCGCTCCATAGCGGAGTACAGCGTGACACAGCCTGCAGTGTTATGTATAATGGGTAGATACCTGTACGCTCCATATCGGCCTGCTGCGTGAGACAGCCTGCAGCGTTATGTATAATGAGTATAAACCTGTGCCCTCCATAGCGGACTGCAGCAGGAGACAGCCTGCAGCGCTATGTATAATGGGTATACACCTGTGCGCTCCATAGCGGACTGCAGCGTGAGACAGCCTGCAGCGCTATGTATAATGAGTATACAGCCTGCAGCGTTGTATTAATGAGTATACGCCTGTACGTTCCATAGCGGCCTCAAGCGTGAGACAGCCTGCAGCGTTGTATTAATGAGAATACGCCTGTACGTTCCATAGCGGCCTGCAGCGCGAGACAGCCTGCAGCGTTATGTATAATGAGTAGACCCCTGTGCGCTGCAAAGCGGCCTGCGGCGTGAGACAGCCTGCAGTGTTATGTATAATGAGTATACTGTTGTGCGCTCCATAGCGGACTGCAGCGTTATGTATAATGAGTATACACCTGTACGCTCCATAGCAGCCTGCTGCGTGAGACAGCCTGCAGCGTTATATATAATGAGTAGACACCTGTGCGCTGCAAAGCGGCCTGCGGCGTGAGATAGCCTGCAGCGCTATGTACAATGAGTATACTCTTGTGCGCTCCATAGCGGACTGCAGCGTTATGTATAATGAGTATACACCTGTGCGCTCCATAGCGGACTGCAGCGTTATGTATAATGAGTATACACCTGTGCGCTCCATAGCGGACTGCAGCGTGAGACAGCCTGCAGCGTTATGTATAATGAGTATACATCTGTGCGCTCCATAGCGGCCTGCAGCGTGAGATAGCCTGCAGTGTTATGTATAATGAGTATACACCTGTACGCTCCATAGCAGCCTGCTGCGTGAGACAGCCTGCAGCGTTATATATAATGAGTAGACACCTGTGCGCTGCAAAGCGGCCTGCGGCGTGAGATAGCCTGCAGCGCTATGTACAATGAGTATACTCTTGTGCGCTCCATAGCGGACTGCAGCGTTATGTATAATGAGTATACACCTGTGCGCTCCATAGCGGACTGCAGCGTGAGACAGCCTGCAGCGTTATGTATAATGAGGATACATCTGTGCGCTCCATAGCGGACTGCAGCGTGACACAGCCTGCAGCGTTATGTATAATGAGTATACACCTGTGCGCTCCATAGCGGACTGCAGCATGAGACAGCCTGCAGCGCTATGTATAATCAGTATACACCTCTGCGCTGCAAAGCGGCCTGCAGCGTGAGACAGCCTGCAGCGTTATGTATAATGAGTATACACCTGTGCGCTCCATAGCGGCCTGCTGCATGAGACAGCCTGCAGCGTTATGTATAATGAGTAGACACCTGTTTGCTGCAAAGCGGACTGCGGCGTGAGACAGCCTGCAGCGTTATGTATAATGAGTATACACCTGTGCGGTCCATAGTGGACTGCAGTGTGAGACAGCCTGCAGCGCTATGTACAATGAGTATACTCTTGTGCGCTCCATAGCGGACTGCAGCGTTATGTATAATGAGTATACATCTGTGCGCTCCATAGCGGCCTGCAGCGTGAGATAGCCTGCAGTGTTATGTATAATGAGTATACACCTGTACGCTCCATAGCAGCCTGCTGCGTGAGACAGCCTGCAGCGTTATATATAATCAGTATACACCTGTACGCTCCATAGTGGACTGCAGTGTGAGACAGCCTACAGCGCTATGTATAATGAGTATACACCTGTGCGCCCCATAGTGGACTGCAGTGTGAGACAGCCTACAGCGCTATGTATAATGAGTATACACCAGTGCGCTGCATAGCGGCTTGCAGCGTGACACAGCCTGCAGTGTTATGTATAATGAGTATACACCTGTGGGCTCCTTAGCGGAGTACAGCGTGACACAGCCTGCAGCGTAATGTATAATGAGTATACACCTGTGCGCTCCATAGCGGACTGCAGCGTGAGACAGCCTGCAGCGCTATGTATAATGAGTATACACCTGTGCTCTGCAAAGCGGCCTGCGGCGTGAGACAGCCTGCAGCGTTATGTATAATGAGTAGACACTTGTACGCTGCAAAGCGGCCTGCGGCGTGAGACAGCCTGCAGGGCTATGTATAATGAGTAGACCCCTGTGCGCTGCAAAGCGGCCTGCGTCGTGAGACAGTCTGCAGCGTTGTATTAATGAGTATACGCCTGTACGTTCCATAGCGGCCTGCAGCGCGAGACAGCCTGCAGCGTTATGTATAATGAGTAGATACCTGTACGCTCCATATCGGCCTGCTGCATGAGACAGCCTGCAGCGTAATGTATAATGAGTATACACCTGTGCGCTCCATAGTGGACTGCAGTGTGAGACAGCCTACAGCGCTATGTATAATGAGTATACACCAGTGCGCTGCATAGCGGCTTGCGGCGTGACACAGCCTGCAGTGTTATGTATAATGAGTATACACCTGTGCGCTCCATAGCGGAGTACAGCGTGACACAGCCTGCAGCGTTATGTATAATGGGTATACACCTGTGCGCTCCATAGCGGACTGCAGCGTGAGACAGCCTGCAGCGCTATGTATAATGAGTATACAGCCTGCAGCGTTGTATTAATGAGTATACGCCTGTACGTTCCATAGCGGCCTGCAGCGTGAGACAGCCTGCAGCGTTGTATTAATGAGTATACGCCTGTACGTTCCATAGCGGCCTGCAGCGCGAGACAGCCTGCAGCGTTATGTATAATGAGTATACACTTGTGCTCTGCAAAGCGGCCTGCGGCGTGAGACAGCCTGCAGGGCTATGTATAATCAGTATACACCTCTGCACTGCAAAGCGGCCTGCAGCGTGAGACAGCCTGCAGCGTTATGTATAATGAGTATACACCTGTGCGCTCCATAGCGGCCTGCTGCATGAGACAGCCTGCAGCGTTATGTATAATGAGTATACACCTGTGCGCTCCATAGCGGCCTGCTGCATGAGACAGCCTGCAGCGTTATGTATAATGAGTAGACACCTGTTTGCTGCAAAGCGGACTGCGGCGTGAGACAGCCTGCAGCGTTATGTATAATGAGTATACACCTGTGCGGTCCATAGTGGACTGCAGTGTGAGACAGCCTACAGCGCTATGTATAATGAGTATACATCTGTGCGCTCCATAGCGGCCTGCAGCGTGAGATAGCCTGCAGTGTTATGTATAATGAGTATACACCTGTACGCTCCATAGCAGCCTGCTGCGTGAGACAGCCTGCAGCGTTATATATAATGAGTAGACACCTGTGCGCTGCAAAGCGGCCTGCGGCGTGAGATAGCCTGCAGCGCTATGTACAATGAGTATACTCTTCTGCGCTCCATAGCGGACTGCAGCGTTATGTATAATGGGTATACACCTGTGCGCTCCATAGCGGACTGCAGCGTGAGACAGCCTGCAGCGTTATGTATAATGAGTATACATCTGTGCGCTCCATAGCGGCCTGCAGCGTGAGATAGCCTGCAGTGTTATGTATAATGAGTATACACCTGTACGCTCCATAGCAGCCTGCTGCATGAGACAGCCTGCAGCGTTATATATAATGAGTAGACACCTGTGCGCTGCAAAGCGGCCTGCGGCGTGAGATAGCCTGCAGCGCTATGTACAATGAGTATACTCTTGTGCGCTCCATAGCGGACTGCAGCGTTATGTATAATGAGTATACACCTGTGCGCTCCATAGCGGACTGCAGCATGAGACAGCCTGCAGCGTTATGTATAATGAGTATACATCTGTGCGCTCCATAGCGGACTGCAGCGTGAGACAGCCTGCAGCGCTATGTATAATGAGTATACACCTGTGCTCTGCAAAGCGGCCTGCGGCGTGAGACAGCCTGCAGCGTTATGTATAATGAGTAGACCCCTGTGCGCTGCAAAGCGGCCTGCGGCGTGAGACAGCCTGCATCGTTGTATTAATGAGTATACGCCTGTACGTTCCATAGCAGCCTGCAGCGCGAGACAGCCTGCAGCGTTATGTATAATGAGTAGACACTTGTACGCTGCAAAGCGGCCTGCGGCGTGAGACAGCCTGCAGGGCTATGTATAATGAGTAGACCCCTGTGCGCTGCAAAGCGGCCTGCGTCGTGAGACAGTCTGCAGCGTTGTATTAATGAGTATACGCCTGTACGTTCCATAGCGGCCTACAGCGCGAGACAGCCTGCAGCGTTATGTATAATGAGTAGATACCTGTACGCTCCATATCGGCCTGCTGCATGAGACAGCCTGCAGCGTAATGTATAATGAGTATACACCTGTGCGCTCCATAGTGGACTGCAGTGTGAGACAGCCTACAGCGCTATGTATAATGAGTATACACCAGTGCGCTGCATAGCGGCTTGCGGCGTGACACAGCCTGCAGTGTTATGTATAATGAGTATACACCTGTGCGCTCCATAGCGGAGTACAGCGTGACACAGCCTGCAGCGTTATGTATAATGGGTATACACCTGTGCGCTCCATAGCGGACTGCAGCGTGAGACAGCCTGCAGCGCTATGTATAATGAGTATACAGCCTGCAGCGTTGTATTAATGAGTATACGCCTGTACGTTCCATAGCGGCCTGCAGCGTGAGACAGCCTGCAGCGTTGTATTAATGAGTTTACGCCTGTACGTTCCATAGCGGCCTGCAGCGCGAGACAGCCTGCAGCGTTATGTATAATGAGTATACACTTGTGCTCTGCAAAGCGGCCTGCGGCGTGAGACAGCCTGCAGGGCTATGTATAATGAGTAGACCCCTGTGCGCTGCAAAGCGGCCTGCGGCGTGAGACAGCCTGCAGCGCTATGTATAATGAGTAGACACCTGTACGCTCCATAGCGGCCTGTGGTGTGAGACAGCCTGCAGCGTTATGTATAATGAGTAGATACCTGTACGCTCCATATCGGCCTGCTGCGTGAGACAGCCTGCAGCGTTATGTATAATGAGTATACACCTGTGCCCTCCATAGCGGACTGCAGCATGAGACAGCCTGCAGCGCTATGTATAATGTGTATACACCTGTGCGCTGCAAAGCGGCCTGCAGCGTGAGACAGCCTGCAGCATTATGTATAATGAGTATACACCTGTGCGCTCCATAGCGGACTGCAGCGTGAGACAGCCTGCAGCGTTATGTATAATGAGTATACACTTGTGCGCTGCAAAGCGGCCTGCGGCGTGAGACAGCCTGCAGGGCTATGTATAATGAGTAGACCCCTGTGCGCTGCAAAGCGGCCTGCGGCGTGAGACAGCCTGCAGCGTTATGTATAATGAGTAGACCCCTGTGCGCTGCAAAGCGGCCTGCAGCGTGAGATAGCCTACAGTGTTATGTATAATGAGTATACACCTGTACGCTCCATAGCAGCCTGCTGCGTGAGACAGCCTGCAGCGTTATATATAATGAGTAGACACCTGTGCGCTGCAAAGCGGCCTGCGGCGTGAGATAGCCTGCAGCGCTATGTACAATGAGTATACTCTTGTGCGCTCCATAGCGGACTGCAGCGTTATGTATAATGAGTATACACCTGTGCGCTCCATAGCGGACTGCAGCGTGAGACAGCCTGCAGCGTTATGTATAATGAGTATACACCTGTGCGCTCCATAGCGGACTGCAGCGTGACACAGCCTGCAGCGTTATGTATAATGAGTATACACCTGTGCGCTCCATAGCGGACTGCAGCATGAGACAGCCTGCAGCGCTATGTATAATCAGTATACACCTCTGCGCTGCAAAGCGGCCTGCAGAATGAGACAGCCTGCAGCGTTATGTATAATGAGTAGACACCTGTTTGCTGCAAAGCGGACTGCGGCGTGAGACAGCCTGCAGCGTTATGTATAATGAGTATACACCTGTGCGGTCCATAGTGGACTGCAGTGTGAGACAGCCTACAGCGCTATGTATAATGAGTAGACCCCTGTGCGCTGCAAAGCGGCCTGCTGCGTGAGACAGCCTGCAGCGCTATGTATAATGAGTATACACCTGTGCTCTGCAAAGCGGCCTGCGGCGTGAGACAGCCTGCAGCGTTGTATTAATGAGTATACGCCTGTACGTTCCATAGCGGCCTGCAGCGCGAGACAGCCTGCAGCGTTATGTATAATGAGTATACACTTGTGCGCTGCAAAGCGGCCTGCGGCGTGAGACAGCCTGCAGGGCTATGTATAATGAGTAGACCCCTGTGCGCTGCAAAGCGGCCTGCGGCGTGAGACAGCCTGCAGCGTTGTATTAATGAGTATACGCCTGTACGTTCCATAGCGGCCTGCAGCGCGAGACAGCCTGCAGTGTTATGTATAATGAGTAGATACCTGTACGCTCCATATCGGCCTGCTGCGTGAGACAGCCTGCAGCGTTATGTATAATGAGTATACTGTTGTGCGCTCCATAGCGGACTGCAGTGCTATGTATAATGAGTAGACACCTGTACGCTGCAAAGTGGACTGCAGCGTGAGACAGCCTGCAGCGTTATGTATAATGAGTAGACACCTGTGCGCTGCAAAGCGGACTGCAGCGTGAGACAGCCTGCAGCGTTATGTATAATGAGTATACACCTATACGCTCCATAGAGTCCTGCAGCGTGAGAGGGCCTGCAGCGTTATGTATAATGAGTGTACCCTTGTGCGCTCCATAGCGGACTGCAGCGCTATGAATAATGAGTATACACCTGTGCGCCGCAAAGCGGCCTGCAGCGTGAGATAGCCTTCAGCGTTATGTATAATGAGTATACACCTGTACGCTCCATAGCAACCTGCGGCGTCAGACAGCCTGCAGCGTTATGTATAATGAGTAGACACCTGTGCGCTTCGAAGCGGCCTGCGGCGTGACATAGCCTGCAGCGCTATGTATAATGAGTATACACCTGTGCGCTGCAAAGCGGCCTGCAGCGTGAGACAGCCTGCAGCGTTATGTATAATGAGTATACACCTGTGCACTCCATAGCGGACTGCAGCGTGAGACAGCCTGCAGCGTTATGTATGAGTATACACCTGTGCGCTCCATAGCGGCCTGCGGCGTCAGACAGCCTGCAGCGCTATGTATAATGAGTATACTCTTGTGCGCTCCATAGCGGACTGCAGCATTATGTATGATGAGTAGACACCTGTACTCTCCATAGCGGACTGCAGCGTGAGACAGCCTGCAGCGTTATGTATAATGAGTAGACACCTGTGCGTTGCAAAGCGGACTGCAGCGTGAGAGAGCGTGCAGCGCTATGTATAATGAGTAGACACCTGTGCGTTGCTAAGCGGACTGCAGCGTGAGAGAGCCTGCAGCGTTATGTATAATGAGTGTACTCTTGTGCGCTCCATAGCGGACTGCAGCGCTATGCATAATGAGTATACACCTGTGCGCTGCAAAGCGGCCTGCAGCGTGAGATAGCCTGCAGTGTTATGTATAATGAGTATACACCTGTACGCTCCATAGCAGGCTGCTGCGTGAGACAGCCTGCAGCGTTATATATAATGAGTAGACACCTGTGCGCTGCAAAGCGGCCTGCGGCGTGAGACAGCCTGCAGCACTATGTACAATGAGTATACTCTTGTGCGCTCCATAGCGGACTGCAGCGTTATGTATAATGAGTATACACCTGTGCGCTCCATAGCGGACTGCAGCGTGAGACAGCCTGCAGCGTTATGTATAATGAGTATACATCTGTGCGCTCCATAGCGGACTGCAGCGTGACACAGCCTGCAGCGTTATGTATAATGAGTATACACCTGTGCGCTCCATAGCGGACTGCAGCGTGAGACAGCCTGCAGCGCTATGTATAATGAGTATACACCTGTGCTCTGCAAAGCGGCCTGCGGCGTGAGACAGCCTGCAGCGTTATGTATAATGAGTAGACCCCTGTGCGCTGCAAAGCGGCCTGCGGAGTGAGACAGCCTGCATCGTTGTATTAATGAGTATACGCCTGTACGTTCCATAGCGGCCTGCAGCGCGAGACAGCGTGCAGCGTTATGTATAATGAGTAGACACTTGTAAGCTGCAAAGCGGCCTGCGGCGTGAGACAGCCTGCTGGGCTATGTATAATGAGTAGACCCCTGTGCGCTGCAAAGCGGCCTGCGGCGTGAGACAGCCTGCAGCGTTGTATTAATGAGTATACGCCTGTACGTTCCATAGCGGCCTGCAGCGCGAGACAGCCTGCAGCGTTGTATAAATGAGTATACGCCTGTACGTTCCATAGCGGCCTGCAGCGCGAGACAGCCTGCAGCGTTATGTATAATGAGTAGATACCTGTACGCTCCATATCGGCCTGCTGCATGAGACAGCCTGCAGCGTTATGTATAATGAGTATACACCTGTGCGCTCCATAGTGGACTGCAGTGTGAGACAGCCTACAGCGCTATGTATAATGAGTATACACCAGTGCGCTGCATAGCGGCTTGCGGCGTGACACAGCCTGCAGTGTTATGTATAATGAGTATACACCTGTGCGCTCCATAGCGGAGTACAGCGTGACACAGCCTGCAGTGTTATGTATAATGGGTAGATACCTGTACGCTCCATATCGGCCTGCTGCGTGAGACAGCCTGCAGCGTTATGTATAATGAGTATACACCTGTGCCCTCCATAGCGGACTGCAGCATGAGACAGCCTGCAGCGCTATGTATAATGGGTATACACCTGTGCGCTCCATAGCGGACTGCAGCGTGAGACAGCCTGCAGCGCTATGTATAATGAGTATACAGCCTGCAGCGTTGTATTAATGAGTATACGCCTGTACGTTCCATAGCGGCCTGAAGCGTGAGACAGCCTGCAGCGTTGTATTAATGAGAATACGCCTGTACGTTCCATAGCGGCCTGCAGCGCGAGACAGCCTGCAGCGTTATGTATAATGAGTAGACCCCTGTGCGCTGCAAAGCGGCCTGCGGCGTGAGACAGCCTGCAGCGTTATGTATAATGAGTAGACCCTTGTGCGCTGCAAAGCGGCCTACAGCGTGAGATAGCCTGCAGTGTTATGTATAATGAGTATACACTTGTGCGCTGCAAAGCGGCCTGCGGCGTGAGACAGCCTGCAGGGCTATGTATAATGAGTAGACCCCTGTGCGCTGCAAAGCGGCCTACAGCGTGAGATAGCCTGCAGTGTTATGTATAATGAGTATACACCTGTACGCTCCATAGCAGCCTGCTGCGTGAGACAGCCTGCAGCGTTATATATAATGAGTAGACACCTGTGCGCTGCAAAGCGGCCTGCGGCGTGAGATAGCCTGCAGCGCTATGTACAATGAGTATACTCTTGTGCGCTCCATAGCGGACTGCAGCGTTATGTATAATGAGTATACACCTGTGCGCTCCATAGCGGACTGCAGCGTGAGACAGCCTGCAGCGTTATGTATAATGAGTATACATCTGTGCGCTCCATAGCGGCCTGCAGCGTGAGATAGCCTGCAGTGTTATGTATAATGAGTATACACCTGTACGCTCCATAGCAGCCTGCTGCGTGAGACAGCCTGCAGCGTTATATATAATGAGTAGACACCTGTGCGCTGCAAAGCGGCCTGCGGCGTGAGATAGCCTGCAGCGCTATGTACAATGAGTATACTCTTGTGCGCTCCATAGCGGACTGCAGCGTTATGTATAATGAGTATACACCTGTGCGCTCCATAGCGGACTGCAGCGTGAGACAGCCTGCAGCGTTATGTATAATGAGGATACATCTGTGCGCTCCATAGCGGACTGCAGCGTGACACAGCCTGCAGCGTTATGTATAATGAGTATACACCTGTGCGCTCCATAGCGGACTGCAGCATGAGACAGCCTGCAGCGCTATGTATAATCAGTATACACGTCTGCGCTGCAAAGCGGCCTGCAGCGTGAGACAGCCTGCAGCGTTATGTATAATGAGTATACACCTGTGCGCTCCATAGCGGCCTGCTGCATGAGACAGCCTGCAGCGTTATGTATAATGAGTAGACACCTGTTTGCTGCAAAGCGGACTGCGGCGTGAGACAGCCTGCAGCGTTATGTATAATGAGTATACACCTGTGCGGTCCATAGTGGACTGCAGTGTGAGACAGCCTACAGCGCTATGTATAATAAGTATACATCTGTGCGCTCCATAGCGGCCTGCAGCGTGAGATAGCCTGCAGTGTTATGTATAATGAGTATACACCTGTACGCTCCATAGCAGCCTGCTGCGTGAGACAGCCTGCAGCGTTATATATAATGAGTAGACACCTGTGCGCTGCAAAGCGGCCTGCGGCGTGAGATAGCCTGCAGCGCTATGTACAATGAGTATACTCTTGTGCGCTCCATAGCGGACTGCAGCGTTATGTATAATGAGTATACACCTGTGCGCTCCATAGCGGACTGCAGCGTGAGACAGCCTGCAGCGTTATGTATAATGAGTATACATCTGTGCGCTCCATAGCGGCCTGCAGCGTGAGATAGCCTGCAGTGTTATGTATAATGAGTATACACCTGTACGCTCCATAGCAGCCTGCTGCGTGAGACAGCCTGCAGCGTTATATATAATGAGTAGACACCTGTGCGCTGCAAAGCGGCCTGCGGCGTGAGATAGCCTGCAGCGCTATGTACAATGAGTATACTCTTGTGCGCTCCATAGCGGACTGCAGCGTTATGTATAATGAGTATACACCTGTGCGCTCCATAGCGGACTGCAGCGTGAGACAGCCTGCAGCGTTATGTATAATGAGTATACATCTGTGCGCTCCATAGCGGACTGCAGCGTGACACAGCCTGCAGCGTTATGTATAATGAGTATACACCTGTGCGCTCCATAGCGGACTGCAGCATGAGACAGCCTGCAGCGCTATGTATAATCAGTATACACCTCTGCGCTGCAAAGCGGCCTGCAGCGTGAGACAGCCTGCAGCATTATGTATAATGAGTATACACCTGTGCGCTCCATAGCGGACTGCAGCGTGAGACAGCCTGCAGCGTTATGTATAATGAGTAGACACCTGTTTGCTGCAAAGCGGACTGCGGCGTGAGACAGCCTGCAGCGTTATGTATAATGAGTATACACCTGTGCGGTCCATAGTGGACTGCAGTGTGAGACAGCCTACAGCGCTATGTATAATGAGTATACACCAGTGCGCTGCATAGCGGCTTGCGACGTGACACAGCCTGCAGTGTTATGTATAATGAGTATACACCTGTGCGCTCCATAGCGGAGTACAGCGTGACACAGCCTGCAGCGTTATGTATAATGAGTATACACCTGTGCGCTCCATAGCGGACTGCAGCGTGAGACAGCCTGCAGCGCTATGTATAATGAGTATACACCTGTGCTCTGCAAAGCGGCCTGCGGCGTGAGACAGCCTGCAGCGTTGTATTAATGAGTATACGCCTGTACGTTCCATAGCGGCCTGCAGCGCGAGACTGCCTGCAGCGTTATGTATAATGAGTATACACTTGTGCTCTGCAAAGCGGCCTGCGGCGTGAGACAGCCTGCAGGGCTATGTATAATGAGTAGACCCCTGTGCGCTGCAAAGCGGCCTGCGGCGTGAGACAGCCTGCAGCGTTGTATTAATGAGTATACGCCTGTACGTTCCATAGCGGCCTGCAGCGCGAGACAGCCTGCAGCGTTATGTATAATGAGTAGATACCTGTACGCTCCATATCGGCCTGCTGCGTGAGACAGCCTGCAGCGTTATATATAATGAGTATACTGTTGTGCGCTCCATAGCGGACTGCAGTGCTATGTATAATGAGTAGACACCTGTGCGCTGCAAAGTGGACTGCAGCGTGAGACAGCCTGCAGCGTTATGTATAATGAGTAGACACCTGTGCGCTGCAAAGCGGACTGCAGCGTGAGACAGCCTGCAGCGTTATGTATAATGAGTATACACCTATACGCTCCATAGAGTCCTGCAGCGTGAGAGAGCCTGCAGCGTTATGTATAATGAGTGTACCCTTGTGCGCTCCATAGCGGACTGCAGCGCTATGAATAATGAGTATACACCTGTGCGCCGCAAAGCGGCCTGCAGCGTGAGATAGCCTTCAGCGTTATGTATAATGAGTATACACCTGTACGCTCCATAGCAACCTGCGGCGTCAGACAGCCTGCAGCGTTATGTATAATTTGTAGACACCTGTGCGCTTCGAAGCGGCCTGCGGCGTGACATAGCCTGCAGCGCTATGTATAATGAGTATACACCTGTGCGCTGCAAAGCGGCCTGCAGCGTGAGACAGCCTGCAGCGTTATGTATAATGAGTATACACCTGTGCACTCCATAGCGGACTGCAGCGTGAGACAGCCTGCAGCGTTATGTATGAGTATACACCTGTGCGCTCCATAGCGGCCTGCGGCGTCAGACAGCCTGCAGCGCTATGTATAAAGAGTATACTCTTGTGCGCTCCATAGCGGACTGCAGCGTTATGTATGATGAGTAGACACCTGTGCGCTCCATAGCGGACTGCAGCGTGAGACAGCCTGCAGCGTTATGTATAATGAGTATACACCTGTGCAATCCATAGCGGACTGCGGCGTGACACAGCCTGCAGCGCTATGTATAATGAGTATACACCTGTACGCTCCATAGCGTCCTGCGGCGTGAGACAGCCTGCAGCGCTATGTATAATGAGTAGACACCTGTGCGTTGCAAAGCGGACTGCAGCGTGAGAGAGCCTGCAGCGTTATGTATAATGAGTGTACTCTTGTGCGCTCCATAGCGGACTGCAGCGCTATGCATAATGAGTATACACCTGTGCGCTGCAAAGCGGCCTGCAGCGTGAGATAGCCTGCAGTGTTATGTATAATGAGTATACACCTGTACGCTCCATAGCAGCCTGCTGCGTGAGACAGCCTGCAGCGTTATATATAATGAGTAGACACCTGTGTGCTGCAAAGCGGCCTGCGGCGTGAGATAGCCTGCAGCACTATGTACAATGAGTATACTCTTGTGCGCTCCATAGCGGACTGCAGCGTGAGACAGCCTGCAGCGTTATGTATAATGAGTATACACCTGTGCAATCCATAGCGGACTGCGGCGTGACACAGCCTGCAGCGCTATGTATAATGAGTATACACCTGTACGCTCCATAGCGTCCTGCGGCGTGAGACAGCCTGCAGCGCTATGTATAATGAGTAGACACCTGTGCGTTGCAAAGCGGACTGCAGCGTGAGAGAGCCTGCAGCGTTATGTATAATGAGTGTACTCTTGTGCGCTCCATAGCGGACTGCAGCGCTATGCATAATGAGTATACACCTGTGCGCTGCAAAGCGGCCTGCAGCGTGAGATAGCCTGCAGTGTTATGTATAATGAGTATACACCTGTACGCTCCATAGCAGCCTGCTGCGTGAGACAGCCTGCAGCGTTATATATAATGAGTAGACACCTGTGTGCTGCAAAGCGGCCTGCGGCGTGAGATAGCCTGCAGCACTATGTACAATGAGTATACTCTTGTGCGCTCCATAGCGGACTGCAGCGTTATGTATAATGAGTATACACCTGTGCGCTCCATAGCGGACTGCAGCGTGACACAGCCTGCAGCGTTATGTATAATGAGTATACACCTGTGCGCTCCATAGCGGACTGCAGCATGAGACAGCCTGCAGTGCTATGTATAATCAGTATACACCTCTGCGCTGCAAAGCGGCCTGCAGAATGAGATAGCCTGCAGCGCTATGTATAATGAGTAGACACCTGTACGCTCCATATCGGCCTGTGGCGTGAGACAGCCTGCAGCGTTATGTATAATGAGTATACACCTGTGCCCTCCATAGCGGAGTGCAGCATGAGACAGCCTGCAGCGCTATGTATAATGAGTATACATCTGTGCGCTGCAAAGCGGCCTGCAGCGTGAGACAGCCTGCAGCATTATGTATAATGAGTATACACCTGTGCGCTCCATAGCGGACTGCGGCGTGAGACAGCCTGCAGCGTTTTGTATAATGAGTATACACCTGTGCACTCCATAGCGGACTGCAGCATGAGACAGCCTGCAGCGCTATATATAATGAGTATATACCTGTGCGCTGCAAAGCGGCCTGCACCATGAGACAGCCTGCAGCGTTATGTATAACGAGTATACTGTTGCGCGCTCCATAGCGGACTGCAGCGCTATGTATAATGAGTAGACACCTGTTTGCTGCAAAGCGGACTGCGGCGTGAGACAGCCTGCAGCGTTATGTATAATGAGGATACACCTGTACGCTCCATAGCGGCCTGCTGCATGAGACAGCCTGCAGCGTTATGTATAATGAGTATACACCTGTGCGCTCCATAGTGGACTGCAGTGTGAGACAGCCTACAGCGCTATGTATAATGAGTATACACCAGTGCTCTGCAAAGCAGCTTGCGGCGTGACACAGCCTGCAGTGTTATGTATAATGAGTATACACCTGTGCGCTCCATAGCGGCCTGCGGCGTGAGACAGCCTGCAGCGTTATGTATAATGATTATACACCAGTACGCTGCATAGCGGCCTGCTGCGTGAGACAGCCTGCAGCATTATGTATAATGAGTAGACACCTGTTTGCTGCAAAGCGGACTGCGGCGTGAGACAGCCTGCAGCGTTATGTATAATGAGTATACACCTGTACGCTCCATAGCGGCCTGCGGCGTGAGACAGCCTGCAGCGTTATGTATAATGAGTAGACCCCTGTGCGCTGCAAAGCGGCTTGCGGCGTGAGACAGCCTGCAGCGTTGTATTAATGAGTATACGCCTGTACGTTCCATAGCGGCCTGCAGCGCCAGACAGCCTGCAGTGTTATGTATAATGAGTAGACACTTGTGCGCTGCAAAGCGGCCTGCGGCGTGAGACTGCCTGCAGGGCTCTGTATAATGAGTAGACCCCTGTGCGCTGCAAAGCGGCCTGCGGCGTGAGACAGCCTGCAGCGTTGTATTAATGAGTATACGCCTGTACGTTCCATAGCGGCCTGCAGTGCGAGACAGCCTGCAGCGTTATGTATAATGAGTAGATACCTGTACGCTCCATATCGGCCTGCTGCGTGAGACAGCCTGCAGCGTTATGTAAAATGAGTATACTGTTGTGCGGTCCATAGCGGACTGCAGCGCTATTTATAATGAGTAGACACCTGTGCGCTGCAAAGCGGACTGCAGCGTGAGACAGCCTGCAGCGTTATGTATAATGAGTATACACCTATTCGCTCCATAGAGTCCTGCGGTGTGAGACAGCCTGCAGCGTTATGTATAATGAATAGACACCTGTGCGCTGAAAAGCGGCTTGCGGCATGAGATAGCCTGCAGCGTTATGTATGAGTATACACTTGTACGATCCATAGCGGCCTGCGGCATGAGACAGCCTGCAGCGTTATGTATAATGAGTATACACCTGTACGCTCCATAGCGGCCTGCGGCGTGAGACAGCCTTCAGCATTATGTATAATGAGTAGACAACTGTGTGCTGCAAAGCGGCCTGCGGCGTGAGACAGCCTGCAGCGCTATGTATAATGAATATACACCTGTGCGCTGCAAAGCGGCCTGCAGCGTGAGACAGCCTGCAGCGTTATGTATAATGAGTATACACCTGGGCGCTCGATAGCGGACTGCAGCGTGAGACAGCCTGCAGCGTTACGTATAATGAGCAGATACCTGTACGCTCCATATAGGCCTGCTGCGTGAGATAGCCTGCAGCGTTATGTATAATGAGTATACTGTTGTGCGCTCCATAGCGGACTGCAGCGCTATGTATAATGAGTAGACACCTGTGCGCTGCAAAGCGGCCTGCAGCGTGAGACAGCCTGCAGCGTTATGTATAATGAGTATACACCTGTGCGCTCCATAGCGGACTGCAGCCTGAGACAGCCTGCAGCGCTATGTATAATGAGTATACACCTGTGCGCTGCAAAGCGGCCTGCAGCGTAAGACAGCCTGCAGCATTATGTATAATGAGTATACACCTGTGCGCTCCATAGCGGACTGCAGCGTGAGACAGCCTGCAGCGTTATGTATAATGAGTATACACCTGTGCAATCCATAGCGGACTGCGGCGTGACACAGCCTGCAGCGCTATGTATAATGAGTATACACCTGTACGCTCCATAGCGTCCTGCGGCGTGAGACAGCCTGCAGCGCTATGTATAATGAGTAGACACCTGTGCGTTGCAAAGCGGACTGCAGCGTGAGAGAGCCTGCAGCGTTATGTATAATGAGTGTACTCTTGTGCGCTCCATAGCGGACTGCAGCGCTATGCATAATGAGTATACACCTGTGCGCTGCAAAGCGGCCTGCAGCGTGAGATAGCCTGCAGTGTTATGTATAATGAGTATACACCTGTACGCTCCATAGCAGCCTGCTGCGTGAGACAGCCTGCAGCGTTATATATAATGAGTAGACACCTGTGTGCTGCAAAGCGGCCTGCGGCGTGAGATAGCCTGCAGCACTATGTACAATGAGTATACTCTTGTGCGCTCCATAGCGGACTGCAGCGTTATGTATAATGAGTATACACCTGTGCGCTCCATAGCGGACTGCAGCGTGAGACAGCCTGCAGCGTTATGTATAATGAGTATACATCTGTGCGCTCCATAGCGGACTGCAGCGTGACACAGCCTGCAGCGTTATGTATAATGAGTATACACCTGTGCGCTCCATAGAGGACTGCAGCGTGAGACAGCCTGCAGCGCTATGTATAATGAGTATACACCTGTGCTCTGCAAAGCGGCCTGCGGCGTGAGACAGCCTGCAGCGTTATGTATAATGAGTAGACCCCTGTGCGCTGCAAAGCGCCCTGCGGCGTGAGACAGCCTGCATCGTTGTATTAATGAGTATACGCCTGTACGTTCCATAGCGGCCTGCAGCGCGAGACAGCGTGCAGCGTTATTTATAATGAGTAGACACTTGTACGCTGCAAAGCGGCCTGCGGCGTGAGACAGCCTGCAGGGCTATGTATAATGAGTAGACCCCTGTGCGCTGCAAAGCGGCCTGCGGCGTGAGACAGCCTGCAGCGTTGTATTAATGAGTATACGCCTGTATGTTCCATAGCGGCCTGCAGCGCGAGACAGCCTGCAGCGTTGTATTAATGAGTATACGCCTGTTCGTTCCATAGCGGCCTGCAGCGCGAGACAGCCTGCAGCGTTATGTATAATGAGTAGATACCTGTACGCTCCTTATCGGCCTGCTGCATGAGACAGCCTGCAGCGTTATGTATAATGAGTATACACCTGTGCGCTCCATAGTGGACTGCAGTGTGAGACAGCCTACAGCGCTATGTATAATGAGTATACACCAGTGCGCTGCATAGCGGCTTGCGGCGTGACACAGCCTGCAGTGTTATGTATAATGAGTATACACCTGTGCGCTCCATAGCGGAGTACAGCGTGACACAGCCTGCAGCGTTATGTATAATGGGTATACACCTGTGCGCTCAATAGCGGACTGCAGCGTGAGACAGCCTGCAGCGCTATGTATAATGAGTATACAGCCTGCAGCGTTGTATTAATGAGTATACGCCTGTACGTTCCATAGCGGCCTGAAGCGTGAGACAGCCTGCAGCGTTGTATTAATGAGAATACGCCTGTACGTTCCATAGCGGCCTGAAGCGCGAGACAGCCTGCAGCGTTATGTATAATGAGTAGACCCCTGTGCGCTGCAAAGCGGCCTGCGGCGTGAGACAGCCTGCAGCGTTATGTATAATGAGTAGACCCCTGTGCGCTGCAAAGCGGCCTACAGCGTGAGATAGCGTGCAGTGTTATGTATAATGAGTATACACTTGTGCGCTGCAAAGCGGCCTGCGGCGTGAGACAGCCTGCAGGGCTATGTATAATGAGTAGACCCCTGTGCGCTGCAAAGCGGCCTACAGCGTGAGATAGCCTGCAGTGTTATGTATAATGAGTATACACCTGTACGCTCCATAGCAGCCTGCTGCGTGAGACAGCCTGCAGCGTTATATATAATGAGTAGACACCTGTGCGCTGCAAAGCGGCCTGCGGCGTGAGATAGCCTGCAGCGCTATGTACAATGAGTATACTCTTGTGCGCTCCATAGCGGACTGCAGCGTTATGTATAATGAGTATACACCTGTGCGCTCCATAGCGGACTGCAGCGTGAGACAGCCTGCAGCGTTATGTATAATGAGTATACATCTGTGCGCTCCATAGCGGCCTGCAGCATGAGATAGCCTGCAGTGTTATGTATAATGAGTATACACCTGTACGCTCCATAGCAGCCTGCTGCGTGAGACAGCCTGCAGCGTTATATATAATGAGTAGACACCTGTGCGCTGCAAAGCGGCCTGCGGCGTGAGATAGCCTGCAGCGCTATGTACAATGAGTATACTCTTGTGCGCTCCATAGCAGACTGCAGCGTTATGTATAATGAGTATACACCTGTGCGCTCCATAGCGGACTGCAGCGTGAGTCAGCCTGCAGCGTTATGTATAATGAGTATACATCTGTGCGCTCCATAGCAGACTGCAGCGTGACACAGCCTGCAGCGTTATGTATAATGAGTATACACCTGTGCGCTCCATAGCGGACTGCAGCATGAGACAGCCAGCAGCGCTATGTATAATCAGTATACACCTCTGCGCTGCAAAGCGGCCTGCAGAATGAGATAGCCTGCAGCGCTATGTATAATGAGTAGACACCTGTACGCTCCATAGCGGCCTGTGGCGTGAGACAGCCTGCAGCGTTATGTATAATGAGTAGATACCTGTACGCTCCATATCGGCCTGCTGCGTGAGACAGCCTGCAGCGTTATGTATAATGAGTATACACCTGTGCCCTCCATAGCGGACTGCAGCATGAGACAGCCTGCAGCGCTATGTATAATGAGTATACACCTGTGCGCTGCAAAGCGGCCTGCAGCGTGAGACAGCCTGCAGCATTATGTATAATGAGTATACACCTGTGCGCTCCATAGCGGACTGCAGCGCGAGACAGCCTGCAGCGGTATGTATAATGAGTAGATACCTGTACGCTCCATATCGGCCTGCTGCGTGAGACAGCCTGCAGCGTTATGTATAATGAGTATACTGTTGTGCGCTCCATAGCGGACTGCAGCGCTATGTATAATGAGTAGACACCTGTGCGCTGCAAAGTGGACTGCACCGTGAGACAGCCTGCAGCGTTATGTATAATGAGTAGACACCTGTGCGCTGCAAAGCGGACTGCAGCGTGAGACAGCCTGCAGCGTTATGTATTATGAGTATACACCTATACGCTCCATAGAGTCCTGCAGCGTGAGAGAGCATGCAGCGTTATGTATAATGAGTGTACCCTTGTGTGCTCCATAGCGGACTGCAGCGCTATGCATAATGAGTATACACCTGTGCGCCGCAAAGCGGCCTGCAGCGTGAGATAGCCTTCAGCGTTATGTATAATGAGTATACACCTGTACGCTCCATAGCAGCCTGCGGCGTCAGACAGCCTGCAGCATTATGTATAATGAGTAGACACCTGTGCGCTGCAAAGCGGACTGCAGGGTGAGACAGCCTGCAGCGTTATGTATTATGAGTATACACCTATACGCTCCATAGAGTCCTGCAGCGTGAGAGAGCCTGCAGCGTTATGTATAATGAGTGTACCCTTGTGCGCTCCATAGCGGACTGCAGCGCTATGCATAATGAGTATACACCTGTGCGCCGCAAAGCGGCCTGCAGCGTGAGATAGCCTTCAGCGTTATGTATAATGAGTAGACACCTGTGCGCTTCAAAGCGGCCTGCGGCGTGACATAGCCTGCAGCGCTATGTATAATGAGTATACACCTGTGCGCTGCAAAGCGGCCTGCAGCGTGAGACAGCCTGCAGCGTTATGTATAATGAGTATACACCTGTGCGCTCCATAGCGGACTGCAGCGTGAGACAGCCTGCAGCGTTATGTATAACGAGTATACTGTTACGCGCTCCATAGCGGACTGCAGCGCTATGTATAATGAGTAGACACCTGTTTGCTGCAAAGCAGACAGCGGCGTGAGACAGCCTGCAGCGTTATGTATAATGAGTGTACCCTTGTGCGCTCCATAGCGGACTGCAGCGCTATGCATAATGAGTATACACCTGTGCGCCGCAAAGCGGCCTGCAGCGTGAGATAGCCTTCAGCGTTATGTATAATGAGTATACACCTGTACGCTCCATAGCAGCCTGCGGCGTCAGACAGCCTGCAGCGTTATGTATAATGAGTAGACACCTGTGCGCTTCAAAGCGGCCTGCGGCGTGACATAGCCTGCAGCGCTATGTATAATGAGTATACACCTGTGCGCTGCAAAGCGGCCTGCAGCGTGAGACAGCCTGCAGCGTTATGTATAATGAGTATACACCTGTGCGCTCCATAGCGGACTGCAGCGTGAGACAGCCTGCAGCGTTATGTATGAGTATACACCTGTGCGCTCCATAGCGGCCTGCGGCGTCAGACAGCCTGCAGCGCTATGTATAATGAGTATACTCTTGTGCGCTCCATAGCGGACTGCAGCGTTATGTATGATGAGTAGACACCTGTGCGCTCCATAGCGGACTGCAGCGTGAGACAGCCTGCAGCGTTATGTATAATGAGTATACATCTGTGCACTCCATAGCGGACTGCAGCGTGACACAGCCTGCAGCGTTATGTATAATGAGTATACACCTGTGCGCTCCATAGCGGACTGCAGCATGAGACAGCCTGCAGTGCTATGTATAATCAGTATACACCTCTGCGCTGCAAAGCGGCCTGCAGAATGAGATAGCCTGCAGCGCTATGTATAATGAGTAGACACCTGTACGCTCCATATCGGCCTGTGGCGTGAGACAGCCTGCAGCGTTATGTATAATGAGTATACACCTGTGCCCTCCATAGCGGAGTGCAGCATGAGACAGCCTGCAGCGCTATGTATAATGAGTATACATCTGTGCGCTGCAAAGCGGCCTGCAGCGTGAGACAGCCTGCAGCATTATGTATAATGAGTATACACCTGTGCGCTCCATAGCGGACTGCGGCGTGAGACAGCCTGCAGCGTTTTGTATAATGAGTATACACCTGTGCACTCCATAGCGGACTGCAGCATGAGACAGCCTGCAGCGCTATATATAATGAGTATATACCTGTGCGCTGCAAAGCGGCCTGCACCATGAGACAGCCTGCAGCGTTATGTATAACGAGTATACTGTTGCGCGCTCCATAGCGGACTGCAGCGCTATGTATAATGAGTAGACACCTGTTTGCTGCAAAGCGGACTGCGGCGTGAGACAGCCTGCAGCGTTATGTATAATGAGGATACACCTGTACGCTCCATAGCGGCCTGCTGCATGAGACAGCCTGCAGCGTTATGTATAATGAGTATACACCTGTGCGCTCCATAGTGGACTGCAGTGTGAGACAGCCTACAGCGCTATGTATAATGAGTATACACCAGTGCTCTGCAAAGCAGCTTGCGGCGTGACACAGCCTGCAGTGTTATGTATAATGAGTATACACCTGTGCGCTCCATAGCGGCCTGCGGCGTGAGACAGCCTGCAGCGTTATGTATAATGATTATACACCAGTACGCTGCATAGCGGCCTGCTGCGTGAGACAGCCTGCAGCATTATGTATAATGAGTAGACACCTGTTTGCTGCAAAGCGGACTGCGGCGTGAGACAGCCTGCAGCGTTATGTATAATGAGTATACACCTGTACGCTCCATAGCGGCCTGCGGCGTGAGACAGCCTGCAGCGTTATGTATAATGAGTAGACCCCTGTGCGCTGCAAAGCGGCTTGCGGCGTGAGACAGCCTGCAGCGTTGTATTAATGAGTATACGCCTGTACGTTCCATAGCGGCCTGCAGCGCCAGACAGCCTGCAGTGTTATGTATAATGAGTAGACACTTGTGCGCTGCAAAGCGGCCTGCGGCGTGAGACTGCCTGCAGGGCTCTGTATAATGAGTAGACCCCTGTGCGCTGCAAAGCGGCCTGCGGCGTGAGACAGCCTGCAGCGTTGTATTAATGAGTATACGCCTGTACGTTCCATAGCGGCCTGCAGTGCGAGACAGCCTGCAGCGTTATGTATAATGAGTAGATACCTGTACGCTCCATATCGGCCTGCTGCGTGAGACAGCCTGCAGCGTTATGTAAAATGAGTATACTGTTGTGCGGTCCATAGCGGACTGCAGCGCTATTTATAATGAGTAGACACCTGTGCGCTGCAAAGCGGACTGCAGCGTGAGACAGCCTGCAGCGTTATGTATAATGAGTATACACCTATTCGCTCCATAGAGTCCTGCGGTGTGAGACAGCCTGCAGCGTTATGTATAATGAATAGACACCTGTGCGCTGAAAAGCGGCTTGCGGCATGAGATAGCCTGCAGCGTTATGTATGAGTATACACTTGTACGATCCATAGCGGCCTGCGGCATGAGACAGCCTGCAGCGTTATGTATAATGAGTATACACCTGTACGCTCCATAGCGGCCTGCGGCGTGAGACAGCCTTCAGCATTATGTA
Organism: Charina bottae; assembly: GCA_023362775.1. Classification (NCBI taxonomy): domain Eukaryota; kingdom Metazoa; phylum Chordata; class Lepidosauria; order Squamata; family Charinaidae; genus Charina; species Charina bottae. Next base: position 1,399,401 of record JALMGJ010000067.1, read on the forward strand.
TAATGAGTAGACAACTGTGTGCTGCAAAGCGGCCTGCGGCGTGAGACAGCCTGCAGCGCTATGTATAATGAATATACACCTGTGCGCTGCAAAGCGGCCTGCAGCGTGAGACAGCCTGCAGCGTTATGTATAATGAGTATACACCTGGGCGCTCGATAGCGGACTGCAGCGTGAGACAGCCTGCAGCGTTACGTATAATGAGCAGATACCTGTACGCTCCATATAGGCCTGCTGCGTGAGATAGCCTGCAGCGTTATGTATAATGAGTATACTGTTGTGCGCTCCATAGCGGACTGCAGCGCTATGTATAATGAGTAGACACCTGTGCGCTGCAAAGCGGCCTGCAGCGTGAGACAGCCTGCAGCGTTATGTATAATGAGTATACACCTGTGCGCTCCATAGCGGACTGCAGCCTGAGACAGCCTGCAGCGCTATGTATAATGAGTATACACCTGTGCGCTGCAAAGCGGCCTGCAGCGTAAGACAGCCTGCAGCATTATGTATAATGAGTATACACCTGTGCGCTCCATAGCGGACTGCAGCGTGAGACAGCCTGCAGAGTTATGTATAATGAGTATACACCTGTGCACTCCATAGCGGACTGCAGCATGAGACAGCCTGCAGCGCTATATATAATGAGTATATACCTGTGCGCTGCAAAGCGGCCTGCTGCTTGAGACAGCCTGCAGCGTTATGTATAATGAGTATACACCTGTGTGCTCCATAGTGGACTGCAGTGTGAGACAGCCTACAGCGCTATGTATAATGAGTATACACCAGTGCGGTGCAAAGCGGCTTGCGGCGTGACACAGCCTGCAGTGTTATGTATAATGAGTATACACCTGTACGCTCCATAGCGGCCTGCGGCGTGAGACAGCCTTCAGCGCTATGTATAATGAGTAGACACCTGTTTGCTGCAAAGCGGACTGCGGAGTGAGACAGCCTGCAGTGTTATGTATAATGAGTATACACCTGTACGCTCCGTAGCGGCCTGCTGCATGAGACAGCCTGCAGCGTTATGTATAATGAGTATACACCTGTGCGCTCCATAGTGGACTGCAGTGTGAGACAGCCTACAGCGCTATGTATAATGAGTATACACCAGTGCGGTGCAAAGCGGCTTGCGGCGTGACACAGCCTGCAGTGTTATGTATAATGAGTATACACCTGTACGCTCCATAGCGGCCTGCGGCGTGAGACAGCCTTCAGCGTTATGTATAATGAGTAGACACCTGTGTGCTGCAAAGCGGCCTGCGGCGTGAGACAGCCTGCAGCGCTATGTATAATGAATATACACCTGTGCGCTGCAAAGCGGCCTGCAGCGTGAGACAGCCTGCAGCGTTATGTATAATGAGTATAAACCTGGGCGCTCGATAGCGGACTGCAGCGTGAGACAGCCTGCAGCGTTATGTATAATGAGCAGATACCTGTACGCTCCATATCGGCCTGCTGCGTGAGACAGCCTGCAGCGTTATGTATAATGAGTATACTGTTGTGCGCTCCATAGCGGACTGCAGCGCTATGTATAATGAGTAGACACCTGTGCGCTGCAAAGCGGCCTGCAGCGTGAGATAGCCTGCAGCGTTATGTATAATGAGTATACACCTGTGCGCTCCATAGCGGACTGCGGCGTGAGACAGCCTGCAGGGCTATGTATAATGAGTAGACCCCTGTGCGCTGCAAAGCGGCCTGCGGCGTGAGACAGCCTACATCGTTGTATTAATGAGTATACGCCTGTACGTTCCATAGCGGCCTGCAGCGCGAGACAGCATGCAGCGTTATGTATAATGAGTAGACACTTGTGCGCTGCAAAGCGGCCTGCGGCGTGAGACAGCCTGCAGGGCTATGTATAATGAGTAGACCCCTGTACGCTCCATAGCGTCCTGCGGCGTGAGACAGCCTGAAGCGCTATGTATAATGAGTAGACACCTGTGCGTTGCAAAGCGGACTGCAGCGTGAGAGAGCCTGCAGGGTTATGTATAATGAGTGTACACTTGTGCGCTCCATAGCGGACTGCAGCGCTATGCATAATGAGTATACACCTGTGCGCTGCAAAGCGGCCTGCAGCGTGAGATAGCCTGCAGTGTTATGTATAATGAGTATACACCTGTGCGCTGCAAAGCGGCCTGCGGCGTGAAACAGCCTGCAGCGTTATGTATAATGAGTATACACCTGTGCGCTCCATAGTGGACTGCAGTGTGACACAGCCTGCAGCATTATGTATAATGACTATACACCTGTACGCTCCATAGCGGCCTGCGCCGTGAGACACCCTGCAGCGTTATGTATAATGAGTATACACCTGTACGCTCCATAGCGGCCTGCGGCCTGAGATAGCCTGCAGCATTATGTATAATGACTATACACCTGTACGCTCCATAGCGGCCTGCGCCGTGAGACAGCCTGCAGCGTTATGTATAATGAGTATACACTTGTACGTTGCATAGCGGCCTGCAGCGTGAGACAGCCTGCAGCGTTATGTATAATGAGTATACACCTGTGCGCTCCATAGCGGACTGCAGCGTGAGACAGCCTGCAGCGTTATGGTAATGAGTATACACCTGTATGTTGCATAGCGGCCTGCAGCGTGAGACAGCCTGCAGCGTTATGTATAATGAGTAGACACCTGTGCGCTCCATAGCGGACTGCAGCGTGAGACAGCCTGCAGCGCTATGTATAATGTGTAGACACCTGTGCGCTGCAAAGCGGCTTGCGGCGTGAGACAGCCTGCAGCGTTGTATTAATGAGTATACGCCAGTACGTTCCATAGCGACCTGCAGCGCGAGAGAGCCTGCAGCGTTATGTATAATGAGTATACACCTGTACACTCCATAGTGGACTGCAGCGCTATGTATAATGAGTAGACACCTGTGCGTTGCAAAGCGGACTGCAGCGTGAGAGAGCCTGCAGCGTTATGTATGATGAGTATACTCTTGTGCGCTCCATAGCGGACTGCAGCGCTATGTATAATGAGTAGACACCTGTGCGCTGCAAAGCGGACTGCAGCGTGAGATGGCCTGCAGCGTTATGTATAATGAGTATAAACCTGTACGTTCCATACCGGTGTGCGGCGTGAGACAGCCTGCAGCGCTATGTATAATGAGTATACACCTGTGCTCTGCAAAGCGGCCTGCGGCGTGAGACAGCCTGCAGCGTTATGTATAATGAGTAGAGCCCTGTGTGCTGCAAAGCGGCCTGCGGCGTGAGACAGCCTACATCGTTGTATTAATGAGTATACGCCTGTACGTTCCATAGCGGCCTGCAGCGCGAGACAGCATGCAGCGTTATGTATAATGAGTAGACACTTGTGCGCTGCAAAGCGGCCTGCGGCGTGAGACAGCCTGCAGGGCTATGTATAATGAGTAGACCCCTGTGCGCTGCAAAGCGGCCTGCGGCGTGAGACAGCCTACATCGTTGTATTAATGAGTATACGCCTGTACGTTCCATAGCGGCCTGCAGCGCGAGACAGCATGCAGCGTTATGTATAATGAGAAGACACTTGTGCGCTGCAAAGCGGCCTGCGGCGTGAGACAGCCTGCAGGGCTATGTATAATGAGTAGACCCCTGTACGCTCCATAGCGTCCTGCGGCGTGAGACAGCCTGAAGCGCTATGTATAATGAGTAGACACCTGTGCGTTGCAAAGCGGACTGCAGCGTGAGAGAGCCTGCAGGTTTATGTATAATGAGTGTACACTTGTGCGCTCCATAGCGGACTGCAGCGCTATGCATAATGAGTATACACCTGTGCGCTGCAAAGCGGCCTGCAGCGTGAGATAGCCTGCAGTGTTATGTATAATGAGTATACACCTGTGCGCTGCAAAGCGGCCTGCGGCGTGAAACAGCCTGCAGCGTTATGTATAATGAGTATACACCTGTGCGCTCCATAGTGGACTGCAGTGTGACACAGCCTGCAGCATTATGTATAATGACTATACACCTGTACGCTCCATAGCGGCCTGCGCCGTGAGACACCCTGCAGCGTTATGTATAATGAGTATACACCTGTACGCTCCATAGCGGCCTGCGGCCTGAGATAGCCTGCAGCATTATGTATAATGACTATACACCTGTACGCTCCATAGCGGCCTGCGCCGTGAGACAGCCTGCAGCGTTATGTATAATGAGTATACACTTGTACGTTGCATAGCGGCCTGCAGCGTGAGACAGCCTGCAGCGTTATGTATAATGAGTAGACACCTGTGCGCTCCATAGCGGACTGCAGCGTGAGACAGCCTGCAGCGTTATGGTAATGAGTATACACCTGTACGTTGCATAGCGGCCTGCAGCGTGAGACAGCCTGCAGCGTTATGTATAATGAGTAGACACCTGTGCGCTCCATAGCGGACTGCAGCGTGAGACAGCCTGCAGGGTTATGGTAATGAGTATACACCTATACGCTCCATAGCGTCCTGCGGCGTGAGACAGCCTGCAGCGTTATGTATATTGAGTAGACACCTGTGCGCTGCAAAGCGGCCTGCAGCGTGAGACAGCCTGCAGCGCTATGTATAATGAATATACACCTGTGCGCTGCAAAGCGGCCTGCAGCGTGAGACAGCCTGCAGCGTTATGTATAATGAGTATACACCTGGGCGCTCGATAGCGGACTGCAGCGTGAGACAGCCTGCAGCGTTATGTATAATGAGCAGATACCTGTACGCTCCATATCGGCCTGCTGCGTGAGACAGCCTGCAGCGTTATGTATAATGAGTATACTGTTGTGCGCTCCATAGCGGACTGCAGCGCTATGTATAATGAGTAGACACCTGTGCGCTGCAAAGCGGCCTGCAGCGTGAGATAGCCTGCAGCGTTATGTATAATGAGTATACACCTGTGCGCTCCATAGCGGACTGCGGCGTGACACAGCCTGAAGCGCTATGTATAATGAGTAGACACCTGTGCGTTGCAAAGCGGACTGCAGCGTGAGAGAGCTTGCAGGGTTATGTATAATGAGTGTACTCTTGTGCGCTCCATAGCGGACTGCAGCGCTATGCATAATGAGTATACACCTGTGCGCTGCAAAGCGGCCTGCAGCGTGAGATAGCCTGCAGTGTTATGTATAATGAGTATACACCTGTGCGCTGCAAAGCGGCCTGCGGCGTGAGACAGCCTGCAGCGTTATGTATAATGAGTATACACCTGTGCGCTCCATAGTGGACTGCAGTGTGAGACAGCCTACAACGCTACGTATAATGAGTATACACCAGTGCGCTGCATAGCGGCTTGCGGCGTGACACAGCCTGCAGTGTTATGTATAATGAGTATACACCTGTGCGCTCCATAGAGGAGTACAGCGTGACACAGCCTGCAGCATTATGTATAATGACTATACACCTGTACGCTCCATAGCGGCCTGCGCCGTGAGACAGCCTGCAGCGTTATGTATAATGAGTATACACTTGTACGTTGCATAGCGGCCTGCAGCGTGAGACAGCCTGCAGCGTTATGTATAATGAGTAGACACCTGTGCGCTCCATAGCGGACTGCAGCGTGAGACAGCCTGCAGCGTTATGGTAATGAGTATACACCTGTACGTTGCATAGCGGCCTGCAGCGTGAGACAGCCTGCAGCGTTATGTATAATGAGTAGACACCTGTGCGCTCCATAGCGGACTACAGCGTGAGACAGCCTGCAGCGTTATGGTAATGAGTATACACCTATACGTTCCATAGCGGCCTGCAGCGTGAGACAGCCTGCAGCGTTATGTATAATGAGTATACACCTGTACGCTCCATAGCGTCCTGCGGCGTGAGACAGCCTGCAGCTTTATGTATATTGAGTAGACACCTGTGCGCTGCAAAGCGGCTTGCGGGCTGAGATAGCCTGCAGCGCTATGTATAATGAGGATACAACTGTACGCTCCATAGCGGCCTGCGCCTTGAGACAGCCTGCAGCATTATGTATAATGACTATACACCTGTACGCTCCATAGCGGCCTGCGCCGTGAGACAGCCTGCAGCGTTATGTATAATGAGTATACACTTGTACACTCCATAGCGGCCTGCGGCGCGAGACAGCCTGCAGCGTTATGTATAATGAGTAGACACCTGTGCGCTGCAAAGCGGCCTACGGCGTGAGATAGCCTGCAGGGCTATGTATAATGAGTAGACACCTGTGCGCTGCTAAGCGGCCTGTAGCGTGAGACAGCCTGCAGCGTTGTATTAATGAGTATACGCCTGTACGTTCCATAGCGGCCTGCAGCGCGAGACAGCCTGCAGCGTTATGTATAATGACTATACACCTGTACGCTCCATAGCGGCCTGCGCCGTGAGACACCCTGCAGCGTTATGTATAATGAGTATACACCTGTACGCTCCATAGCGGCCTGCGGCGTGAGACAGCCTGCAGCGTTGTATTAATGAGTATACGCCTGTACGTTCCATAGCGACCTGCAGCGCAAGAGAGCCTGCAGCGTTATGTATAATGAGTAGACACCTGTGGGCTCCATAGCGGCCTGCGGCCTGAGATAGCCTGCAGCGTTATGTATAATGACTATACACCTGTACGCTCCATAGCGGCCTGCGCCGTGAGACAGCCTGCAGCGTTATGTATAATGAGTATACACTTGTACGTTGCATAGTGGCCTGCAGCGTGAGACAGCCTGCAGCGTTATGTATAATGAGTAGACACCTGTGCGCTCCATAGCGGACTGCAGCGTGAGACAGCCTGCAGCGTTATGGTAATGAGTATACACCTGTACGTTGCATAGCGGCCTGCAGCGTGAGACAGCCTGCAGCGTTATGTATAATGAGTAGACACCTGTGCGCTCCATAGCGGACTACAGCGTGAGACAGCCTGCAGCGTTATGGTAATGAGTATACACCTATACGTTCCATAGCGGCCTGCAGCGTGAGACAGCCTGCAGCGTTATGTATAATGAGTATACACCTGTACGCTCCATAGCGTCCTGCGGCGTGAGACAGCCTGCAGCGTTATGTATATTGAGTAGACACCTGTGCGCTGCAAAGCGGCTTGCGGGCTGAGATAGCCTGCAGCGCTATGTATAATGAGGATACAACTGTACGCTCCATAGCGGCCTGCGCCTTGAGACAGCCTGCAGCATTATGTATAATGACTATACACCTGTACGCTCCATAGCGGCCTGCGCCGTGAGACAGCCTGCAGCGTTATGTATAATGAGTATACACCTGTGCGCTCCATAGCGGACTGCAGCGTGAGACAGCCTGCAGCGTTATGGTAATGAGTATACACCTGTACGTTGCATAGCGGACTGCAGCGTGAGACAGCCTGCAGCGCTATGTATAATGTGTAGACACCTGTGCGCTGCAAAGCGGCTTGCGGCGTGAGACAGCCTGCAGCGTTGTATTAATGAGTATACGCCAGTACGTTCCATAGCGACCTGCAGCGCGAGAGAGCCTGCAGCGTTATGTATAATGAGTAGACACCTGTGCGTTGCAAAGCGGACTGCAGCGTGAGAGAGCCTGCAGCGTTATGTATGATGAGTATACTCTTGTGCGCTCCATAGCGGACTGCAGCGCTATGTATAATGAGTAGACACCTGTGCGCTGCAAAGCGGACTGCAGCGTGAGATGGCCTGCAGCGTTATGTATAATGAGTATAAACCTGTACGTTCCATACCGGTGTGCGGCGTGAGACAGCCTGCAGCGCTATGTATAATGAGTATACACCTGTGCTCTGCAAAGCGGCCTGCGGCGTGAGACAGCCTGCAGCGTTATGTATAATGAGTAGACCCCTGTGTGCTGCAAAGCGGCCTGCGGCGTGAGACAGCCTGCATCGTTGTATTAATGAGTATACGCCTGTACGTTCCATAGCGGCCTTCAGCGCGAGACAGCATGCAGCGTTATGTATAATGAGTAGACACTTGTGCGCTGCAAAGCGGCCTGCGGCGTGAGACAGCCTGCAGGGCTATGTATAATGAGTAGACCCCTGTGCGCTGCAAAGCGGCCTGCGGCGTGAGACAGCCTGCAGCGTTGTATTAATGAGTATACGCCTGTACGTTCCATAGCGGCCTGCAGCGCGAGACAGCCTGCAGCGTTGTATTAATGAGTATACGCCTGTACGTTCCATAGCGGCCTGCAGCGCGAGACAGCCTGCAGCTTTATGTATAATGAGTAGATACCTGTACGCTCCATATCGGCCTGCTGTATGAGACAGCCTGCAGTGCTATGTATAATGAGTATACACCTGTGCTCTGCAAAGCGGCCTGCGGCGTGAGATAGCCTGCAGTGTTATGTATAATGAGTATACACCTGTGCGCTGCAAAGCGGCCTGCGGCGTGAGACAGCCTGCAGCGTTATGTATAATGAGTATACACCTGTGCGCTCCATAGTGGACTGCAGTGTGAGACAGCCTACAGCGCTATGTATAATGAGTATACACCAGTGCGCTGCATAGCGGCTTGCGGCGTGACACAGCCTGCAGTGTTATGTATAATGAGTATACACCTGTGCGCTCCATAGAGGAGTACAGCGTGACACAGCCTGCAGCATTATGTATAATGACTATACACCTGTACGCTCCATAGCGGCCTGCGCCGTGAGACACCATGCAGCGTTATGTATAATGAGTATACACCTGTACGCTCCATAGCGGCCTGCGGCGTGAGACAGCCTGCAGCGTTGTATTAATGAGTATACGCCTGTACGTTCCATAGCGACCTGCAGCGCAAGAGAGCCTGCAGCGTTATGTATAATGAGTAGACACCTGTGGGCTCCATAGCGGCCTGCGGCCTGAGATAGCCTGCAGGGTTATGTATAATGACTATACACCTGTACGCTCCATAGCGGCCTGCAGCGTGAGACAGCCTGCAGCGTTATGTATAATGAGTAGACACCTGTGCGCTCCATAGCGGACTGCAGCATGAGACACCCTGCAGCGTTATGGTAATGAGTATACACCTGTACGTTGCATAGCGGCCTGCAGCGTGAGACAGCCTGCAGCGTTATGTATAATGAGTAGACACCTGTGCGCTCCATAGCGGACTACAGCGTGAGACAGCCTGCAGCGCTATGTATAATGAGGGTACAACTGTACGCTCCATAGCGGCCTGCGCCTTGAGACAGCCTGCAGCATTATGTATAATGACTATACACCTGTACGCTCCATAGCGGCCTGCGCCGTGAGACAGCCTGCAGCGTTATGTATAATGAGTATACACTTGTACACTCCATAGCGGCCTGCGGCGCGAGACAGCCTGCAGCGTTATGTATAATGAGTAGACACCTGTGCGCTGCAAAGCGGCCTACGGCGTGAGATAGCCTGCAGGGCTATGTATAATGAGTAGACACCTGTGCGCTGCAAAGCGGCCTGCCGCGTGAGATAGCCTGCAGCGCTATGTATAATGAGTATACTCTTGTGCGCTCCATAGCGGACTGCAGCGTTATGTATAATGAGTATACACCTGTGCGCTCCATAGCGGACTGCAGTGTGAGACAGCCTGCAGCGTTATGGTAAGAGTATACACCTGTACGTTGCATAGCGGCCTGCAGCGTGAGACAGCCTGCAGCGTTATGTATAATGAGTAGACACCTGTGCGCTCCATAGCGGACTGCAGCGTGAGACAGCCTGCAGCGCTATGTATAATGTGTAGACACCTGTGCGCTGCAAAGCGGCTTGCGGCGTGAGACAGCCTGCAGCGTTGTATTAATGAGTATACGCCAGTACGTTCCATAGCGACCTGCAGCGCGAGAGAGCCTGCAGCGTTATGTATAATGAGTATACACCTGTACAATCCATAGTGGACTGCAGCGCTATGTATAATGAGTAGACACCTGTGCGTTGCAAAGCGGACTGCAGCGTGAGAGAGCCTGCAGCGTTATGTATGATGAGTATACTCTTGTGCGCTCCATAGCGGACTGCAGCGCTATGTATAATGAGTAGACACCTGTGCGCTGCAAAGCGGACTGCAGCGTGAGATGGCCTGCAGCGTTATGTATAATGAGTATAAACCTGTACGTTCCATACCGGTGTGCGGCGTGAGACAGCCTGCAGCGCTATGTATAATGAGTATACACCTGTGCTCTGCAAAGCGGCCTGCGGCGTGAGACAGCCTGCAGCGTTATGTATAATGAGTAGACCCCTGTGTGCTGCAAAGCGGCCTGCGGCGTGAGACAGCCTGCATCGTTGTATTAATGAGTATACGCCTGTACGTTCCATAGCGGCCTGCAGCGCGAGACAGCATGCAGCGTTATGTATAATGAGTAGACACTTGTGCGCTGCAAAGCGGCCTGCGGCGTGAGACAGCCTGCAGGGCTATGTATAATGAGTAGACCCCTGTGCGCTGCAAAGCGGCCTGCGGCGTGAGACAGCCTGCAGCGTTGTATTAATGAGTATACGCCTGTACGTTCCATAGCGGCCTGCAGCGCGAGACAGCCTGCAGCGTTGTATTAATGAGTATACGCCTGTACGTTCCATAGCGGCCTGCAGCGCGAGACAGCCTGCAGCTTTATGTATAATGAGTAGATACCTGTACGCTCCATATCGGCCTGCTGTATGAGACAGCCTGCAGCGTTATGTATAATGAGTATACACCTGTGCTTTCCATAGTGGACTGCAGTGTGAGACAGCCTACAGCGCTATGTATAATGAGTATACACCAGTGCGCTGCATAGCGGCTTGCGGCGTGACACAGCCTGCAGTGTTATGTATAATGAGTATACACCTGTGCGCTCCATAGCGGAGTACAGCGTGACACAGCCTGTAGCGTTTTGTATAATGAGTATACACCTGTTCGCTCCATAGCGGACTGCAGCGTGAGACAGCCTGCAGCGTTATGTATAATGAGTATACACCTGTGCTCTGCAAAGCGGCCTGCCGCGTGAGACAGCCTGCAGCGTTATGTATAATGAGTAGACCCCTGTGCGCTGCAAAGCGGCCTGCGGCGTGAGACAGCCTGCAGCGTTGTATTAATGAGTATACGCCTGTACGTTCCATAGCGGCCTGCAGCGCGAGAGAGCCTGCAGCGTTATGTATAATGAGTATACACTTGTGCGCTGCAAAGCGGCCTGCGGCGTGAGACAGCCTGCAGGGCTATGTATAATGAGTAGACCCCTGTGCGCTGCAAAGCGGCCTGCGGCGTGAGACAGCCTGCAGCGTTGTATTAATGAGTATACGCCTGTACGTTCCATAGCGGCCTGCAGCGCGAGACAGCCTGCAGCGTTATGTATAATGAGTAGATACCTGTACGCTCCATATCGGCCTGCTGCGTGAGACAGCCTGCAGCGTTATGTATAATGAGTATACTGTTGTGCGCTCCATAGCGGACTGCAGCGCTATGTATAATGTGTAGACACCTGTGCGCTGCAAAGTGGACTGCAGCGTGAGACAGCCTGCAGCGTTATGTATAATGAGTAGACACCTGTGCGCTGCAAAGCGGACTGCAGCGTGAGACAGCCTGCAGCGTTATGTATTATGAGTATACACCTATACGCTCCATAGAGTCCTGCAGCGTGAGAGAGCCTGCAGCGTTATGTATAATGAGTGTACCCTTGTGCGCTCCATAGCGGACTGCAGCGCTATGCATAATGAGTATACACCTGTGCGCCGCAAAGCGGCCTGCAGCGTGAGATAGCCTTCAGCGTTATGTATAATGAGTATACACCTGTACGCTCCATAGCAGCCTGCGGCGTTTGACAACCTGCAGCGTTATGTATGAGTATACACCTGTGCGCTCCATAGCGGCCTGCGGCGTCAGACAGCCTGCAGCGCTATGTATAATGAGTATACTCTTGTGCGCTCCATAGCGGACTGCAGCGTTATGTATGATGAGTAGACACCTGTGCGCTCCATAGCGGACTGCAGCGTGAGACAGCCTGCAGCGTTATGTATAATGAGTATACATCTGTGCACTCCATAGCGGACTGCAGCGTGACACAGCCTGCAGCGTTATGTATAATGAGTATACACCTGTGCGCTCCATAGCGTACTGCAGCATGAGACAGCCTGCAGTGCTATGTATAATCAGTATACACCTCTGCGCTGCAAAGCGGCCTGCAGCGTGAGACAGCCTGCAGCATTATGTATAATGAGTATACACCTGTGCGCTCCATAGCGGACTGCAGCATGAGACAGCCTGCAGCGCTATTTATAATGAGTATATACCTGTGCGCTGCAAAGCGGCCTGCAGCATGAGACAGCCTGCAGCGTTATGTATAACGAGTATACTGTTATGCGCTCCATAGCGGACTGCAGCGCTATGTATAATGAGTAGACACCTGTTTGCTGCAAAGCGGACTGCGGAGTGAGACAGCCTGCAGCGTTATGTATAACGAGTATACTGTTACGCGCTCCATAGCGGACTGCAGCGCTATGTATAATGAGTAGACACCTGTTTGCTGCAAAGCGGACTGCGGAGTGAGACAGCCTGCAGCGTTATGTATAATGAGTGTACCCTTGTGCGCTCCATAGCGGACTGCAGCGCTATGCATAATGAGTATACACCTGTGCGCCGCAAAGCGGCCTGCAGCGTGAGATAGCCTTCAGCGTTATGTATAATGAGTATACACCTGTACGCTCCATAGCAGCCTGCGGCGTCAGACAGCCTGCAGCGTTATGTATAATGAGTAGACACCTGTGCGCTTCAAAGCGGCCTGCGGCGTGACATAGCCTGCAGCGCTATGTATAATGAGTATACACCTGTGCGCTGCAAAGCGGCCTGCAGCGTGAGACAGCCTGCAGCGTTATGTATAATGAGTATACACCTGTGCGCTCCATAGCGGACTGCAGCGTGAGACAGCCTGCAGCGTTATGTATGAGTATACACCTGTGCGCTCCATAGCGGCCTGCGGCGTCAGACAGCCTGCAGCGCTATGTATAATGAGTATACTCTTGTGCGCTCCATAGCGGACTGCAGCGTTATGTATGATGAGTAGACACCTGTGCGCTCCATAGCGGACTGCAGCGTGAGACAGCCTGCAGCGTTATGTATAATGAGTATACATCTGTGCACTCCATAGCGGACTGCAGCGTGATACAGTCTGCAGTGTTATGTATAATGAGTATACACCTGTGCGCTCCATAGCGGACTGCAGCATGAGACAGCCTGCAGTGCTATGTATAATCAGTATACACCTCTGCGCTGCAAAGCGGCCTGCAGAATGAGATAGCCTGCAGCGCTATGTATAATGAGTAGACACCTGTACGCTCCATATCGGCCTGTGGCGTGAGACAGCCTGCAGCGTTATGTATAATGAGTATACACCTCTGCCCTCCATAGCGGACTGCAGCATGAGACAGCCTGCAGCGCTATGTATAATGAGTATACACCTGTGCGCTGCAAAGCGGCCTGCAGCGTGAGACAGCCTGCAGCATTATGTATAATGAGTATACACCTGTGCGCTCCATAGCGGACTGCAGCGTGAGACAGCCTGCAGCGTTATGTATAATGAGTATACACCTGTGCGCTCCATAGCGGACTGCAGCATGAGACAGCCTGCAGCGCTATATATAATGAGTATATACCTGTGCGCTGCAAAGCGGCCTGCACCATGATACAGCCTGCAGCGTTATGTATAACGAGTATACTGTTGCGCGCTCCATAGCGGACTGCAGCGCTATGTATAATGAGTAGACACCTGTTTGCTGCAAAGCGGACTGCGGCGTGAGACAGCCTGCAGCGTTATGTATAATGAGGATACACCTGTACGCTCCATAGCGGCCTGCTGCATGAGACAGCCTGCAGCGTTATGTATAATGAGTATACACCTGTGCGCTCCATAGTGGACTTCAGTGTGAGACAGCCTACAGCGCTATGTATAATGAGTATACACCAGTGCGCTGCATACCAGCTTGCGGCGTAACACAGCCTGCAGCGTTATGTATAATGAGTATACACCAGTACGCTCCATAGCGGCCTGCGGCGTGAGACAGCCTGCAGCGTTATGTATAATGAGTAGACCCCTGTGCGCTGCAAAGCGGCTTGCGGCGTGAGACAGCCTGCAGCGTTGTATTAATGAGTATACGCCTGTACGTTCCATAGCGGCCTGCAGCGCCAGACAGCCTGCAGCGTTATGTATAATGAGTAGACACTTGTGCGCTGCAAAGCGGCCTGCGGCGTGAGACAGCCTGCAGGGCTATGTATAATGAGTAGACCCCTGTGCGCTGCAAAGCGGCCTGCGGCGTGAGACAGCCTGCAATGTTGTATTAATGAGTATACGCCTGTACGTTCCATAGCGGCCTGCAGTGCGAGACAGCCTGCAGCGTTATGTATAATGAGTAGATACCTGTACGCTCCATATCGGCCTGCTGCGTGAGACAGCCTGCAGCGTTATGTAAAATGAGTATACTGTTGTGCGGTCCATAGCGGACTGCAGCGCTATTTATAATGAGTAGACACCTGTGCGCTGCAAAGCGGACTGCAGCGTGAGACAGCCTGCAGCGTTATGTATAATGAGTATACACCTATTCGCTCCATAGAGTCCTGCGGTGTGAGACAGCCTGCAGCGTTATGTATAATGAATAGACACCTGTGCGCTGAAAAGCGGCTTGCGGCATGAGATAGCCTGCAGCGTTATGTATGAGTATACACTTCTACGATCCATAGCGGCCTGCGGCATGAGACAGCGTGCAGCGTTATGTATAATGAGTATACACCTGTACGCTCCATAGCGGCCTGCGGCGTGAGACAGTCTTCAGCGTTATGTATAATGAGTAGACAACAGTGTGCTGCAAAGCGGCCTGCGGCGTGAGACAGCCTGCAGCGCTATGTATAATGAATATACACCTGTGCGCTGCAAAGCGGCCTGCAGCGTGAGACAGCCTGCAGCGTTATGTATAATGAGTATACACCTGGGCGCTCGATAGCGGACTGCAGCGTGAGACAGCCTGCAGCGTTATGTATAATGAGCAGATACCTGTACGCTCCATATAGGCCTGCTGCGTGAGACAGCCTGCAGCGTTATGTATAATGAGTATACTGTTGTGCGCTCCATAGCGGACTGCAGCGCTATGTATAATGAGTAGACCCCTGTGCGCTGCAAAGCGGCCTGCAGCGTGAGACAGCCTGCAGCATTATGTATAATGAGTATACACCTGTGCGCTCCATAGCGGACTGCAGCCTGAGACAGCCTGCAGCGCTATGTATAATGAGTATACACCTGTGCGCTGCAAAGCGGCCTGCGGCATGAGACAGCCTGCAGCGCTATGTATAATGAGTAGACACCTGTGCGCTGCAAAGCGGACTGCGGCGTGAGACAGCCTGCAGCGTTATGTATAATGAGTATACACCTGTACGCTCCATAGCGGCCTGCTGCATGAGACAGCCTGCAGCGTTATGTATAATGAGTATACACCTGTGCGCTCCATAGTGGACTGCAGTGTGAGACAGCCTACAGCGCTATGTATAATGAGTATACACCAGTGCGCTGCATAGCGGCTTCCGGCGTGACACAGCCTGCAGTGTTATGTAAAATGAGTATACACCTGTGCGCTCCATAGCGGAGTACAGCGTGACACAGCCTGCAGCGTTATGTATAATGAGTATACACCTGTGCGCTCCATAGCGGACTGCAGCGTGAGACAGCCTGCAGCGCTATGTTTAATGAGTATACACCTGTGCTCTGCAAAGCGGCCTGCGGCGTGAGACAGACTGCAGCGTTATGTATAATGAGTATACTCTTGTGCGCTCCATAGCGGACTGCAGCGCTATGTATAATGAGTAGACACCTGTGCGCTGCAAAGCGGACTGCAGCGTGAGATGGCCTGCAGCGTTATGTATAATGAGTATAAACCTGTACATTCCATAGCGGTGTGCGGCGTGAGACAGCCTGCAGTGTTATGTATAATGAGTATACACCTGTACGCTCCATAGCGGCCTGCGGCGTGAGACAGCCTGCAGCGTTGTATTAATGAGTATACGCCTGTATATTCCATAGCGGCCTGCAGCGCGAGAGAGCCTGCAGCGTTATGTATAATGAGTATACACCTGTGCGCTGCAAAGCGGATTGCAGCGTGAGACAGCCTGCAGCGCTATGTATAATGAGTGGACACCTGTGCGCTGCAAAGCGGCCTGCGGCGTGAGACAGCCTGCAGCGTTATGTATAATGAGTATACACCTGTGCGCTGCAAAGCGGATTGCAGCGTGAGACAGCCTGCAGCGCTATGTATAATGAGTGGACACCTGTGCGCTGCAAAGCGGCCTGCGGCGTCAGACAGCCTGCAGCGTTATGTATAATGAGTATACACCTGTGCGCTGCAAAGCGGACTGCAGCGTGAGACAGCCTGCAGCGCTATGTATAATGAGTAGACACCTGTGCGCTGCAAAGCGGACTGCAGCGTGAGACAGCCTGCAGCGTTATGTATAATGAGTATACACCTGTGCGCTGCAAAGCGGACTGCGGCGTGAGACAGCCTGCAGCTCTATGTATAATGAGGATACACCTGTGCGCTGCAAAGCGGACTGCGGCGTTAGACAGCCTGCAGCGCTATGTATAATGAGTAGACACCTGTGCGCTACAAAGTGGACTGCAGCGTGAGACAGCCTGCAGCGTTATGTATAGTGAGTGTACTCTTGTGCGCTGCAAAGCGGCCTGCGGCGTGAGACAGCCTGCAGCGTTATGTATAATGAGTATACGCCTGTAGGTTCCGTAGCGGCCTGCGGCGTGAGACAGCCTGCAGCGTTATGTATAATGAGTATACACCTGTGCGCTCCATAGCGGAGTACAGCGTGACACAGCCTGCAGCGTTATGTATAATGAGTATACACCTGTGCGCTCCATAGCGGACTGCAGCGTGAGACAGCCTGCAGCGCTATGTTTAATGAGTATACACCTGTGCTCTGCAAAGCGGCCTGCGGCGTGAGACAGCCTGCAGCGTTATGTATAATGAGTAGACCCCTGTGCGCTGCAAAGCGGCATGCGGCGTGAGACAGCCTGCAGCGTTGTATTAATGAGTATACGCCTGTACGTTCCATAGCGGCCTGCAGCGCGAGACAGCCTGCAGCGTTATGTATAATGAGTAGACACTTGTGCGCTGCAAAGTGGCCTGCGGCGTGAGACAGCCTGCAGCATTATGTATAATGAGTAGACACCTGTGCGTTGCAAAGCGGACTGCAGCGTGAGAGAGCCTGCAGCGTTATGTATAATGAGTGTACCCTTGTGCGCTCCATAGCGGACTGCAGCCCTATGCATAATGAGTATACACCTGTGCGCCGCAAAGCGGCCTGCAGCGTGAGATAGCCTGCAGCGTTATGTATAATGAGTATACACCTGTACGCTCCATAGCGGCCTGCGGCGTCAGACAGCCTGCAGCGTTATGTATAATGTGTATACACCTGTGCGCTTCAAAGCGGCCTGCGGCGTGACATAGCCTGCAGCGCTATGTATAATGAGTATACACCTGTGCGCTGCAAAGCGGCCTGCAGCGTGAGACAGCCTGCATCGTTATGTATAATGAGTATACACCTGTGCGCTGCAAAGCGGACTGCAGCGTGAGACAGCCTGCAGCGCTATGTATAATGAGTAGACACCTGAGCGCTACAAAGTGGACTGCAGCGTGAGACAGCCTGCAGCGTTATGTATAATGAGTATACACCTGTGCGCTGCAAAGCGGCCTGCAGCGTGAGAGAGCTTGCAGCGTTATGTATAGTGAGTGTACTCTTGTGCGCTGCAAAGCGGCCTACGGCGTGAGACAGCCTGCAGCGTTATGTATAATGAGTATACGCCTGTACGTTCCGTAGCGGCCTGCAGCGAGAGAGAGCCTGCAGCGTTATGTATAATGAGTAGACACCTGTGCGCTCCATAGCGGGCTGCAGCGTGAGACAGCCTGCAGCGTTATGGTAATGAGTATACACCTATACGTTCCATAGCGGCCTGCAGCGTGAGACAGCCTGCAGCGTTATGTATAATGAGTAGACACCTGTGCGCTGCAAAGCGGCCTACGGCGTGAGATAGCCTGCAGGGCTATGTATAATGAGTAGACACCTGTGCGCTGCTAAGCGGCCTGTAGCGTGAGACAGCCTGCAGCGTTGTATTAATGAGTATACGCCTGTACGTTCCATAGCGGCCTGCAGCGCGAGACAGCCTGCAGCATTATGTATAATGAGTAGACACCTGTGCGCTGCAAAGCGGCCTGCGGCCTGAGATAGCCTGCAGCGCTATGTATAATGAGTATACACCTGTGCGCTCCATAGCGGACTGCAGCGTGAGACAGCCTGCAGCGTTATGGTAATGAGTATACACCTGTACGTTGCATAGCGGCCTGCAGCGTGAGACAGCCTGCAGCGTTATGTATAATGAGTAGACACCTGTGCGCTCCATAGCGGACTGCAGCGTGAGACAGCCTGCAGCGCTATGTATAATGTGTAGACACCTGTGCGCTGCAAAGCGGCTTGCGGCGTGAGACAGCCTGCAGCGTTGTATTAATGAGTATACGCCTGTACGTTCCATAGCGACCTGCAGCGCGAGAGAGCCTGCAGCGTTATGTATAATGAGTATACACCTGTACACTCCATAGCGGACTGCAGCGCTATGTATAATGAGTAGACACCTGTGCGTTGCAAAGCGGACTGCAGCGTGAGAGAGCCTGCAGCGTTATGTATAATGAGTATACTCTTGTGCGCTCCATAGCGGACTGCAGCGCTATGTATAATGAGTAGACACCTGTGCGCTGCAAAGCGGACTGCAGCGTGAGATGGCCTGCAGCGTTATGTATAATGAGTAGACACCTGTGCACTGCAAAGCGGCCTGCGGCGTCAGACAGCCTGCAGCGTTATGTATAATGAGTAAACACCTGTGCGCTGCAAAGCGGCCTGCGGCGTGAGACAGCCTGCAGCGTTATGGATAATGAGTATACACCTGTGCGCTGCAAAGCGGACTGCAGCGTGAGACAGCCTGCAGCGCTATGTATAATGAGTGGATACCTGCGCCCTGCAAAGCGGCCTGCGGCGTCAGACAGCCTGCAGCGTTATGTATAATGAGTATACACCTGTGCGCTGCAAAGCGGACTGCAGCGTGAGACAGCCTGCAGCGCTATGTATAATGAGTACACACCTGTGCGCTGCAAAGCGGACTGCAGCGTGAGACAGTCTGCAGCGTTATGTATAATGAGTATACACCTGTGCGCTGCAAAGCGGACTGCGGCGTGAGACAGCCTGCAGCGCTATGTATAATGAGGATACACCTGTGCGCTGCAAAGCGGACTGCGGCGTGAGACAGCCTGCAGCGCTATGTATAATGAGTAGACACCTGTGCGCTACAAAGTGGACTGCAGCGTGAGACAGCCTGCAGCGTTATGTATAGTGAGTGTACTCTTGTGCGCTGCAAAGCGGACTGCGGCGTGAGACAGCCTGCAGCGTTATGTATAATGAGTATACGCCTGTACGTTCCATAGCGGCCTGCAGCGAGACAGAGCCTGCAGCGTTATGTATAATGAGTAGACACCTGTGCGCTGCAAAGCGGCCTGCGGCGTGAGACAGCCTGCAGCGTTATGTATAATGAGTATACACGTGTATGCTCCATAGCAGCCTGCGGCGTGACACAGCCTGCAGCGCTATGTATAATGAGTAGACACCTGTGCGCTGCAAAGCGGACTGCAGCGTGAGACAGCCTGCAGCTTTATGTATAAAGAGTATACTCTTTTGCGCTCCATAGCGGACTGCAGCGCTATGTATAATGAGTAGACACCTGTGCGCTGCAAAGCGGACTGCAGCGTGAGATGGCCTGCAGCGTTATGTATAATGAGTATACACCTGTACGCTCCATAGCGGCCAGCGGCGTGAGACAGCCTGCAGCGTTATGTATAATGAGTATACACCTTGTCGCTCCGTAGCGGCCTGCGGCATGAGACAGCCTGCAGCGTTATGTATAATGAGTATACACCTGTGCGATGCAAAGCGGCTTGTGGCGTGATACAGCCTGCAGCGCTATGTATAATGAGTATATACCTGTGCGCTGCAAAGCGGCCTGCACCGTGAGACAGCCTGCAGCGTTATGTATGAGTATACTCTTGTGCGCTCCATAGCGGACTGCAGCGTTATGTATAATGAGTATACACCTGTACGCTCCATAGCGGCCTGCGGCGTGAGACTGCCTTCAGCGTTATGTATAATGAGTAGACACCTGTGCGCTGCAAAGCGGCCTGCGGCATGAGACAGCCTGCAGCGCTATGTATAATGAGTAGACACCTGTTTGCTGCAAAGCGGACTGCGGCGTGAGACAGCCTGCAGCGTTATGTATAATGAGTATACACCTGTACGCTCCATAGCGGCCTGCTGCATGAGACAGCCTGCAGCGTTATGTATAATGAGTATACACCTGTGCGCTCCATAGTGGACTGCAGTGTGAGACAGCCTACAGCACTATGTATAATGAGTATACACCATTGCGCTGCATAGCGGCTTGCGGCGTGACACAGCCTGCAGTGTTATGTAAAATGAGTATACACCTGTGCGCTCCATAGCGGAGTACAGCGTGACAGAGCCTGCAGCGTTATGTATAATGAGTATACACCTGTGCGCTCCATAGCGGACTGCAGCGTGAGACAGCCTGCAGCGCTATGTTTAATGAGTATACACCTGTGCTCTGCAAAGCGGCCTGCGGCGTGAGACAGCCTGCAGCGTTATGTATAATGAGTATACTCTTGTGCGCTCCATAGCGGACTGCAGCGCTATGTATAATGAGTAGACATCTGTGCGCTGCAAAGCGGACTGCAGCGTGAGATGGCCTGCAGCGTTATGTATAATGAGTATAAACCTGTACGTTCCATAGCGGTGTGCGGCGTGAGACAGCCTGCAGTGTTATGTATAATGAGTATACACCTGTACGCTCCATAGCGGCCTGCGGCGTGAGACAGCCTGCAGCGTTGTATTAATGAGTATACGCCTGTACATTCCATAGCGGCCTGCAGCGCGAGAGAGCCTGCAGCGTTATGTATAATGAGTAGACACCTGTGCGCTGCAAAGCGGCCTGCGGCGTGAGACAGCCTGCAGCGTTATGTATAATGAGTATACACCTGTGCGCTGCAAAGCGGAATGCAGCGTGAGACAGCCTGCAGCGCTATGTATAATGAGTGGACACCTGTGCGCTGCAAAGCGGCCTGCGGCGTCAGACAGCCTGCAGCGTTATGTATAATGAGTATACACCTGTGCGCTGCAAAGCGGACTGCAGCGTGAGACAGCCTGCAGCGCTATGTATAATGAGTAGACACCTGTGCGCTGCAAAGCAGACTGCAGCGTGAGACAGCCTGCAGCGCTATGTATAATGAGGATACACCTGTGCGCTGCAAAGCGGACTGCGGCGTTAGACAGCTTGCAGCGCTATGTATAATGAGTAGACACCTGTGCGCTACAAAGTGGACTGCAGCGTGAGACAGCCTGCAGCGTTATGTATAGTGAGTGTACTCTTGTGCGCTGCAAAGCGGCCTGCGGCGTGAGACAGCCTGCAGCGTTGTATTAATGAGTATACGCCTGTACGTTCCATAGCGGCCTGCAGCGCGAGACAGCCTGCAGCATTATGTATAATGAGTAGACACCTGTGCGCTGCAAAGCGGCCTGCGGCCTGAGATAGCCTGCAGCGCTATGTATAATGAGTATACACCTGTGCACTCCATAGCGGACTGCAGCGTGAGACAGCCTGCAGCGCTATGTATAATGTGTAGACACCTGTGCGCTGCAAAGCGGCCTGCGGCGTGAGACAGCCTGCAGCGTTATGTATAATGAGTAGACACCTGTGCGCTCCATAGCGGACTGCAGCGTGAGACAGCCTGCAGCGCTATGTATAATGTGTAGACACCTGTGCGCTGCAAAGCGGCTTGCGGCGTGAGACAGCCTGCAGCGTTGTATTAATGAGTATACGCCTGTACGTTCCATAGCGACCTGCAGCGCGAGAGAGCCTGCAGCGTTATGTATAATGAGTATACACCTGTACACTCCATAGCGGACTGCAGCGCTATGTATAATGAGTAGACACCTGTGCGTTGCAAAGCGGACTGCAGCGTGAGAGAGCCTGCAGCGTTATGTATAATGAGTATACTCTTGTGCGCTCCATAGCGGACTGCAGCGCTATGTATAATGAGTAGACACCTGTGCGCTGCAAAGCGGACTGCAGCGTGAGATGGCCTGCAGCGTTATGTATAATGAGTAGACACCTGTGCACTGCAAAGCGGCCTGCGGCGTCAGACAGCCTGCAGCGTTATGTATAATGAGTAAACACCTGTGCGCTGCAAAGCGGCCTGCGGCGTGAGACAGCCTGCAGCGTTATGGATAATGAGTATACACCTGTGCGCTGCAAAGCGGA
The DNA here is from genome assembly GCA_023362775.1 of Charina bottae. Taxonomy (NCBI): domain Eukaryota; kingdom Metazoa; phylum Chordata; class Lepidosauria; order Squamata; family Charinaidae; genus Charina; species Charina bottae. Next base: position 1,421,606 of record JALMGJ010000067.1, read on the forward strand.
CTGCAGCGTGAGACAGCCTGCAGCGCTATGTATAATGAGTGGATACCTGCGCCCTGCAAAGCGGCCTGCGGCGTCAGACAGCCTGCAGCGTTATGTATAATGAGTATACACCTGTGCGCTGCAAAGCGGACTGCAGCGTGAGACAGCCTGCAGCGCTATGTATAATGAGTACACACCTGTGCGCTGCAAAGCGGACTGCAGCGTGAGACAGTCTGCAGCGTTATGTATAATGAGTATACACCTGTGCGCTGCAAAGCGGACTGCGGCGTGAGACAGCCTGCAGCGCTATGTATAATGAGGATACACCTGTGCGCTGCAAAGCGGACTGCGGCGTGAGACAGCCTGCAGCGCTATGTATAATGAGTAGACACCTGTGCGCTACAAAGTGGACTGCAGCGTGAGACAGCCTGCAGCGTTATGTATAGTGAGTGTACTCTTGTGCGCTGCAAAGCGGACTGCGGCGTGAGACAGCCTGCAGCGTTATGTATAATGAGTATACGCCTGTACGTTCCATAGCGGCCTGCAGCGAGACAGAGCCTGCAGCGTTATGTATAATGAGTAGACACCTGTGCGCTGCAAAGCGGCCTGCGGCGTGAGACAGCCTGCAGCGTTATGTATAATGAGTATACACGTGTACGCTCCATAGCAGCCTGCGGCGTGACACAGCCTGCAGCGCTATGTATAATGAGTAGACACCTGTGCGCTGCAAAGCGGACTGCAGCGTGAGACAGCCTGCAGCGTTATGTATAAAGAGTATACTCTTTTGCGCTCCATAGCGGACTGCAGCGCTATGTATAATGAGTAGACACCTGTGCGCTGCAAAGCGGACTGCAGCGTGAGATGGCCTGCAGCGTTATGTATAATGAGTATACACCTGTACGCTCCATAGCGGCCAGCGGCGTGAGACAGCCTGCAGCGTTATGTATAATGAGTATACACCTTGTCGCTCCGTAGCGGCCTGCGGCATGAGACAGCCTGCAGCGTTATGTATAATGAGTATACACCTGTGCGATGCAAAGCGGCTTGTGGCGTGATACAGCCTGCAGCGCTATGTATAATGAGTATATACCTGTGCGCTGCAAAGCGGCCTGCACCGTGAGACAGCCTGCAGCGTTATGTATGAGTATACTCTTGTGCGCTCCATAGCGGACTGCAGCGTTATGTATAATGAGTATACACCTGTACGCTCCATAGCGGCCTGCGGCGTGAGACTGCCTTCAGCGTTATGTATAATGAGTAGACACCTGTGCGCTGCAAAGCGGCCTGCGGCATGAGACAGCCTGCAGCGCTATGTATAATGAGTAGACACCTGTTTGCTGCAAAGCGGACTGCGGCGTGAGACAGCCTGCAGCGTTATCTATAATGAGTATACACCTGTACGCTCCATAGCGGCCTGCTGCATGAGACAGCCTGCAGCGTTATGTATAATGAGTATACACCTGTGCGCTCCATAGTGGACTGCAGTGTGAGACAGCCTACAGCACTATGTATAATGAGTATACACCATTGCGCTGCATAGCGGCTTGCGGCGTGACACAGCCTGCAGTGTTATGTAAAATGAGTATACACCTGTGCGCTCCATAGCGGAGTACAGCGTGACAGAGCCTGCAGCGTTATGTATAATGAGTATACACCTGTGCGCTCCATAGCGGACTGCAGCGTGAGACAGCCTGCAGCGCTATGTTTAATGAGTATACACCTGTGCTCTGCAAAGCGGCCTGCGGCGTGAGACAGCCTGCAGCGTTATGTATAATGAGTATACTCTTGTGCGCTCCATAGCGGACTGCAGCGCTATGTATAATGAGTAGACATCTGTGCGCTGCAAAGCGGACTGCAGCGTGAGATGGCCTGCAGCGTTATGTATAATGAGTATAAACCTGTACGTTCCATAGCGGTGTGCGGCGTGAGACAGCCTGCAGTGTTATGTATAATGAGTATACACCTGTACGCTCCATAGCGGCCTGCGGCGTGAGACAGCCTGCAGCGTTGTATTAATGAGTATACGCCTGTACATTCCATAGCGGCCTGCAGCGCGAGAGAGCCTGCAGCGTTATGTATAATGAGTAGACACCTGTGCGCTGCAAAGCGGCCTGCGGCGTGAGACAGCCTGCAGCGTTATGTATAATGAGTATACACCTGTGCGCTGCAAAGCGGAATGCAGCGTGAGACAGCCTGCAGCGCTATGTATAATGAGTGGACACCTGTGCGCTGCAAAGCGGCCTGCGGCGTCAGACAGCCTGCAGCGTTATGTATAATGAGTATACACCTGTGCGCTGCAAAGCGGACTGCAGCGTGAGACAGCCTGCAGCGCTATGTATAATGAGTAGACACCTGTGCGCTGCAAAGCAGACTGCAGCGTGAGACAGCCTGCAGCGTTGTGTATAATGAGTATACACCTGTGCGCTGCAAAGCGGACTGCGGCGTGAGACAGCCTGCAGCGCTATGTATAATGAGGATACACCTGTGCGCTGCAAAGCGGACTGCGGCGTTAGACAGCTTGCAGCGCTATGTATAATGAGTAGACACCTGTGCGCTACAAAGTGGACTGCAGCGTGAGACAGCCTGCAGCGTTATGTATAGTGAGTGTACTCTTGTGCGCTGCAAAGCGGCCTGCGGCGTGAGACAGCCTGCAGCGTTATGTATAATGAGTATACGCCTGTACGTTCCGTAGCGGCCTGCGGCGTGAGACAGCCTGCAGCGTTATGTATAATGAGTATACACCTGTACGCTCCAAAGCAGCCTGCGGCGTGAGACAGCCTGCAGCGCTATGTATAATGAGTAGACACCTGTGCGCTACAAAGTGGACTGCAGCGTGAGACAGCCTGCAGCGTTATGTATAATGAGTATACACCTGTGCGCTGCAAAGCGGCCTGCAGCGTGAGAGAGCTTGCAGCGTTATGTATAGTGAGTGTACTCTTGTGCGCTGCAAAGCGGCCTGCGACGTGAGACAGCCTGCAGCGTTATGTATAATGAGTATACGCCTGCACGTTCCGTAGCGGCCTGCAGCGAGACAGAGCCTGCAGCGTTATGTATAATGAGTATATACCTGTGCGCTGCAAAGCGGCCTGCACCGTGAGACAGCCTGCAGCGTTATGTATGAGTATACTCTTGTGCGCTCCATAGCGGACTGCAGCGTTATGTATAATGAGTATACACCTGTACGCTCCATAGCGGCCTGCGGCGTGAGACAGCCTTCAGCGTTATGTATAATGAGTAGACACCTGTGCGCTGCAAAGCGGCCTGCGGCATGAGACAGCCTGCAGCGCTATGTATAATGAGTAGACACCTGTGCGCTGCAAAGCGGACTGCGGCGTGAGACAGCCTGCAGCGTTATGTATAATGAGTATACACCTGTACGCTCCATAGCGGCCTGCTGCATGAGACAGCCTGCAGCGTTATGTATAATGAGTATACACCATTGCGCTGCATAGCGGCTTCCGGCGTGACACAGCCTGCAGTGTTATGTAAAATGAGTATACACCTGTGCGCTCCATAGCGGAGTACAGCGTGACACAGCCTGCAGCGTTATGTATAATGAGTATACACCTGTGCGCTCCATAGCGGACTGCAGCGTGAGACAGCCTGCAGCGCTATGTTTAATGAGTATACACCTGTGCTCTGCAAAGCGGCCTGCGGCGTGAGACAGCCTGCAGCGTTATGTATAATGAGTATACTCTTGTGCGCTCCATAGCGGACTGCAGCGCTATGTATAATGAGTAGACACCTGTGCGCTGCAAAGCGGACTGCAGCGTGAGATGGCCTGCAGCGTTATGTATAATGAGTATAAACCTGTACATTCCATAGCGGTGTGCGGCGTGAGACAGCCTGCAGTGTTATGTATAATGAGTATACACCTGTACGCTCCATAGCGGCCTGCGGCGTGAGACAGCCTGCAGCTTTGTATTAATGAGTATACGCCTGTATATTCCATAGCGGCCTGCAGCGCGAGAGAGCCTGCAGCGTTATGTATAATGAGTAGACACCTGTGCGCTGCAAAGCGGCCTGCGGCGTGAGACAGTCTGCAGCGTTATGTATAATGAGTATACACCTGTGCGCTGCAAAGCGGATTGCAGCGTGAGACAGCCTGCAGCGCTATGTATAATGAGTGGACACCTGTGCGCTGCAAAGCGGCCTGCGGCGTCAGACAGCCTGCAGCGTCATGTATAATGAGTATACACCTGTGCGCTGCAAAGTGGACTGCAGCGTGAGACAGCCTGCAGCGTTATGTATAGTGAGTGTACTCTTGTGCGCTGCAAAGCGGCCTGCGGCGTGAGACAGCCTGCAGCGTTATGTATAATGAGTATACGCCTGTACGTTCCGTAGCGGCCTGCGGCGTGAGACAGCCTGCAGCGTTATGTATAATGAGTATACACCTGTACGCTCCAAAGCAGCCTGCGGCGTGAGACAGCCTGCAGCGCTATGTATAATGAGTAGACACCTGTGCGCTACAAAGTGGACTGCAGCGTGAGACAGCCTGCAGCGTTATGTATAATGAGTATACACCTGTGCGCTGCAAAGCGGCCTGCAGCGTGAGAGAGCTTGCAGCGTTATGTATAGTGAGTGTACTCTTGTGCGCTGCAAAGCGGCCTGCGGCGTGAGACAGCCTGCAGCGTTATGTATAATGAGTATACGCCTGCACGTTCCGTAGCGGCCTGCAGCGAGACAGAGCCTGCAGCGTTATGTATAATGAGTATATACCTGTGCGCTGCAAAGCGGCCTGCACCGTGAGACAGCCTGCAGCGTTATGTATGAGTATACTCTTGTGCGCTCCATAGCGGACTGCAGCGTTATGTATAATGAGTATACACCTGTACGCTCCATAGCGGCCTGCGGCGTGAGACAGCGTTCAGCGTTATGTATAATGAGTAGACACCTGTGCGCTGCAAAGCGGCCTGCGGCATGAGACAGCCTGCAGCGCTATGTATAATGAGTAGACACCTGTGCGCTGCAAAGCGGACTGCGGCGTGAGACAGCCTGCAGCGTTATGTATAATGAGTATACACCTGTACGCTCCATAGCGGCCTGCTGCATGAGACAGCCTGCAGCGTTATGTATAATGAGTATACACCATTGCGCTGCATAGCGGCTTCCGGCGTGACACAGCCTGCAGTGTTATGTAAAATGAGTATACACCTGTGCGCTCCATAGCGGAGTACAGCGTGACACAGCCTGCAGCGTTATGTATAATGAGTATACACCTGTGCGCTCCATAGCGGACTGCAGCGTGAGACAGCCTGCAGCGCTATGTTTAATGAGTATACACCTGTGCTCTGCAAAGCGGCCTGCGGCGTGAGACAGCCTGCAGCGTTATGTATAATGAGTATACTCTTGTGCGCTCCATAGCGGACTGCAGCGCTATGTATAATGAGTAGACACCTGTGCGCTGCAAAGCGGACTGCAGCGTGAGATGGCCTGCAGCGTTATGTATAATGAGTATAAACCTGTACATTCCATAGCGGTGTGCGGCGTGAGACAGCCTGCAGTGTTATGTATAATGAGTATACACCTGTACGCTCCATAGCGGCCTGCGGCGTGAGACAGCCTGCAGCTTTGTATTAATGAGTATACGCCTGTATATTCCATAGCGGCCTGCAGCGCGAGAGAGCCTGCAGCGTTATGTATAATGAGTAGACACCTGTGCGCTGCAAAGCGGCCTGCGGCGTGAGACAGCCTGCAGCGTTATGTATAATGAGTATACACCTGTGCGCTGCAAAGCGGATTGCAGCGTGAGACAGCCTGCAGCGCTATGTATAATGAGTGGACACCTGTGCGCTGCAAAGCGGCCTGCGGCGTCAGACAGCCTGCAGCGTTATGTATAATGAGTATACACCTGTGCGCTGCAAAGCGGACTGCAGCGTGAGACAGCCTGCAGCGCTATGTATAATGAGTAGACACCTGTGCGCTGCAAAGCGGACTGCAGCGTGAGACAGCCTGCAGCGTTATGTATAATGAGTATACACCTGTGCGCTGCAAAGCGGACTGCGGCGTGAGACAGCCTGCAGCTCTATGTATAATGAGGATACACCTGTGCGCTGCAAAGCGGACTGCGGCGTTAGACAGCCTGCAGCGCTATGTATAATGAGTAGACACCTGTGCGCTACAAAGTGGACTGCAGCGTGAGACAGCCTGCAGCGTTATGTATAGTGAGTGTACTCTTGTGCGCTGCAAAGCGGCCTGCGGCGTGAGACAGCCTGCAGCGTTATGTATAATGAGTATACGCCTGTAGGTTCCGTAGCGGCCTGCGGCGTGAGACAGCCTGCAGCGTTATGTATAATGAGTATACACCTGTGCGCTCCATAGCGGAGTACAGCGTGACACAGCCTGCAGCGTTATGTATAATGAGTATACACCTGTGCGCTCCATAGCGGACTGCAGCGTGAGACAGCCTGCAGCGCTATGTTTAGTGAGTATACACCTGTGCTCTGCAAAGCGGCCTGCGGCGTGAGACAGCCTGCAGCGTTATGTATAATGAGTAGACCCCTGTGCGCTGCAAAGCGGCATGCGGCGTGAGACAGCCTGCAGCGTTGTATTAATGAGTATACGCCTGTACGTTCCATAGCGGCCTGCAGCGCGAGACAGCCTGCAGCGTTATGTATAATGAGTAGACACTTGTGCGCTGCAAAGTGGCCTGCGGCGTGAGACAGCCTGCAGCATTATGTATAATGAGTAGACACCTGTGCGTTGCAAAGCGGACTGCAGCGTGAGAGAGCCTGCAGCGTTATGTATAATGAGTGTACCCTTGTGCGCTCCATAGCGGACTGCAGCGCTATGCATAATGAGTATACACCTGTGCGCCGCAAATCGGCCTGCAGCGTGAGATAGCCTGCAGCGTTATGTATAATGAGTATACACCTGTACGCTCCATAGCGGCCTGCGGCGTCAGACAGCCTGCAGCGTTATGTATAATGAGTATACACCTGTGCGCTGCAAAGCGGCCTGCAGCGTGAGATAGCCTGCAGCGCTATGTATAATGAGTATACACCTGTACGCTCCATAGCGGCCTGCGGCGTCAGACAGCCTGCAGCGTTATGTATAATGAGTAGACACCTGTGCGCTTCAAAGCGGCCTGCGGCGTGACATAGCCTGCAGCGCTATGTATAATGAGTATACACCTGTGCGCTGCAAAGCGGCCTGCAGCGTGAGACAGCCTGCATCGTTATGTATAATGAGTATACACCTGTGCGCTGCAAAGCGGACTGCAGCGTGAGACAGCCTGCAGCGCTATGTATAATGAGTAGACACCTGAGCGCTACAAAGTGGACTGCAGCGTGAGACAGCCTGCAGCGTTATGTATAATGAGTATACACCTGTGCGCTGCAAAGCGGCCTGCAGCGTGAGAGAGCTTGCAGCGTTATGTATAGTGAGTGTACTCTTGTGCGCTGCAAAGCGGCCTACGGCGTGAGACAGCCTGCAGCGTTATGTATAATGAGTATACGCCTGTACGTTCCGTAGCGGCCTGCAGCGAGAGAGAGCCTGCAGCGTTATGTATAATGAGTAGACACCTGTGCGCTGCAAAGCGGCCTGCGGCGTGAGACAGCCTGCAGCGTTATGTATAATGAGTATACATCTGTACGCTCCATAGCAGCCTGCGGCGTGACACAGCCTGCAGCGCTATGTATAATGAGTAGACACCTGTGCGCTGCAAAGCGGACTGCAGAGTGAGACAGCCTGCAGCGTTATGTATAATGAGTATACTCTTGTGCGCTCCATAGCGGACTGCAGCGCTATGTATGATGAGTAGACACCTGTGCGCTGCAAAGCGGACTGCAGCGTGAGATGGCCTGCAGCGTTATGTATAATGAGTATACACCAGTACGCTCCATAGCGGCCAGCGGCGTGAGACAGCCTGCAGCGTTATGTATAATGAGTATACACCTTGTCGCTCCGTAGCGGCCTGCGGCATGAGACAGCCTGCAGCGTTATGTATAATGAGTATACACCTGTGCGATGCAAAGCGGCTTGTGGCGTGATACAGCCTGCAGTGCTATGTATAATGAGTATATACCTGTGCGCTGCAAAGCGGCCTGCAGCATGAGACAGCCTGCAGCGTTATGTATGAGTATACTCTATTGCGCTCCATAGCGGACTGCAGCGTTATGTATAATGAGTATACTCCTGTACGCTCCATAGCGGCCTGCGGCGTGAGACAGCCTTCAGCGTTATGTATAATGAGTAGACACCTGTGCGCTGCAAAGCGGCCTGCGGCATGAGACAGCCTGCAGCGCTATGTATAATGAGTAGACACCTGTTTGCTGCAAAGCGGACTGCGGCGTGAGACAGCCTGCAGCGTTATGTATAATGAGTATACACCTGTACGCTCCATAGCGGCCTGCTGCATGAGACAGCCTGCAGCGTTATGTATAATGAATATACACCATTGCGCTGCATAGCGGCTTGCGGCGTGACACAGCCTGCAGTGTTATGTATAATGAGTATACACCTGTGCGCTCCATAGCGGAGTACAGCGTGACACAGCCTGCAGCGTTATGTATAATGAGTATACACCTGTGCGCTCCATAGCGGACTGCAGCGTGAGACAGCCTACAGCGCTATGTTTAATGAGTATACACCTGTGCTCTGCAAAGCGGCCTGCGGCGTGAGACAGCCTGCAGCGTTATGTATAATGAGTAGACCCCTGTGCGCTGCAAAGCGGCCTGCGGCGTGAGACAGCCTGCAACGTTGTATTAATGAGTATACGCTTGTACGTTCCATAGCGGCCTGCAGCGCGAGACAGCCTGCAGCGTTATGTATAATGAGTAGACACTTGTGCGCTGCAAAGTGGCCTGCGGCGTGAGACAGCCTGCAGCATTATGTATAATGAGTAGACACCTGTGCGTTGCAAAGCGGACTGCAGCGTGAGAGAGCCTGCAGCGTTATGTATAATGAGTGTACCCTTTTGCGCTCCATAGCGGACTGCAGCGCTATGCATAATGAGTATACACCTGTGCGCCGCAAAGCGGCCTGCAGCGTGAGATAGCCTGCAGCGTTATGTATAATGAGTATACACCTGTACACTCCATAGCAGCCTGCGGCGTCAGACAGCCTGCAGCGTTATGTATAATGAGTATACACCTGTGCGCTGCAAAGCGGCCTGCAGCGTTATGTATAATGAGTATACACCTGTACGCTCCATAGCGGCCTGCGGCGTCAGACAGCCTGCAGCGTTATGTATAATGAGTAGACACCTGTGCGCTTCAAAGCGGCCTGCGGCGTGACATAGCCTGCAGCGCTATGTATAAGGAGTATACACCTGTGCGCTGCAAAGCGGCCTGCAGCGTGAGACAGCCTGCAGCGTTATGTATAATGAGTATACACCTGTGCGCTGCAAAGCGGACTGCAGCGTGAGACAGCCTGCAGCGCTATGTATAATGAGTAGACACCTGTGCGCTGCAAAGCGGACTGCAGAGTGAGACAGCCTGCAGCGTTATGTATAATGAGTATACTCTTGTGCGCTCCATAGCGGACTGCAGCGCTATGTATAATGAGTAGACACCTGTGCGCTGCAAAGCGGACTGCAGCGTGAGATGGCCTGCAGCGTTATGTATAATGAGTATACACCTGTACGCTCCATAGCGGCCAGCGGCGTGAGACAGCCTGCAGCGTTATGTATAATGAGTATACACCTTGTCGCTCCGTAGCGGCCTGCGGCATGAGACAGCCTGCAGCGTTATGTATAATCAGTATACACCTGTGCGATGCAAAGCGGCTTGTGGCGTGATACAGCCTGCAGTGCTATGTATAATGAGTATATACCTGTGCGCTGCAAAGCGGTCTGCAGCGTGAGACAGCCTGCAGCGTTATGTATGAGTATACTTTTGTGCGCTCCATAGCGGACTGCAGCGTTATGTATAATGAGTATACACCTGTACTCTCCATTGCGGCCTGCGTCGTGAGACAGCCTTCAGCGTTATGTATAATGAGTAGACACCTGTGTGCTGCAAAGCGGCCTGCGGCATGAGACAGCCTGCAGCGCTATGTATAATGAGTAGACACCTGTTTGCTGCAAAGCGGACTGCGGCGTGAGCCAGCCGGCAGCGTTATGTATAATGAGTATACACCTGTACGCTCCATAGCGGCCTGCTGCATGAGACAGCCTGCAGCGTTATGTATAATGAGTATACACCTGTGCGCTCCATAGTGGACTGCAGTGTGAGACAGCCTACAGCGCTATGTATAATGAGTATAAACCATTGCGCTGCATAGCGGCTTGCGGCGTGACACAGCCTGCAGTGTTATGTATAATGAGTATACACCTGTGCGCTCCATAGCGGAGTACAGCGTGACACAGCCTGCAGCGTTATGTATAATGAGTATACACCTGTGCGATGCAAAGCGGCTTGTGGCATGATACAGCCTGCAGTGCTATGTATAATGAGTATATACCTGTGCGCTGCAAAGCGGCCTGCAGCGTGAGACAGCCTGCAGCGTTATCTATGAGTATACTCTTGTGCGCTCCATAGCGGACTGCAGCGTTATGTATAATGAGTATACACCTGTACGCTCCATAGCGGCCTGCGGCGTGAGACAGCCTTCAGCGTTATGTATAATGAGTAGACACCTGTGCGCTGCAAAGCGGCCTGCGGCATGAGACAGCCTGCAGCGCTATGTATAATGAGTAGACACCTGTTTGCTGCAAAGCGGACTGCGGCGTGAGACAGCCTGCAGCGTTATGTATAATGAGTATACACCTGTACGCTCCATAGCGGCCTGCTGCATGAGACAGCCTGCAGCGTTATGTATAATGAGTATACACCTGTGCGCTCCATAGTGGACTGCAGTGTGAGACAGCCTACAGCGCTATGTATAATGAGTATACACCATTGCGCTGCATAGCGGCTTGCGGCGTGACACAGCCTGCAGTGTTATGTATAATGAGTATACACCTGTGCGCTCCATAGCGGAGTACAGCGTGACACAGCCTGCAGCGTTATGTATAATGAGTATACACCTGTGCGCTCCATAGCGGAGTGCAGCGTAAGACAGCCTGCAGCGCTATGTTTAATGAGTATACACCTGTGCTCTGCAAAGCGGCCTGCGGCGTGAGACAGCCTGCAGCGTTATGTATAATGAGTAGACCCCTGTGCGCTGCAAAGCGGCCTGCGGCGTGAGACAGCCTGCAGCGTTGTATTAATGAGTATACGCCTGTACGTTCCATAGCGGCCTGCAGCGCGAGACAGCCTGCAGCGTTATGTATAATGAGTAGACACCTGTGCGTTGCAAAGCGGACTGCAGCGTGAGAGAGCCTGCAGCGTTATGTATAATGAGTGTACCCTTGTGCGCTCCATAGCGGACTGCAGCGCTATGCATAATGAGTATACACCTGTGCGGCGCAAAGCGGCCTGCAGCGTGAGATAGCCTGCAGCTTTATGTATAATGAGTATACACCTGTACGCTCCATAGCAGCCTGCGGCGTCAGACAGCCTGCAGCGCTATGTATAATGAGTATACTCTTGTGCGCTCCATAGCGGACTGCAGCGTAAGACAGCCTGCAGCGTTATGTATGAGTATACACCTGTGCGCTCCATAGCGGCCTGCGGCGTCAGACAGCCTGCAGCGCTATGTATAATGAGTATACTCTTGTGCGCTCCATAGCGGACTGCAGCGTTATGTATGATGAGTAGACACCTGTGCGCTCCATAGTGGACTGCGGCGTGAGACAGCCTGCAGCGTTATGTATAATGAGTATACACCTGTGCAGTCCATAGCGGACTGCGGCGTGACACAGCCTGCAGCGCTATGTATAATGAGTATACACCTGTACGCTCCATAGCGTCCTGCGGCGTGAGACAGCCTGAAGTGTTATGTGTAATTAGTAGACACCTGTGCGCTGCAAAGCGGCTTGCGGCGTAAGATAGCCTACAGCGCTATGTATAATGAGTATACACCATTTCGCTGCATAGCGGCTTGCGGCGTGACACAGCCTGCAGTGTTATGTATAATGAGTATACACCTGTGAGCTCCATAGCGGAGTACAGCGTGACACAGCCTGCAGCGTTATGTATAATGAGTATACACCTGTGCGCTCTATAGCGGACTGCAGCGTGAGACAGCCTGCAGCGCTATGTTTAATGAGAATACACCTGTGCTCTGCAAAGCGGCCTGCGGCGTGAGACAGCCTGCAGCGTTATGTATAATGAGTATACTCTTGTGCGCCCCATAGCGGACTGCAGCGCTATGTATAATGAGTAGACACCTGTGCGCTGCAAAGCGGACTGCAGCGTGAGATGGCCTGCAGCGTTATGTATAATGAGTATAAACCTGTACGTTCCATAGCGGTGTGCGGCGTGAGACAGCCTGCAGTGTTATGTATAATGAGTATACACCTGTACGCTCCATAGTGGCCTGCGGCGTGAGACAGCCTGCAGCGTTGTATTAATGAGTATACGCCTGTACATTCCATAGCGGCCTGCAGCGCGAGAGAGCCTGCAGCGTTATGTATAATGAGTAGACACCTGTGCGCTGCAAAGCGGCCTGCGGCGTGACACAGCCTGCAGCGTTATGTATAATGAGTATACACCTGTGCGCTGCAAAGCGGCCTGCGGCGTCAGACAGCCTGCAGCGCTATGTATAATGAGTGGACACCTGTGCGCTGCAAAGCGGCCTGCAGCGTGACACAGCCTGCAGCGCTATGTATAATGAGTAGACACCTGTGCGCTGCAAAGCGGACTGCAGAGTGAGACAGCCTGCAGCGTTATGTATAATGAGTGTACTCTTGTGCGCTCCATAGCGGACTGCAGCGCTATGTATAATGAGTAGACACCTGTGCGTTGCAAAGCGGACTGCAGCGTGAGAGAGCCTGCAACGTTATGTATAATGAGTGTACCCTTGTGCGCTCCATAGCGGACTGCAGCGCTATGCATAATGAGTATACACCTGTGCGCTGCAAAGCGGCCTGCAGCGTTATGTATAATGAGTATACACCTGTACGCTCCATAGCAGCCTGCGGCGTCAGACAGCCTGCAGCGTTATGTATAATGAGTATACACCTGTGCGCTGCAAAGCGGACTGCAGCGTGAGACAGCCTGCAGCGTTATGGTAATGAGTATACTCCTGTGCGCTCCATAGCGGACTGCAGCGTGAGACAGCCTGCAGCGTTATGGTAATGAGTATACACCTATACGTTCCATAGCGGCCTGCAGCGTGAGACAGCCTGCAGCGTTGTATTAATGAGTATACGCCTGTATGTTACATAGCGGCCTGCAGCGTGAGACAGCCTGCAGCGTTATGTATAATGAGTAGACACCTGTGCGCTCCATAGCGGACTGCAGCGTGAGACAGCCTGCAGCGTTATGGTAATGAGTATACACCTATACGTTCCATAGCGGCCTGCAGCGTGAGACAGCCTGCAGCGTTGTATTAATGAGTATACGCCTGTATGTTCCATAGCGGCCTGCAGCGCGAGAGAGCCTGCAGCGTTATGTATAATGAGTAGACACCTGTGCGCTGCAAAGCGGCCTGCGGCGTAAGACAGCCTGCAGCGTTATGTATAATGAGTATAGACCTGTATGCTCCATAGCGGCCTGGGGCGTGAGACAGCCTGCAGCGTTATGTATAATGGGTATACACCTGTGCGCTCCATAGCGGACTGTGGAGTGAGACAACCTGCAGCGCTATGTATAATGAGTAGACACCTGTGCGCTGCAAAGCGGACTGCAGCGTGAGATGGCCTGCAGCGCTATGTATAATGAGTAGACACATGTGCGCTGCAAAGCGGACTGCAACGAGAGACAGCCTGCAGCGTTATGTATAATGAGTATACACCTGTGCAGTCCATAGCGGACTGCGGCGTGACACAGCTTGCAGCGCTATGTATAATGAGTATACACCTGTAGGCTACATAGCGTCCTGCGGCGTGAGACAGCCTGCAGCGTTATGTATAATGAGTATACACCTGTACGCTCCATAGCAGTCTGCGGCGTGACACAGCCTGCAGCGCTATGTATAATGAGTAGACACCTATGTGCTGCAAAGCGGACTGCAGCGTGAGACAGCCTGCAGCGTTATGTATAATGAGTATACTCTTGTGCGCTCCATAGCGGACTGCAGCGCTATGTATAATGAGTAGACACCTGTGCGCTGCAAAGCCGACTGCAGCGTGAGATGGCCTGCAGCGTTATGTATAATGAGTATAAACCTGTACGCTCCATAGCGGCGTGCGGCGTGAGACAGCCTGCAGCGTTATGTATAATGAGTATACACCTCTATGTTCCATAGCGGCCTGCGGCGTGAGACAGCGTGCAGCGTTATGTATAATGGGTATACACCTGTACGCTCCATAGCGGACTGTGGAGTGAGACAGCCTGCAGCGCTATGTATAATGAGTAGACACCTGTGCACTGCAAAGCGGACTGGAGTGTGAGACAGCCTGCATCGTTATGTATAATGAGTATACACCTGTGCAGTCCACAGCGGACTGCGGCGTGACACAGCCTGCAGCACTATGTATAATGTGTAGACACCTGTGCGCTGCAAAGCGGCTTGCGGCGTGAGACAGCCTGCAGCGCTATGTATAATGAGTATACACCTGTGCGCTGCAAAGCGGCCTTCAGCGCGAGACAGCCTGCAGCGTTATATATAATGAGTATACACCTGTACACTCTATAGCGGACTGCAGCGCTATGTATAATGAGTAGACACCTGTGCGTTGCAAAGCGGACTGAAGCGTGAGAGAGCCTGCAGCGTTATGTATAATGAGTGTACTCTTGTGCGCTCCATAGCGGACTGCAGCGCTATGCATAATGAGTATACACCTGTGCGCTGCAAAGCGGCCTGCAGCGTGAGATAGCCTGCAGCGCTATGTATAATGAGTATACTCTTGTGCGCTCCATAGCGGACTGCAGCGTTAAGTATAATGAGTATACACCTGTACGCTCCATAGCAGCCTGCGGCGTGAGACAGCCTGTAGCGTTATGTATAATGAGTAGACACCTGTGCGCTGCAAAGCGGCCTGCGGCCTGAGATAGCCTGCAGCGGTATGTATAATGAGTATACTTTTGTGCGCTCCATAGCGGACTGCAGCGTTATGTATAATGAGTATACACCTGTACGCTCCATAGCGGCCTGCGGCGTCAGACAGCCTGCAGCGCTATGTATAATGAGTATACTCTTGTGCGCTCCATAGCGGACTGCAGCGTTATGTATGATGAGTAGACACCTGTGCGCTCCATAGTGGACTGCAGCGTGAGACAGCCTGCAGCGTTATGTATAATGAGTATACACCTGTGCAGTCCATAGCGGACTGCGGCGTGACACAGCCTGCAGCGCTATGTATAATGAGTATACACCTGTACGCTCCATAGCGTCCTGCGGCGTGAGACAGCCTGCAGCGTTATGTATAATGACTAGACACCTGTGGGCTCCATAGCGGCCAGCGGCGTGAGACAGCCTGCAGCGTTATGTATAATGAGTATACACCTTGTCGCTCCGTAGCGGCCTGCGGCATGAGACAGCCTGCAGCGTTATGTATAATGAGTATACACCTGTGCGATGCAAAGCGGCTTGTGGCGTGATACAGCCTGCAGTGCTATGTATAATGAGTATATACCTGTGCGCTGCAAAGCGGTCTGCAGCGTGAGACAGCCTGCAGCGTTATGTATGAGTATACTTTTGTGCGCTCCATAGCGGACTGCAGCGTTATGTATAATGAGTATACACCTGTACGCTCCATAGCGGCCTGCAGCGTGAGACAGCCTTCAGCGTTATGTATAATGAGTAGACACCTGTGTGCTGCAAAGCGGCCTGCGGCATGAGACAGCCTGCAGCGCTATGTATAATGAGTAGACACCTGTTTGCTGCAAAGCGGACTGCGGCGTGAGACAGCCTGCAGCGTTATGTATAATGTGTATACACCATTGCGCTGCATAGCGGCTTGCGGCGTGACACAGCCTGCAGTGTTATGTATAATGAGTATACACCTGTGCGCTCCATAGCGGAGTACAGCGTGACACAGCCTGCAGCGTTATGTATAATGAGTATACACCTGTGCGATGCAAAGCGGCTTGTGGCATGATACAGCCTGCAGTGCTATGTATAATGAGTATATACCTGTGCGCTGCAAAGCGGCCTGCAGCGTGAGACAGCCTGCAGCGTTATCTATGAGTATACTCTTGTGCGCTCCATAGCGGACTGCAGCGTTATGTATAATGAGTATACACCTGTACGCTCCATAGCGGCCTGCGGCGTGAGACAGCCTTCAGCGTTATGTATAATGAGTAGACACCTATGCGCTGCAAAGCGGCCAGCGGCATGAGACAGCCTGCAGCGCTATGTATAATGAGTAGACACCTGTTTGCTGCAAAGCGGACTGCGGCGTGAGAAAGCCTGCAGCGTTATGTATAATGAGTATACACCTGTACGCTCCATAGCGGCCTGCTGCATGAGACAGCCTGCAGCATTATGTATAATGAGTATACACCTGTGCGCTCCATAGTGGACTGCAGTGTGAGACAGCCTACAGCGCTATGTATAATGAGTATACACCATTGCGCTGCATAGCGGCTTGCGGCGTGACACAGCCTGCAGTGTTATGTATAATGAGTATACACCTGTGCGCTCCATAGCGGAGTACAGCGTGACACAGCCTGCAGCATTATGTATGAGTATACACCTGTGCGCTCCATAGCGGACTGCAGCGTGAGACAGCCTGCAGCGCTATGTTTAATGAGTATACACCTGTGCTCTGCAAAGCGGCCTGCGGCGTGAGACAGCCTGCAGCGTTATGTATAATGAGTAGACCCCTGTGCGCTGCAAAGCGGCCTGCGGCGTGAGACAGCCTGCAGCGTTGTATTAATGAGTATACGCCTGTACGTTCCATAGCGGCCTGCAGCGCGAGACAGCCTGCAGCGTTATGTATAATGAGTAGACACCTGTGCGTTGCAAAGCGGACTGCAGCGTGAGAGAGCCTGCAGCGTTATGTATAATGAGTGTACCCTTGTGCGCTCCATAGCGGACTGCAGCGCTATGCATAATGAGTATACACCTGTGCGCCGCAAAGCGGCCTGCAGCGTGAGATAGCCTGCAGCGTTATGTATAATGAGTATACACCTGTACGCTCCATAGCAGCCTGCGGCGTCAGACAGCCTGCAGCGTTATGTATAATGAGTATACACCTGTGCGCTGCAAAGCGGCCTGCAGCGTGAGATAGCCTGCAGCTCTATGTATAATGAGTATACACCTGTACGCTCCATAGCGGCCTGCGGCGTCAGACAGCCTGCAGCGTTATGTATAATGAGTAGACACCTGTGCGCTTCAAAGCGGCCTGCGGCGTGACATAGCCTGCAGCGCTATGTATAATGAGTATACACCTGTGCGCTGCAAAGCGGCCTGCAGCGTGAGACAGCCTGCAGCGTTATGTATAATGAGTATACACCTGTGCGCTCCATAGCGGACTGCAGCGTGAGACAGCCTGCAGCGTTATGTATGAGTATACACCTGTGCGCTCCATAGCGGCCTGCGGCATCAGACAGCCTGCAGCGCTATGTATAATGAGTATACTCTTGTGCGCTCCATAGCGGATTGCAGCGTTATGTATGATGAGTAGACACCTGTGCGCTCCATAGTGGACTGCAGCGTGAGACAGCCTGCAGCGTTATGTATAATGAGTATACACCTGTGCAGTCCATAGCGGACTGCGGCGTGACACAGCCTGCAGCGCTATGTATAATGAGTATACACCTGTACGCTCCATAGCGGCCTGCGGCGTCAGACAGCCTGCAGCGTTATGTATAATGAGTATACTCTTGTGCGCTCCATAGCGGACTGCAGCGCTATGTATAATGAGTAGACACCTGTGCGCTGCAAAGCGGACTGCAGCGTGAGATGGCCTGCAGCGTTATGTATAATGAGTATACACCATTGCGCTGCATAGCGGCTTGCGGCGTGACACAGCCTGCAGTGTTATGTATAATGAGTATACACCTGTGAGCTCCATAGCGGAGTACAGCGTGACGCAGCCTGCAGCGTTATGTATAATGAGTATACACCTGTGCGCTCCATAGCGGACTGCAGCGTGAGACAGCCTGCAGCGCTATATTTAATGAGAATACACCTGTGCTCTGCAAAGCGGCCTGCGGCGTGAGACAGCCTGCAGCGTTATGTATAATGAGTATACTCTTGTGCGCTCCATAGCGGACTGCAGCGCTATGTATAATGAGTAGACACCTGTGCGCTGCAAAGCGGACTGCAGCGTGAGATGGCCTGCAGCGTTATGTATAATGAGTATAAACCTGTACGTTCCATAGCGGTGTGCGACGTGAGACAGCCTGCAGTGTTATGTATAATGAGTATACACCTGTACGCTCCATAGCGGCCTGCGGCGTGAGACAGCCTGCAGCGTTGTATTAATGAGTATACGCCTGTACATTCCATAGCGGCCTGCAGCGCGAGAGAGCCTGCAGCGTTATGTATAATGAGTAGACACCTGTGCGCTGCAAAGCGGCCTGCGGCGTGACACAGCCTGCAGCGTTATGTATAATGAGTATACAACTGTGCGCTGCAAAGCGGACTGCAGCGTGAGACAGCCTGCAGCGCTATGTATAATGAGTGGACACCTGTGCGCTGCAAAGCGGCCTGCGGCGTGACACAGCCTGCAGCGCTATGTATAATGAGTAGACACCTGTGCGCTGCAAAGCGGACTGCAGAGTGAGACAGCCTGCAGCGTTATGTATAATGAGTGTACTCTTGTGCGCTCCATAGCGGACTGCAGCGCTATGTATAATGAGTAGACACCTGTGCGCTGCAAAGCGGACTGCAGCGTGAGATGGCCTGCAGCGTTATGTATAATGAGTATACACCTGTACGCTCCATAGCGGCCAGCGGCGTGAGACAGCCTGCAGCGTTATGTATAATGAGTATACACCTTGTCGCTCCGTAGCGGCCTGCGGCATGAGACAGCCTGCAGCGTTATGTATAATGAGTATACACCTGTGCGATGCAAAGCGGCTTGTGGCGTGATACAGCCTGCAGTGCTATGTATAATGAGTATATACCTGTGCGCTGCAAAGCGGTCTGCAGCGTGAGACAGCCTGCAGCGTTATGTATGAGTATACTCTTGTGCGCTCCATAGCGGACTGCAGCGTTATGTATAATGAGTATACACCTGTACGCTCCATAGCGGCCTGCGGCGTGAGACAGCCTTCAGCGTTATGTATAATGAGTAGACACCTGTGTGCTGCAAAGCGGCCTGCAGCATGAGACAGCCTGCAGCGCTATGTATAATGAGTAGACACATGTTTGCTGCAAAGCGGACTGCGGCGTGAGACAGCCTGCAGCGTTATGTATAATGAGTATACACCATTGCGCTGCATAGCGGCTTGCGGCGTGACACAGCCTGCAGTGTTATGTATAATGAGTATACACCTGTGCGCTCCATAGCGGAGTACAGCGTGACACAGCCTGCAGCGTTATGTATAATGAGTATACACCTGTGCGCTCCATAGCGGACTGCAGCGTGAGACAGCCTGCAGCGCTATGTTTAATGAGTATACACCTGTGCTCTGCAAAGCGGCCTGCGGCGTGAGACAGCCTGCAGCGTTATGTATAATGAGTAGACCCCTGTGCGCTGCAAAGCGGCCTGCGGCGTGAGACAGCCTGCAGCGTTGTATTAATGAGTATACGCCTGTACGTTCCATAGCGGACTGCAGCGTGAGAGAGCCTGCAGCGTTATGTATAATGAGTGTACCCTTGTGCGCTCCATAGCGGACTGCAGCGCTATGCATAATGAGTATACACCTGTGCGCCGCAAAGCGGCCTGCAGCGTGAGATAGCCTGCAGCGTTATGTATAATGAGTATACACCTGTACGCTCCATAGCAGCCTGCGGCGTCAGACAGCCTGCAGCGTTATGTATAATGAGTATACACCTGTACGCTCCATAGCGGCCTGCGGCGTCAGACAGCCTGCAGCGTTATGTATAATGAGTAGACACCTGTGCGCTTCAAAGCGGCCTGCGGCGTGACATAGCCTGCAGCGCTATGTATAATGAGTATACACCTGTGCGCTGCAAAGCGGCCTGCAGCGTGAGACAGCCTGAAGCGTTATGTATAATGAGTATACACCTGTGCGCTCCATAGCGGACTGCAGCGTGAGACAGCCTGCAGCGTTATGTATGAGTATACACCTGTGCGCTCCATAGCGGCCTGCGGCGTCAGACAGCCTGCAGCGCTATGTATAATGAGTATACTCTTGTGCGCTCCATAGCGGATTGCAGCGTTATGTATGATGAGTAGACACCTGTGCGCTCCATAGTGGACTGCAGCGTGAGACAGTCTGCAGCGTTATGTATAATGAGTATACACCTGTGCAGTCCATAGCGGACTGCGGCGTGACACAGCCTGCAGCGCTATGTATAATGAGTATACACCTGTACGCTCCATAGCGGACTGCAGCACTATGTATAATGAGTAGACACCTGTGCGCTGCAAAGCGGACTGCAGCGTGACACAGCCTGCAGCGCTATGTATAATGAGTATACACCTGTACGCTCCATAGCGGACTGCAGCACTATGTATAATGAGTAGACACCTGTGCGCTTCAAAGCGGCCTGCGGCGTGACATAGCCTGCAGCGCTATGTATAATGAGTATACACCTGTGCGCTGCAAAGCGGCCTGCAGTGTGAGACAGCCTGCAGCGTTATGTATAATGAGTATACACCTGTGCGCTCCATAGCGGACTGCAGCGTGAGACAGCCTGCAGCGTTATGTATGAGTATACACCTGTGCGCTCCATAGAGGCCTGCGGCGTCAGACAGCCTGCAGCGCTATGTATAATGAGTATACTCTTGTGCGCTCCATAGCGGACTGCAGCGTTACGTATGATGAGTAGACACCTGTGCGCTCCATAGTGGACTGCAGCGTGAGACAGCCTGCAGCGTTATGTATAATGAGTATACACCTGTGCAGTCCATAGCGGACTGCGGCGTGACACAGCCTGCAGCGCTATGTATAATGAGTATACACCTGTACGCTTCATAGCGTCCTGCGGCGTGAGACAGCCTGAAGTGTTATGTATAATGAGTAGACACCTGTGCGCTGCAAAGCGGCTTGCGGCGTAAGATAGCCTACAGCGCTATGTATAATGAGTATACACCATTGCGCTGCCTTGCGGCTTGCGGCGTGACACAGCCTGCAGTGTTATGTATAATGAGTATACACCTGTGCGCTCCATAGCGGAGTACAGCGTGACACAGTCTGCAGCGTTATGTATATTGAGTATACACCTGTGCGCTCCATAGCGGACTGCAGCGTGAGACAGCCTGCAGCGCTATGTTTAATGAGTATACACCTGTGCTCTGCAAAGCGGCCTGCGGCGTGAGACAACCTGCAGCGTTATGTATAATGAGTATACTCTTGTGCGCTCCATAGCGGACTGCAGCACTATGTATAATGAGTAGACACCTGTGCGCTGCAAAGCGGACTGCAGCGTGAGATGGCCTGCAGCGTTATGTATAATGAGTATAAACCTGTACGTTCCATAGCGGTGTGCGGCGTGAGACAGCCTGCAGTGTTATGTATAATGAGTATACACCTGTACGCTCCATAGCGGCCTGCGGCGTGAGACAGCCTGCAGCGTTGTATTAATGAGTATACGCCTGTACATTCCATAGCGGCCTGCAGCGCGAGAGAGCCTGCAGCGTTATGTATAATGAGTAGACACCTGTGCGCTACAAAGTGGACTGCAGCGTGAGACAGCCTGCAGCGTTATGTATAGTGAGTGTACTCTTGTGCGCTGCAAAGCGGCCTGCCGCGTGAGACAGCCTGCAGCGTTATGTATAATGAGTATACGCCTGTACGTTCCGTAGCGGCCTGCGGCGTGAGACAGCCTGCAGCGTTATGTATAATGAGTATACACCTGTACGCTCCATAGCAGCCTGCGGCGTGAGACAGCCTGCAGCGCTATGTATAATGAGTAGACACCTGTGCGCTACAAAGTGGACTGCAGCGTGAGACAGCCTGCAGCGTTATGTATAATGAGTATACACCTGTGCGCTGCAAAGCGGCCTGCAGCGTGAGAGAGCTTGCAGCGTTATGTATAATGAGTATACGCCTGCACGTTCCGTAGCGGCCTGCAGCGAGACAGAGCCTGCAGCGTTATGTATAATGAGTATATACCTGTGCGCTGCAAAGCGGCCTGCACCGTGAGACAGCCTGCAGCGTTATGTATGAGTATACTCTTGTGCGCTCCATAGCGGACTGCAGCGTTATGTATAATGAGTATACACCTGTACGCTCCATAGCGGCCTGCGGCGTGAGACAGCCTTCAGCGTTATGTATAATGAGTAGACACCTGTGCGCTGCAAAGCGGCCTGCGGCATGAGACAGCCTGCAGCGCTATGTATAATGAGTAGACACCTCTTTGCTGCAAAGCGGACTGCGGCGTGAGACAGCCTGCAGCGTTATGTATAATGAGTATACACCTGTACGCTCCATAGCGGCCTGCTGCATGAGACAGCCTGCAGCGTTATGTATAATGAGTATACACCTGTGCGCTCCATAGTGGACTGCAGTGTGAGACAGCCTACAGCGCTATGTATAATGAGTATACACCATTGCGCTGCATAGCGGCTTGCGGCGTGACACAGCCTGCAGTGTTATGTAAAATGAGTATACACCTGTGCGCTCCATAGCGGAGTACAGCGTGACACAGCCTGCAGCGTTATGTATAATGAGTATACACCTGTGCGCTCCATAGCGGACTGCAGCGTGAGACAGCCTGCAGCGCTATGTTTAATGAGTATACACCTGTGCTCTGCAAAGCGGCCTGCGGCGTGAGACAGCCTGCAGGGTTATGTATAATGAGTATACTCTTGTGCGCTCCATAGCGGACTGCAGCGCTATGTATAATGAGTAGACACCTGTGCGCTGCAAAGCGGACTGCAGCGTGAGATGGCCTGCAGCGTTATGTATAATGAGTATAAACCTGTACGTTCCATAGCGGTGTGCGGCGTGAGACAGCCTGCAGTGTTATGTATAATGAGTATACACCTGTACGCTCCATAGCGGCCTGCGGCGTGAGACAGCCTGCAGCGTTGTATTAATGAGTATACGCCTGTACATTCCATAGCGGCCTGCAGCGCGAGAGAGCCTGCAGCGTTATGTATAATGAGTAGACACCTGTGCGCTGCAAAGCGGCCTGCGGCGTGAGACAGCCTGCAGCGTTATGTATAATGAGTATACACCTGTGCGCTGCAAAGCGGACTGCAGCGTGAGACAGCCTGCAGCGCTATGTATAATGAGTAGACACCTGTGCGCTGCAAAGCGGACTGCAGCGTGAGACAGCCTGCAGCGTTATGTATAATGAGTATACACCTGTGCGCTGCAAAGCGGACTGCGGCGTGAGACAGCCTGCAGCTCTATGTATAATGAGGATACACCTGTGCGCTGCAAAGCGGACTGCGGCGTTAGACAGCCTGCAGCGCTATGTATAATGAGTAGACACATGTGCGCTACAAAGTGGACTGCAGCGTGAGACAGCCTGCAGCGTTATGTATAGTGATTGTACTCTTGTGCGCTGCAAAGCGGCCTGCGGCGTGAGACAGCCTGCAGCGTTATGTATAATGAGTATACGCCTGTAGGTTCCGTAGCGGCCTGCGGCGTGAGACAGCCTGCAGCGTTATGTATAATGAGTATACACCTGTACGCTCCGTAGCAGCCTGCGGCGTGAGACAGCCTGCAGCGCTATGTATAATGAGTAGACACCTGTGCGCTACAAAGCGGCCTGCAGCGTGAGAGAGCTTGCAGCGTTATGTATAGTGAGTGTACTCTTGTGCGCTGCAAAGCGGCCTGCGGCGTGAGACAGCCTGCAGCGTTATGTATAATGAGTATACGCCTGCACGTTCCGTAGCGGCCTGCAGCGAGACAGAGCCTGCAGCGTTATGTATAATGAGTAGACACCTGTGCGCTGCAAAGCGGCCTGCGGCGTGAGACAGCCTGCAGCGTTATGTATAATGAGTATACACGTGTACGCTCCATAGCAGCCTGCGGCGTGACACATCCTGCAGCGCTATGTATAATGAGTAGACACCTGTGCGCTGCAGAGCGGACTGCAGCGTGAGACAGCCTGCAGCGTTATGTATAATGAGTATACACCTGTACGCTCCATAGCGGCCAGCGGCGTGAGACAGCCTGCAGCGTTATGTATAATGAGTATACACCTTGTCGCTCCGTAGCGGCCTGCGGCATGAGACAGCCTGCAGCGTTATGTATAATGAGTATACACCTGTGCGATGCAAAGCGGCTTGTGGCGTGATACAGCCTGCAGCGCTATGTATAATGAGTATATACCTGTGCGCTGCAAAGCGGCCTGCAGCGTGAGACAGCCTGCAGCGTTATGTATGAGTATACTTTTGTGCGCTCCATAGCGGACTGCAGCGTTATGTATAATGAGTATACACCTGTACGCTCTATAGCGGCCTGCGGCGTGAGACAGCCTTCAGCGTTATGTATAATGAGTAGACACCTGTGCGCTGCAAAGCGGCCTGCGGCATGAGACAGCCTGCAGCGCTATGTATAATGAGTAGACACCTGTTTGCTGCAAAGTGGACTGCGGCGTGAGACAGCCTGCAGCGTTATGTATAATGAGTATACACCTGTACGCTCCATAGCGGCCTGCTGCATGAGACAGCCTGCAGCGTTATGTATAATGAGTATACACCTCTGCGCTCCATAGTGGACTGCAGTGTGAGACAGCCTACAGCGCTATGTATAATGAGTATACAACATTGCGCTGCATAGCGGCTTGCGGCGTGACACAGCCTGCAGTGTTATGTATAATGAGTATACACCTGTGCGCTCCATAGCGGAGTACAGCGTGACACAGCCTGCAGCGTTATGTATAATGAGTATACACCTGTGCGCTCCATAGCGGACTGCAGCGTGAGACAGCCTGCAGCGCTATGTTTAATGAGTATACACTTGTGCTCTGCAAAGCGGCCTGCGGCGTGAGACAGCCTGCAGCGCTATGTATAATGAGTATATACCTGTGCGCTGCAAAGCGGCCTGCAGCGTGAGACAGCCTGCAGCGTTATGTATGAGTATACTCTTGTGCGCTCCATAGCGGACTGCAGTGTTATGTATAATGAGTATACACCTGTACGCTCCATAGCGGCCTGCGGCGTGAGACAGCCTTCAGCGTTATGTATAATGAGTAGACACCTGTGCGCTGCATAGCGGCTTGCGGCGTGACACAGCCTGCAGTGTTATGTATAATGAGTATACACCTGTGCGCTCCATAGCGGAGTACAGCGTGACACAGCCTGCAGCGTTATGTATAATGAGTATACACCTGTGCGCTCCATAGCGGACTGCAGCGTGAGACAGCCTGCAGCGCTATGTTTAATGAGTATACACTTGTGCTCTGCAAAGCGGCCTGCGGCGTGAGACAGCCTGCAGCGCTATGTATAATGAGTATATACCTGTGCGCTGCAAAGCGGCCTGCAGCGTGAGACAGCCTGCAGCGTTATGTATGAGTATACTCTTGTGCGCTCCATAGCGGACTGCAGTGTTATGTATAATGAGTATACACCTGTACGCTCCATAGCGGCCTGCGGCGTGAGACAGCCTTCAGCGTTATGTATAATGAGTAGACACCTGTGCGCTGCAAAGCGGCCTGCGGCATGAGACAGCCTGCAGCGCTATGTATAATGAGTAGACACCTGTTTGCTGCAAAGTGGACTGCGGCGTGAGACAGCCTGCAGCGTTATGTATAATGAGTATACACCTGTACGCTCCATAGCGGCCTGCTGCATGAGACAGCCTGCAGCGTTATGTATAATGAGTATACACCTCTGCGCTCCATAGTGGACTGCAGTGTGAGACAGCCTACAGCGCTATGTATAATGAGTATACAACATTGCGCTGCATAGCGGCTTGCGGCGTGACACAGCCTGCAGTGTTATGTATAATGAGTATACACCTGTGCGCTCCATAGCGGAGTACAGCGTGACACAGCCTGCAGCGTTATGTATAATGAGTATACACCTGTGCGCTCCATAGCGGACTGCAGCGTGAGACAGCCTGCAGCGCTATTTTTAATGAGTATACACCTGTGCTCTGCAAAGCGGCCTGCGGCGTGAGACAGCCTGCAGCGTTATGTATAATGAGTAGACCCCTGTGCGGTACATAGCGGCCTGCGGCGTGAGACAGCCTGCAGCGTTGTATTAATGAGTATACGCCTGTACGTTCCATAGCGGCCTGCAGCGCGAGACAGCCTGCAGCGTTATGTATAATGAGTAGACACTTGTGCGCTGCAAAGTGGCCTGCGGCCTGAGACAGCCTGCAGCATTATGTATAATGAGTAGACACCTGTGCGTTGCAAAGCGGACTGCAGCGTGAGAGAGCCTGCAGCGTTATGTATAATGAGTGTACCCTTGTGCGCTCCATAGCGGACTGCAGCGCTATGCATAATGAGTATACACCTGTGCGCCGCAAAGCGGCCTGCAGCGTGAGATAGCCTGCAGCGTTATGTATAATGAGTATACACCTGTACGCTCCATAGCGGCCTGCGGCGTCAGACAGCCTGCAGCGTTATGTATAATGAGTATACACCTGTGCGCTGCAAAGCGGCCTGCAGCGTGAGATAGCCTGCAGCGCTATGTATAATGAGTATACACCTGTACGCTCCATAGCGGCCTGCGTCGTCAGACAGCCTGCAGCGTTATGTATAATGAGTAGACACCTGTGCGCTTCAAAGCGGCCTGCGGCGTGACATAGCCTGCAGCGCTATGTATAATGAGTATACACCTGTGCGCTGCAAAGCGGCCTGCAGCGTGAGACAGCCTGCAGCGTTATGTATAATGAGTATACACCTGTGCGCTGCAAAGCGGACTGCAGCGTGAGACAGCCTGCAGCGCTATGTATAATGAGTAGACACCTGTGCGCTACAAAGTGGACTGCAGCGTGAGACAGCCTGCAGCGTTATGTATAATGAGTATACACCTGTGCGCTGCAAAGCAGCCTGCAGCGTGAGAGAGCTTGCAGCGTTATGTATAGTGAGTGTACTCTTGTGCGCTGCAAAGCGGCCTGCGGCGTGAGACAGCCTGCAGCGTTATGTATAATGAGTATACGCCTGTACGTTCCGTAGCGGCCTGCAGCGAGAGAGAGCCTGCAGCGTTATGTATAATGAGTAGACACCTGTGCGCTGCAAAGCGGCCTGTGGCGTGAGACAGCCTGCAGCGTTATGTATAATGAGTATACATCTGTACGTTCCATAGCAGCCTGCGGCGTGACACAGCCTGCAGCGCTATGTATAATGAGTAGACACCTGTGCGCTGCAAAGCGGACTGCAGAGTGAGACAGCCTGCAGCGTTATGTATAATGAGTATACTCTTGTGCGCTCCATAGCGGACTGCAGCGCTATGTATGATGAGTAGACACCTGTGCGATGCAAAGCGGCTTGTGGCGTGATACAGCCTGCAGTGCTATGTATAATGAGTATATACCTGTGCGCTGCAAAGCGGCCTGCAGCGTGAGACAGCCTGCAGCGTTATGTATGAGTATACTCTTGTGCGCTCCATAGCGGACTGCAGCGTTATGTATAATGAGTATACACCTGTACGCTCCATAGCGGCCTGCGGCGTGAGACAGCCTTCAGCGTTATGTATAATGAGTAGACACCTGTGCGCTGCAAAGCGGCCTGCGGCCTGAGACAGCCTGCAGCGCTATGTATAATGAGTAGACACCTGTTTGCTGCAAAGCGGACTGCGGCGTGAGACAGCCTGCAGCGTTATTTATAATGAGTATAGACCTGTACGCTCCATAGCGGCCTGCTGCATGAGACAGCCTGCAGCGTTATGTATAATGAGTATACACCTGTGCGCTCCATAGTGGACTGCAGTGTGAGACAGCCTACAGCGCTATGTATAATGAGTATACACCATTGCGCTGCATAGCGGCTTGCGGCGTGACACAGCCTGCAGTGTTATGTATAATGAGTATACACCTGTGCGCTCCATAGCGGAGTACAGCGTGACACAGCCTGCAGCGTTATGTATAATGAGTATACACCTGTGCGCTCCATAGCGGACTGCAGCGTGAGACAGCCTGCAGCGTTATGTTTAATGAGTATACACCTGTGCTCTGCAAAGCGGCCTGCGGCATGAGACAGCCTGCAGCGTTATGTATAATGAGTAGACCCCTGTGCGCTGCAAAGCGGCCTGCGGCGTGAGACAGCCTGCAGCGTTGTATTAATGAGTATATGCCTGTACGTTCCATAGCGGCCTGCAGCGCGAGACAGCCTGCAGCGTTATGTATAATGAGTAGACACTTGTGCGCTGCAAAGTGGCCTGCGGCGTGAGACAGCCTGCAGCATTATGTATAATGAGTAGACACCTGTGCGTTGCAAAGCGGACTGCAGCGTGAGATAGCCTGCAGCGTTATGTATAATGAGTATACACCTTTACGCTCCATAGCGGCCAGCGGCGTGAGACAGCCTGCAGCGTTATGTATAATGAGTATACACCTGTACGCTCCATAGCGGCCAGCGGCGTGAGACAGCCTGCAGCGTTATGTATAATGAGTATACACCTTGTCGCTCCGTAGCGGCCTGCGGCATGAGACAGCCTGCAGCGTTATGTATAATGAGTATACACCTGTGCGATGCAAAGCGGCTTGTGGCGTGATACAGCCTGCAGTGCTATGTATAATGAGTATATACCTGTGCGCTGCAAAGCGGCCTGCAGCGTGAGACAGCCTGCAGCGTTATGTATGAGTATACTCTTGTGCGCTCCATAGCGGACTGCAGCGTTATGTATAATGAGTATACACCTGTACGCTCCATAGCGGCCTGCGGCGTGAGACAGCCTTCAGCGTTATGTATAATGAGTAGACACCTGTGCGCTGCAAAGCGGCCTGCGGCATGAGACAGCCTGCAGCGCTATGTATAATGAGTAGACACCTGTTTGCTGCAAAGCGGACTGCGGCGTGAGACAGCCTGCAGCGTTATTTATAATGAGTATACACCTGTACGCTCCATAGCGGCCTGCTGCATGAGACAGCCTGCAGCGTTATGTATAATGAGTATACACCTGTGCGCTCCATAGTGGACTGCAGTGTGAGACAGCCTACAGCGCTATGTATAATGAGTATACACCATTGCGCTGCATAGCGGCTTGCGGCGTGACACAGCCTGCAGTGTTATGTATAATGAGTATACACCTGTGCGCTCCATAGCGGACTGCAGCGTGAGACAGCCTGCAGCGTTATGTTTAATGAGTATACACCTGTGCTCTGCAAAGCGGCCTGCGGCATGAGACAGCCTGCAGCGTTATGTATAATGAGTAGACCCCTGTGCGCTGCAAAGCGGCCTGCGGCGTGAGACAGCCTGCAGCGTTGTATTAATGAGTATATGCCTGTACGTTCCATAGCGGCCTGCAGCGCGAGACAGCCTGCAGCGTTATGTATAATGAGTAGACACTTGTGCGCTGCAAAGTGGCCTGCGGCGTGAGACAGCCTGCAGCATTATGTATAATGAGTAGACACCTGTGCGTTGCAAAGCGGACTGCAGCGTGAGATAGCCTGCAGCGTTATGTATAATGAGTATACACCTGTACGCTCCATAGCAGCCTGCGGCGTCAGACAGCCTGCAGCGTTATGTATAATGAGTATACACCTGTGCGCTGCAAAGCGGCCTGCAGCGTAGGATAGCCTGCAGCGCTATGTATAATGAGTATACACCTGTACGCTCCATAGCGGCCTGCGGCGTCAGACAGCCTGCAGCGTTATGTATAATGAGTAGACACCTGTGCGCTGCAAAGCGGCCTGCAGCGTGAGACAGCCTGCAGCGTTATGTATAATGAGTATACTCTTGTGCGCTCCATAGCGGACTGCAGCGCTATGTATGATGAGTAGACACCTGTGCGCTGCAAAGCGGACTGCAGCGTGAGATGGCCTGCAGCGTTATGTATAATGAGTATACACCTTGTCGCTCCGTAGCGGCCTGCGGCATGAGACAGCCTGCAGCGTTATGTATAATGGGTATACACCTGTGCGATGCAAAGCGGCTTGTGGCGTGATACAGCCTGCAGTGCTATGTATAATGAGTATATACCTGTGCGCTGCAAAGCGGCCTGCAGCGTGAGACAGCCTGCAGCGTTATGTATGAGTATACTCTTGTGCGCTCCATAGCGGACTGCAGCGTTATGTATAATGAGTATACACCTGTACGCTCCATAGCGGCCTGCGGCGTGAGACAGCCTTCAGCGTTATGTATAATGAGTAGACACCTGTTTGCTGCAAAGCGGACTGCGGCGTGAGACAGCCTGCAGCGTTATGTATAATGAGTATACACCTGTACGCTCCATAGCGGCCTGCTGCATGAGACAGCCTGCAGCGTTATGTATAATGAGTATACACCTGTGCGCTCCATAGTGGACTGCAGTGTGAGACAGCCTACAGCGCTATGTATAATGAGTATACACCATTGCGCTGCATAGCGGCTTGCGGCGTGACACAGCCTGCAGTGTTATGTATAATGAGTATACACCTGTGCGCTCCATAGCGGAGTACAGCGTGACACAGCCTGCAGCGTTATGTATAATGAGTATACACCTGTGCGCTCCATAGCGGACTGCAGCGTGAGACAGCCTGCAGCGCTATGTTTAATGAGTATACACCTGTGCTCTGCAAAGCGGCCTGCGGCGTGAGACAGCCTGCAGCGTTATGTATAATGAGTAGACCCCTGTGCGCTGCAAAGCGGCCTGCGGCGTGAGACAGCCTGCAGCGTTGTATTAATGAGTATACGCCTGTACGTTCCATAGCGGCCTGCAGCGCGAGACAGCCTGCAGCGTTATGTATAATGAGTAGACACTTGTGCGCTGCAAAGTGGCCTGCGGCGTGAGACAGCCTGCAGCATTATGTATAATGAGTAGACACCTGTGCGTTGCAAAGCGGCCTGCGGCGTGAGACAGCCTGCAGCGTTGTATTAATGAGTATACGCCTGTACGTTCCATAGCGGCCTGCAGCGCGAGACAGCCTGCAGCGTTATGTATAATGAGTAGACACTTGTGCGCTGCAAAGTGGCCTGCGGCGTGAGACAGCCTGCAGCATTATGTATAATGAGTATACACCTGTGCGCTGCAAAGCGGACTGCAGCGTGAGACAGCCTGCAGCGCTATGTATAATGAGTAGACACCTGTGCGCTACAAAGTGGACTGCAGCGTGAGACAGCCTGCAGCGTTATGTATAATGAGTATACACCTGTGCGCTGCAAAGCGGCCTGCAGCGTGAGAGAGCTTGCAGCGTTATGTATAGTGAGTGTACTCTTGTGCGCTGCAAAGCGGCCTGCGGCGTGAGACAGCCTGCAGCGTTATGTATAATGAGTATACGCCTGTACGTTCCGTAGCGGCCTGCAGCGAGAGAGAGCCTGCAGCGTTATGTATAATGAGTAGACACCTGTGCGCTGCAAAGCGGCCTGCGGCGTGAGATGGCCTGCAGCGTTATGTATAATGAGTATACACCTGTACACTCCATAGCGGCCAGCGGCGTGAGACAGCCTGCAGCGTTATGTATAATGAGTATATACCTTGTCGCTCCGTAGCGGCCTGCGGCATGAGACAGCCTGCAGCGTTATGTATAATGAGTATACACCTGTGCGATGCAAAGCGGCTTGTGGCGTGATACAGCCTGCAGTGCTATGTATAATGAGTATATACCTGTGCGCTGCAAAGCGGCCTGCAGCGTGAGACAGCCTGCAGCGTTATGTATGAGTATACTCTTGTGCTCTCCATAGCGGACTGAAGCGTTATGTATAATGAGTATACACCTGTACGCTCCATAGCGGCCTGCGGCGTGAGACAGCCTTCAGCGTTATGTATAATGAGTAGACACCTGTGCGCTGCAAAGCGGCCTGCGGCATGAGACAGCCTGCAGCGCTATGTATAATGAGTATACACCTGTACACTCCATAGCGGCCTGCTGCATGAGACAGCCTGCAGCGTTATGTATAATGAGTATACACCTGTGCGCTCCATAGTGGACTGCAGTGTGAGACAGCCTACAGCGCTATGTATAATGAGTATACACCATTGCGCTGCATAGCGGCTTGCGGCGTGACACAGCCTGCAGTGTTATGTATAATGAGTATACACCTGTGCGCTCCATAGCGGAGTACAGCGTGACACAGCCTGCAGCGTTATGTATAATGAGTATACACCTGTGCGCTCCATAGCGGACTGCAGCGTGAGACAGCCTGCAGCGCTATGTTTAATGAGTATACACCTGTGCTCTGCAAAGCGGCCTGCGGCGTGAGACAGCCTGCAGCGTTATGTATAATGAGTAGACCCCTGTGCGCTGCAAAGCGGCCTGCGGTGTGAGACAGCCTGCAGCGTTGTATTAATGAGTATATGCCTGTACGTTCCATAGCGGCCTGCAGCGCGAGACAGCCTGCAGCGTTAGGTATAATGAGTAGACACTTGTGCGCTGCAAAGTGGCCTGCGGCGTGAGACAGCCTGCAGCATTATGTATAATGAGTAGACACCTGTGCGTTGCAAAGCGGACTGCAGCGTGAGAGAGCCTGCAGCGTTATGTATAATGAGTGTACCCTTGTGCGCTCCATAGCGGACTGCAGCGCTATGCATAATGAGTATACACCTGTGCGCCGCAAAGCGGCCTGCAGCGTGAGATAGCCTGCAGCGTTATGTATAATGAGTATACACCTGAACGCTCCATAGCAGCCTGCGGCGTCAGACAGCCTGCAGCGTTATATATAATGAGTATACACCTGTGCGCTGCAAAGCGGCCTGCAGCGTGAGACAGCCTGCAGCGTTATGTATAATGAGTATACTCTTGTGCGCTCCATAGCGGACTGCAGCGCTATGTATGATGAGTAGACACCTGTGCGCTGCAAAGCGGACTGCAGCGTGAGATGGCCTGCAGCGTTATGTATAATGAGTATACTCTTGTGCGCTCCATAGCGGACTGCAGCGCTATGTATGATGAGTAGACACCTGTGCGCTGCAAAGCGGACTGCAGCGTGAGATGGCCTGCAGCGCTATGTATAATGAGTATACACCTGTGCGCTCCATAGCGGCCTGCGTCGTCAGACAGCCTGCAGCGTTATGTATAATGAGTATACACCTGTGCGCTGCAAAGCGGCCTGCAGCGTGAGATAGCCTGCAGCGCTATGTATAATGAGTATACACCTGTACGCTCCATAGCGGCCTGCGGCGTCAGACAGCCTGCAGCGTTATGTATAATCAGTAGACACCTGTGCGCTGCAAAGCGGCCTGCAGCGTGAGATAGCCTGCAGCGCTATGTATAATGAGTATACACCTGTACGCTCCATAGCAGCCTGCGGCGTGACACAGCCTGCAGCGCTATGTATAATGAGTAGACACCTGTGCGCTGCAAAGCGGACTGCAGAGTGAGACAGCCTGCAGCGTTATGTATAATGAGTATACTCTTGTGCGCTCCATAGCGGACTGCAGCGCTATGTATAATGAGTAGACACCTGTGCGCTGCAAAGCGGACTGCAGCGTGAGATGGCCTGCAGCGTTATGTATAATGAGTATACACCTGTACGCTCCATAGCGGCCAGCGGCGTGAGACAGCCTGCAGCGTTATGTATAATGAGTATACACCTTGTCGCTCCGTAGCGGCCTGCGGCATGAGACAGCCTGCAGCGTTATGTATAATGAGTATACACCTGTGCGATGCAAAGTGGCTTGTGGCGTGATACAGCCTGCAGTGTTATGTATAATGAGTATATACCTGTGCGCTGCAAAGCGGCCTGCAGCGTGAGACAGCCTGCAGCGTTATGTATGAGTATACTCTTGTGCGCTCCATAGCGGACTGCAGCGTTATGTATAATGAGTATACACCTGTACGCTCCATAGCGGCCTGCGGCGTGAGACAGCCTTCAGCGTTATGTATAATGAGTAGACACCTGTTTGCTGCAAAGCGGCCTGCGGCATGAGACAGCCTGCAGCGTTATGTATAATGAGTATACACCTGTACGCTCCATAGCGGCCTGCTGCATGAGACAGCCTGCAGCGTTATGTATAATGAGTATACACCTGTGCGCTCCATAGTGGACTGCAGTGTGAGACAGCCTACAGCGCTATGTATAATGAGTATACACCAATGCGCTGCATAGCGGCTTGCGGCGTGACACAGCCTGCAGTGTTATGTATAATGAGTATACACCTGTGCGCTCCATAGCGGACTGCAGCGTGAGACAGCCTGCAGCGCTATGTTTAATGAGTATACACCTGTGCTCTGCAAAGCGGCCTGCGGCGTGAGACAGCCTGCAGCGTTATGTATAATGAGTATACACCTGTGCGCTCCATAGTGGACTGCAGTGTGAGACAGCCTACAGCGCTATGTATAATGAGTATACACCATTGCGCTGCATAGCGGCTTGCGGCGTGACACAGCCTGCAGTGTTATGTATAATGAGTATACACCTGTGCGCTCCATAGCGGACTGCAGCGTGAGACAGCCTGCAGCGTTATGTATAATGAGTGTACCCTTGTGCGCTCCATAGCGGACTGCAGCGCTATGCATAATGAGTATACACCTGTGCGCCGCAAAGCGGCCTGCAGCGTGAGATAGCCTGCAGCGTTATGTATAATGAGTATACACCTGTACGCTCCATAGCAGCCTGCGGCGTCAGACAGCCTGCAGCGTTATGTATAATGAGTATACACCTGTGCGCTGCAAAGCGGCCTGCAGCGTGAGATAGCCTGCAGCGCTATGTATAATGAGTATACACCTGTACGCTCCATAGCGGCCTGCGGCGTCAGACAGCCTGCAGCGTTATGTATAATGAGTAGACACCTGTGCGCTTCAAAGCGGCCTGCGGCGTGACATAGCCTGCAGCGCTATGTATAATGAGTATACACCTGTGCGCTGCAAAGCGGCCTGCAGCGTGAGACAGCCTGCAGCGTTATGTATGATGAGTAGACACCTGTGCGCTCCATAGCGGACTGCAGCGTGAGACAGCCTGCAGCGTTATGGTAATGAGGATACACCTATACGTTCCATAGCGGCCTGCGGCGTGAGACAGACTGCAGCGCTATGTATAATGAGTAGACACCTGTGCGCTGCAAAGCGGACTGCAGCGTGAGATAGCCTGCAGCGCTATGTATAATGAGTATACACCTGTACGCTCCATAGCGGCCTGCGGCGTCAGACAGCCTGCAGCGTTATGTATAATGAGTAGACACCTGTGCGCTTCAAAGCGGCCTGCGGCGTGACATAGCCTGCAGCGCTATGTATAATGAGTATACACCTGTGCGCTGCAAAGCGGCCTGCAGCGTGAGACAGCCTGCAGCGTT
Source organism: Charina bottae (assembly GCA_023362775.1). NCBI lineage: Eukaryota > Metazoa > Chordata > Lepidosauria > Squamata > Charinaidae > Charina > Charina bottae. Next base: position 1,456,872 of record JALMGJ010000067.1, read on the forward strand.
ATGTATGATGAGTAGACACCTGTGCGCTCCATAGCGGACTGCAGCGTGAGACAGCCTGCAGCGTTATGGTAATGAGGATACACCTATACGTTCCATAGCGGCCTGCGGCGTGAGACAGACTGCAGCGCTATGTATAATGAGTAGACACCTGTGCGCTGCAAAGCGGACTGCAGCGTGAGATAGCCTGCAGCGTTATGTATAATGAGTATACACCTGTATGCTCCATAGCGGCCTGCTGCATGAGACAGCCTGCAGAGTTATGTATAATGAGTATACACCTGTGCGCTCCATAGCGGACTGCAGCATGAGACAGCCTGCAGCGCTATATATAATGAGTATACACCTGTGCGCTCCATAGCGGAGTGCAGCGTGACACAGCCTGCAGCGTTATGTATAATGAGTATACACCTGTATGCTCCATAGCGGACTGCAGCGTGACATAGCCTGCAGCGTTATGTATAATGAGTATACACCTGTGCGCTCCATAGCGGACTGCAGCGTGAGACAGCCTGCAGCGTTATGTATAATGAGTATACACCTGTACGCTCCATAGTGGCGTGCGCCGTGAGACAGCCTGCAGCGTTATGTATAATGAGTATACACCTGTATGCTCCATAGTGGACTGCGGCGTGAGACAGCCTGCAGCGTTATGTATAATGAGTAGACATCTGTGCGCTGCAAACCTGACTGCAGCGTGAGACAGCCTGCAGCGTTATGTATAACGAGTATACTGTTGTGCGCTGCATAGCGGAGTGCAGCGCTATGTATAATGAGTATACACCTGTACGCTCCATAGCGGCCTCCTGCATGAGACAGCCTGCAGCGTTATGTATAATGAGTATACACCTGTACGGTCCATAGCGGCCTGCGGCGTGAGACAGCCTGCAGCGTTATGTATAATGAGTATACACCTGTACGCTCCATAGCGGCCTGCGGCGTGAGACAGCCTGCAGCGTTATGTATAATGAGTATACACCTGTATGCTCCATAGCGGCCTGCTGCATGAGACAGCCTGCAGCGTTATGTATAATGAGTATACACCTGTGCGCTCCATAGCGGACTGCAGCATGAGACAGCCTGCAGCGCTATATATAATGAGTATATACCTGTGCGCTCCATAGCGGAGTGAGGCGTGACACAGACTGCAGCGTTATGTATAATGAGTATACACCTGTACGCTCCATAGCGGACTGCAGCGTTACATAGCCTGCAGCGTTATGTATAATGAGTATACACCTGTACGCTCCATAGCGGCGTACGCCGTGAGACAGCCTGCAGCGTTATGAATAATGAGTATACACCTGTACGCTCCATAGCGGCCTACGGCGTGAGACAGCCTGCAGCGCTATGTATAATGAGTATACACCTGTGCGCTGCAAAGCGGCCGGCAGCGTGAGACAGCCTGCATCGTTATGTATAATGAGTATACTCTTGTGCGCTCCATAGCGGACTGCAGCGTTATGTATAATGAGTAGACACCTGTGCGCTGCAAAGCGGCCGGCAGCGTGAGACAGCGTGCATCGTTATGTATAATGAGTATACACTTGTGCGCTCCATAGCGGACTGCAGCGCTATGTATAATGAGTATACACCTGTGCGCTCCATAGCGGCCTGCGTCGTCAGACAGCCTGCAGCGTTATGTATAATGAGTATACACCTGTGCGCTGCAAAGCGGCCTGCAGCGTGAGATAGCCTGCAGCGCTATGTATAATGAGTATACACCTGTACGCTCCATAGCGGCCTGCGGCGTCAGACAGCCTGCAGCGTTATGTATAATCAGTAGACACCTGTGCGCTGCAAAGCGGCCTGCAGCGTGAGATAGCCTGCAGCGCTATGTATAATGAGTATACACCTGTACGCTCCATAGCAGCCTGCGGCGTGACACAGCCTGCAGCGCTATGTATAATGAGTAGACACCTGTGCGCTGCAAAGCGGACTGCAGAGTGAGACAGCCTGCAGCGTTATGTATAATGAGTATACTCTTGTGCGCTCCATAGCGGACTGCAGCGCTATGTATAATGAGTAGACACCTGTGCGCTGCAAAGCGGACTGCAGCGTGAGATGGCCTGCAGCGTTATGTATAATGAGTATACACCTGTACGCTCCATAGCGGCCAGCGGCGTGAGACAGCCTGCAGCGTTATGTATAATGAGTATACACCTTGTCGCTCCGTAGCGGCCTGCGGCATGAGACAGCCTGCAGCGTTATGTATAATGAGTATACACCTGTGCGATGCAAAGTGGCTTGTGGCGTGATACAGCCTGCAGTGTTATGTATAATGAGTATATACCTGTGCGCTGCAAAGCGGCCTGCAGCGTGAGACAGCCTGCAGCGTTATGTATGAGTATACTCTTGTGCGATCCATAGCGGACTGCAGCGTTATGTATAATGAGTATACACCTGTACGCTCCATAGTGGCCTGCGGCGTGAGACAGCCTTCAGCGTTATGTATAATGAGTAGACACCTGTTTGCTGCAAAGCGGCCTGCGGCATGAGACAGCCTGCAGCGTTATGTATAATGAGTATACACCTGTACGCTCCATAGCGGCCTGCTGCATGAGACAGCCTGCAGCGTTATGTATAATGAGTATACACCTGTGCGCTCCATAGTGGACTGCAGTGTGAGACAGCCTACAGCGCTATGTATAATGAGTATACACCAATGCGCTGCATAGCGGCTTGTGGCGTGACACAGCCTGCAGTGTTATGTATAATGAGTATACACCTGTGCGCTCCATAGCGGACTGCAGCGTGAGACAGCCTGCAGCGCTATGTTTAATGAGTATACACCTGTGCTCTGCAAAGCGGCCTGCGGCGTGAGACAGCCTGCAGCGTTATGTATAATGAGTATACACCTGTGCGCTCCATAGTGGACTGCAGTGTGAGACAGCCTACAGCGCTATGTATAATGAGTATACACCATTGCGCTGCATAGCGGCTTGCGGCGTGACACAGCCTGCAGTGTTATGTATAATGAGTATACACCTGTGCGCTCCATAGCGGACTGCAGCGTGAGACAGCCTGCAGCGTTATGTATAATGAGTGTACCCTTGTGCGCTCCATAGCGGACTGCAGCGCTATGCATAATGAGTATACACCTGTGCGCCGCAAAGCGGCCTGCAGCGTGAGATAGCCTGCAGCGTTATGTATAATGAGTATACACCTGTACGCTCCATAGCAGCCTGCGGCGTCAGACAGCCTGCAGCGTTATGTATAATGAGTATACACCTGTGCGCTGCAAAGCGGCCTGCAGCGTGAGATAGCCTGCAGCGCTATGTATAATGAATATACACCTGTACGCTCCATAGCGGCCTGCGGCGTCAGACAGCCTGCAGCGTTATGTATAATGAGTAGACACCTGTGCGCTTCAAAGCGGCCTGCGGCGTGACATAGCCTGCAGCGCTATGTATAATGAGTATACACCTGTGCGCTGCAAAGCGGCCTGCAGCGTGAGACAGCCTGCAGCGTTATGTATGATGAGTAGACACCTGTGCGCTCCATAGCGGACTGCAGCGTGAGACAGCCTGCAGCGTTATGGTAATGAGGATACACCTATACGTTCCATAGCGGCCTGCGGCGTGAGACAGACTGCAGCGCTATGTATAATGAGTAGACACCTGTGCGCTGCAAAGCGGACTACAGCGTGAGATAGCCTGCAGCGCTATGTATAATGAGTATACACCTGTACGCTCCATAGCGGCCTGCGGCGTCAGACAGCCTGCAGCGTTATGTATAATGAGTAGACACCTGTGCGCTTCAAAGCGGCCTGCGGCGTGACATAGCCTGCAGCGCTATGTATAATGAGTATACACCTGTGCGCTGCAAAGCGGCCTGCAGCGTGAGACAGCCTGCAGCGTTATGTATGATGAGTAGACACCTGTGCGCTCCATAGCGGACTGCAGCGTGAGACAGCCTGCAGCGTTATGGTAATGAGGATACACCTATACGTTCCATAGCGGCCTGCGGCGTGAGACAGACTGCAGCGCTATGTATAATGAGTAGACACCTGTGCGCTGCAAAGCGGACTGCAGCGTGAGATAGCCTGCAGCGTTATGTATAATGAGTATACACCTGTATGCTCCATAGCGGCCTGCTGCATGAGACAGCCTGCAGCGTTATGTATAATGAGTATACACCTGTGCGCTCCATAGCGGACTGCAGCATGAGACAGCCTGCAGCGCTATATATAATGAGTATACACCTGTGCGCTCCATAGCGGAGTGCAGCGTGACACAGCCTGCAGCGTTATGTATAATGAGTATACACCTGTATGCTCCATAGCGGACTGCAGCGTGACATAGCCTGCAGCGTTATGTATAATGAGTATACACCTGTGCGCTCCATAGCGGACTGCAGCGTGAGACAGCCTGCAGCGTTATGTATAATGAGTATACACCTGTACGCTCCATAGTGGCGTGCGCCGTGAGACAGCCTGCAGCGTTATGTATAATGAGTATACACCTGTATGCTCCATAGTGGACTGCGGCGTGAGACAGCCTGCAGCGTTATGTATAATGAGTAGACATCTGTGCGCTGCAAACCTGACTGCAGCGTGAGACAGCCTGCAGCGTTATGTATAACGAGTATACTGTTGTGCGCTGCATAGCGGAGTGCAGCGCTATGTATAATGAGTATACACCTGTACGCTCCATAGCGGCCTCCTGCATGAGACAGCCTGCAGCGTTATGTATAATGAGTATACACCTGTACGGTCCATAGCGGCCTGCGGCGTGAGACAGCCTGCAGCGTTATGTATAATGAGTATACACCTGTACGCTCCATAGCGGCCTGCGGCGTGAGACAGCCTGCAGCGTTATGTATAATGAGTATACACCTGTATGCTCCATAGCGGCCTGCTGCATGAGACAGCCTGCAGCGTTATGTATAATGAGTATACACCTGTGCGCTCCATAGCGGACTGCAGCATGAGACAGCCTGCAGCGCTATATATAATGAGTATACACCTGTGCGCTCCATAGCGGAGTGCAGCGTGACACAGACTGCAGCGTTATGTATAATGAGTATACACCTGTACGCTCCATAGCGGACTGCAGCGTTACATAGCCTGCAGCGTTATGTATAATGAGTATACACCTGTACGCTCCATAGCGGCGTACGCCGTGAGACAGCCTGCAGCGTTATGAATAATGAGTATACACCTGTACGCTCCATAGCGGCCTGCGGCGTGAGACAGCCTGCAGCGCTATGTATAATGAGTATACACCTGTGCGCTGCAAAGCGGCCGGCAGCGTGAGACAGCCTGCATCGTTATGTATAATGAGTATACTCTTGTGCGCTCCATAGCGGACTGCAGCGTGAGACAGCCTGCAGCGTTATGTATAATGAGTATACACCTGTACGCTCCATAGTGGCGTGCGCCGTGAGACAGCCTGCAGCGTTATGTATAATGAGTATACACCTGTATGCTCCATAGTGGACTGCGGCGTGAGACAGCCTGCAGCGTTATGTATAATGAGTAGACATCTGTGCGCTGCAAACCTGACTGCAGCGTGAGACAGCCTGCAGCGTTATGTATAACGAGTATACTGTTGTGCGCTGCATAGCGGAGTGCAGCGCTATGTATAATGAGTATACACCTGTACGCTCCATAGCGGCCTCCTGCATGAGACAGCCTGCAGCGTTATGTATAATGAGTATACACCTGTACGGTCCATAGCGGCCTGCGGCGTGAGACAGCCTGCAGCGTTATGTATAATGAGTATACACCTGTACGCTCCATAGCGGCCTGCGGCGTGAGACAGCCTGCAGCGTTATGTATAATGAGTATACACCTGTATGCTCCATAGCGGCCTGCTGCATGAGACAGCCTGCAGCGTTATGTACAATGAGTATACACCTGTGCGCTCCATAGCGGACTGCAGCATGAGACAGCCTGCAGCGCTATATATAATGAGTATATACCTGTGCGCTCCATAGCGGAGTGAGGCGTGACACAGACTGCAGCGTTATGTATAATGAGTATACACCTGTACGCTCCATAGCGGACTGCAGCGTTACATAGCCTGCAGCGTTATGTATAATGAGTATACACCTGTACGCTCCATAGCGGCGTACGCCGTGAGACAGCCTGCAGCGTTATGAATAATGAGTATACACCTGTACGCTCCATAGCGGCCTACGGCGTGAGACAGCCTGCAGCGCTATGTATAATTAGTATACACCTGTGCGCTGCAAAGCGGCCGGCAGCGTGAGACAGCCTGCATCGTTATGTATAATGAGTATACTCTTGTGCGCTCCATAGCGGACTGCAGCGTTATGTATAATGAGTAGACACCTGTGCGCTGCAAAGCGGCCGGCAGCGTGAGACAGCGTGCATCGTTATGTATAATGAGTATACACTTGTGCGCTCCATAGCGGACTGCAGCGTTATGTATAATGAGTAGACACCTGTGCGCTCCATAGCGGACTGCAGCATGAGACAGCCTGCAGCGCTATATATAATGAGTATACACATGTGCGCTCCATAGCGGAGTGCAGCGTCACACAGCATGCAGCGTTATGTATAATGAGTATACACCTGTATGCTCCATATCGGACTGCAGCGTGACATAGCCTGCAGCGTTATGTATAATGAGTATATACCTGTGCGCTCCATAGCGGACAGCAGCGTGAGACAGCCTGCAGCGTTATGTGTAATGAGTATACACCTGTACGCTCCATAGCGGCGTACGCCGTGAGACAGCCTGCAGCGTTATGAATAATGAGTATACACCTGTACGGTCCATAGCGGCCTGCGGCGTGAGACAGCCTGCAGCGTTATGTATAATGAGTATACACCTGTACGCTCCATAGCGGCCTGCGGCATGAGACAGCCTGCAGCGTTATGTATAATGAGTATACACCTGTATGCTCCATAGCGGCCTGCTGCATGAGACAGCCTGCAGCGTTATGTATAATGAGTATACACCTGTGCGCTCCATAGCGGACTGCAGCATGAGACAGCCTGCAGCGCTATATATAATGAGTATACACCTGTGCGCTCCATAGCGGAGTGCAGCGTGACACAGACTGCAGCGTTATGTATAATGAGTATACACCTGTACGCTCCATAGCGGACTGCAGCGTTACATAGCCTGCAGCGTTATGTATAATGAGTATACACCTGTACGCTCCATAGCGGCGTACGCCGTGAGACAGCCTGCAGCGTTATGAATAATGAGTATACACCTGTACGCTCCATAGCGGCCTGCGGCGTGAGACAGCCTGCAGCGCTATGTATAATGAGTATACACCTGTGCGCTGCAAAGCGGCCGGCAGCGTGAGACAGCCTGCATCGTTATGTATAATGAGTATACTCTTGTGCGCTCCATAGCGGACTGCAGCGTGAGACAGCCTGCAGCGTTATGTATAATGAGTATACACCTGTACGCTCCATAGTGGCGTGCGCCGTGAGACAGCCTGCAGCGTTATGTATAATGAGTATACACCTGTATGCTCCATAGTGGACTGCGGCGTGAGACAGCCTGCAGCGTTATGTATAATGAGTAGACATCTGTGCGCTGCAAACCTGACTGCAGCGTGAGACAGCCTGCAGCGTTATGTATAACGAGTATACTGTTGTGCGCTGCATAGCGGAGTGCAGCGCTATGTATAATGAGTATACACCTGTACGCTCCATAGCGGCCTCCTGCATGAGACAGCCTGCAGCGTTATGTATAATGAGTATACACCTGTACGGTCCATAGCGGCCTCCGGCGTGAGACAGCCTGCAGCGTTATGTATAATGAGTATACACCTGTACGCTCCATAGCGGCCTGCGGCGTGAGACAGCCTGCAGCGTTATGTATAATGAGTATACACCTGTATGCTCCATAGCGGCCTGCTGCATGAGACAGCCTGCAGCGTTATGTATAATGAGTATACACCTGTGCGCTCCATAGCGGATTGCAGCATGAGACAGCCTGCAGCGCTATATATAATGAGTATACACCTGTGCGCTCCATAGCGGAGTGCAGCGTGACACAGACTGCAGCGTTATGTATAATGAGTATACACCTGTACGCTCCATAGCGGACTGCAGCGTTACATAGCCTGCAGCGTTATGTATAATGAGTATACACCTGTACGCTCCATAGCGGCGTACGCCGTGAGACAGCCTGCAGCGTTATGAATAATGAGTATACACCTGTACGCTCCATAGCGGCCTGCGGCGTGAGACAGCCTGCAGCGCTATGTATAATGAGTATACACCTGTGCGCTGCAAAGCGGCCGGCAGCGTGAGACAGCCTGCATCGTTATGTATAATGAGTATACTCTTGTGCGCTCCATAGCGGACTGCAGCGTTATGTATAATGAGTAGACACCTGTACGCTGCAAAGCGGCCGGCAGCGTGAGACAGCGTGCATCGTTATGTATAATGAGTATACACTTGTGCGCTCCATAGCGGACTGCAGCGTTATGTATAATGAGTAGACACCTGTGCGCTCCATAGCGGACTGCAGCATGAGACAGCCTGCAGCGCTATATATAATGATTATACACATGTGCGCTCCATAGCGGAGTGCAGCGTCACACAGCATGCAGCGTTATGTATAATGAGTATACACCTGTATGCTCCATATCGGACTGCAGCGTGACATAGCCTGCAGCGTTATGTATAATGAGTATATACCTGTGCGCTCCATAGCGGACAGCAGCGTGAGACAGCCTGCAGCGTTATGTGTAATGAGTATACACCTGTACGCTCCATAGCGGCGTACGCCGTGAGACAGCCTGCAGCATTATGAATAATGAGTATACACCGGTACGCTCCATAGCGGCCTGCGGCGTGAGACAGCCTGCAGCGTTATGTATAATGGGTAGACACCTGTGCGCTGCAAAGCGGACTGCAGCGTGAGACAGCCTGCAGCGTTATGTATAATGAGTATACACCTATACGCTCCATAGCATCCTGCGGCATGAGACAGCTTGCAGCGTTATGTATGAGTATACACCTGTAGGCTCCATAGCGGCCTGTGGCATGAGACAGCCTGCAGCGTTATGTATAATGAGTATACACCTGTATGCTCCATAGCGGCCTGCGGCGTGAGACATCCTTCAGCGTTATGTATAATGAGTAGACACCTGTGCGCTGCAAAGCGGCCTGCGGCGTGAGACAGCCTGCAGAACTATGTATAATGAGTATACACCTGTGTGCTGCAAAGCGGCTTGCAGCGTGAGACAGCCTGCAGCGTTATGTATAATGAGTATACACCTGTGCGCTCCATAGCGGACTGCAGTGTGAGACAGCCTGCAGCGTTATGTATAATGAGTATACACCTGTGCGCTCCATAGCGGCCTGCGTCGTCAGACAGCCTGCAGCGCTATGTATAATGAGTATACTCTTGTGCGCTCCATAGCGGACTGCAGCGTTATGTATAATGATTAGACACCTGTGCGCTCCATAGCGGACTGCAGCGTGAGACAGCCTGCAGCGTTATGTATAATGAGTATACACTTGTACGCTCCATAGTGGCGTGCGCCGTGAGACAGCCTGCAGCGTTATGAATAATGAGTATACACCTGTACGCTCCATAGCGGCCTGCGGCGTGAGACAGCCTGCAGCGCTATGTATAATGAGTATACACCTTTGCGCTGCAAAGCGGCCGGCAGCGTGAGACAGCCTGCATCGTTATGTATAATGAGTATACTCTTGTGCGCTCCATAGCGGACTGCAGCGTTATGTATAATGAGTAGACACCTGTGCGCTGCAAAGCGGCCGGCAGCGTGAGACAGCGTGCATCGTTATGTATAATGAGTATACACTTGTGCGCTCCATAGCGGACTGCAGCGTTATGTATAATGAGTAGACTCCTGTGCGCTCCATAGCGGACTGCAGCATGAGACAGCCTGCAGCGCTATATATAATGAGTATACACATGTGCGCTCCATAGCGGAGTGCAGTGTCACACAGCATGCAGCGTTATGTATAATGAGTATACACCTGTATGCTCCATATCGGACTGCAGCGTGACATAGCCTGCAGCGTTATGTATAATGAGTATATACCTGTGCGCTCCATAGCGGACAGCAGCGTGAGACAGCCTGCAGCGTTATGTGTAATGAGTATACACCTGTACGCTCCATAGCGGCGTACGCCGTGAGACAGCCTGCAGCATTATGAATAATGAGTATACAACGGTACGCTCCATAGCGGCCTGCGGCGTGAGACAGCCTGCAGCGTTATGTATAATGGGTAGACACCTGTGCGCTGCAAAGCGGACTGCAGCGTGAGACAGCCTGCAGCATTATGTATAATGAGTATACACCTATACGCTCCATAGCATCCTGCGGCATGAGACAGCTTGCACCGTTATGTATGAGTATACACCTGTAGGCTCCATAGCGGCCTGTGGCATGAGACAGCCTGCAGCGTTATGTATAATGAGTATACACCTGTATGTTCCATAGCGGCCTGCGGCGTGAGACATCCTTCAGCGTTATGTATAATGAGTAGACACCTGTGCGCTGCAAAGCGGCCTGTGGCGTGAGACAGCCTGCAGCGTTATGTATAATGAGTATACACCTGTACGCTCCATAGTGGCGTGCGCCGTGAGACAGCCTGCAGCGTTATGTATAATGAGTATACACCTGTATGCTCCATAGTGGACTGCGGCGTGAGACAGCCTGCAGCGTTATGTATAATGAGTAGACATCTGTGCGCTGCAAACCTGACTGCAGCGTGAGACAGCCTGCAGCGTTATGTATAACGAGTATACTGTTGTGCGCTGCATAGCGGAGTGCAGCGCTATGTATAATGAGTATACACCTGTACGCTCCATAGCGGCCTCCTGCATGAGACAGCCTGCAGCGTTATGTATAATGAGTATACACCTGTACGGTCCATAGCGGCCTCCGGCGTGAGACAGCCTGCAGCGTTATGTATAATGAGTATACACCTGTACGCTCCATAGCGGCCTGCGGCGTGAGACAGCCTGCAGCGTTATGTATAATGAGTATACACCTGTATGCTCCATAGCGGCCTGCTGCATGAGACAGCCTGCAGCGTTATGTATAATGAGTATACACCTGTGCGCTCCATAGCGGATTGCAGCATGAGACAGCCTGCAGCGCTATATATAATGAGTATACACCTGTGCGCTCCATAGCGGAGTGCAGCGTGACACAGACTGCAGCGTTATGTATAATGAGTATACACCTGTACGCTCCATAGCGGACTGCAGCGTTACATAGCCTGCAGCGTTATGTATAATGAGTATACACCTGTACGCTCCATAGCGGCGTACGCCGTGAGACAGCCTGCAGCGTTATGAATAATGAGTATACACCTGTACGCTCCATAGCGGCCTGCGGCGTGAGACAGCCTGCAGCGCTATGTATAATGAGTATACACCTGTGCGCTGCAAAGCGGCCGGCAGCGTGAGACAGCCTGCATCGTTATGTATAATGAGTATACTCTTGTGCGCTCCATAGCGGACTGCAGCGTTATGTATAATGAGTAGACACCTGTACGCTGCAAAGCGGCCGGCAGCGTGAGACAGCGTGCATCGTTATGTATAATGAGTATACACTTGTGCGCTCCATAGCGGACTGCAGCGTTATGTATAATGAGTAGACACCTGTGCGCTCCATAGCGGACTGCAGCATGAGACAGCCTGCAGCGCTATATATAATGATTATACACATGTGCGCTCCATAGCGGAGTGCAGCGTCACACAGCATGCAGCGTTATGTATAATGAGTATACACCTGTATGCTCCATATCGGACTGCAGCGTGACATAGCCTGCAGCGTTATGTATAATGAGTATATACCTGTGCGCTCCATAGCGGACAGCAGCGTGAGACAGCCTGCAGCGTTATGTGTAATGAGTATACACCTGTACGCTCCATAGCGGCGTACGCCGTGAGACAGCCTGCAGCATTATGAATAATGAGTATACACCGGTACGCTCCATAGCGGCCTGCGGCGTGAGACAGCCTGCAGCGTTATGTATAATGGGTAGACACCTGTGCGCTGCAAAGCGGACTGCAGCGTGAGACAGCCTGCAGCGTTATGTATAATGAGTATACACCTATACGCTCCATAGCATCCTGCGGCATGAGACAGCTTGCAGCGTTATGTATGAGTATACACCTGTAGGCTCCATAGCGGCCTGTGGCATGAGACAGCCTGCAGCGTTATGTATAATGAGTATACACCTGTATGCTCCATAGCGGCCTGCGGCGTGAGACATCCTTCAGCGTTATGTATAATGAGTAGACACCTGTGCGCTGCAAAGCGGCCTGCGGCGTGAGACAGCCTGCAGAACTATGTATAATGAGTATACACCTGTGTGCTGCAAAGCGGCTTGCAGCGTGAGACAGCCTGCAGCGTTATGTATAATGAGTATACACCTGTGCGCTCCATAGCGGACTGCAGTGTGAGACAGCCTGCAGCGTTATGTATAATGAGTATACACCTGTGCGCTCCATAGCGGCCTGCGTCGTCAGACAGCCTGCAGCGCTATGTATAATGAGTATACTCTTGTGCGCTCCATAGCGGACTGCAGCGTTATGTATAATGATTAGACACCTGTGCGCTCCATAGCGGACTGCAGCGTGAGACAGCCTGCAGCGTTATGTATAATGAGTATACACTTGTACGCTCCATAGTGGCGTGCGCCGTGAGACAGCCTGCAGCGTTATGAATAATGAGTATACACCTGTACGCTCCATAGCGGCCTGCGGCGTGAGACAGCCTGCAGCGCTATGTATAATGAGTATACACCTGTGCGCTGCAAAGCGGCCGGCAGCGTGAGACAGCCTGCATCGTTATGTATAATGAGTATACTCTTGTGCGCTCCATAGCGGACTGCAGCGTTATGTATAATGAGTAGACACCTGTGCGCTGCAAAGCGGCCGGCAGCGTGAGACAGCGTGCATCGTTATGTATAATGAGTATACACTTGTGCGCTCCATAGCGGACTGCAGCGTTATGTATAATGAGTAGACTCCTGTGCGCTCCATAGCGGACTGCAGCATGAGACAGCCTGCAGCGCTATATATAATGAGTATACACATGTGCGCTCCATAGCGGAGTGCAGTGTCACACAGCATGCAGCGTTATGTATAATGAGTATACACCTGTATGCTCCATATCGGACTGCAGCGTGACATAGCCTGCAGCGTTATGTATAATGAGTATATACCTGTGCGCTCCATAGCGGACAGCAGCGTGAGACAGCCTGCAGCGTTATGTGTAATGAGTATACACCTGTACGCTCCATAGCGGCGTACGCCGTGAGACAGCCTGCAGCATTATGAATAATGAGTATACAACGGTACGCTCCATAGCGGCCTGCGGCGTGAGACAGCCTGCAGCGTTATGTATAATGGGTAGACACCTGTGCGCTGCAAAGCGGACTGCAGCGTGAGACAGCCTGCAGCATTATGTATAATGAGTATACACCTATACGCTCCATAGCATCCTGCGGCATGAGACAGCTTGCACCGTTATGTATGAGTATACACCTGTAGGCTCCATAGCGGCCTGTGGCATGAGACAGCCTGCAGCGTTATGTATAATGAGTATACACCTGTATGTTCCATAGCGGCCTGCGGCGTGAGACATCCTTCAGCGTTATGTATAATGAGTAGACACCTGTGCGCTGCAAAGCGGCCTGTGGCGTGAGACAGCCTGCAGAACTATGTATAATGAGTATACACCTGTGTGCTGCAAAGCGGCTTGCAGCGTGAGACAGCCTGCAGCGTTATGTATAATGAGTATACACCTGTGCGCTCCATAGCGGACTGCAGTGTGAGACAGCCTGCAGCGTTATGTATAATGAGTATACACCTGTGCGCTCCATAGCGGCCTGCGTCGTCAGACAGCCTGCAGCGCTATGTATAATGAGTATACTCTTGTGCGCTCCATAGCGGACTGCAGCGTTATGTATAATGATTAGACACCTGTGCGCTCCATAGCGGACTGCAGCGTGAGACAGCCTGCAGCGTTATGTATAATGAGTATACACCTGTACGCTCCATAGTGGCGTGCGCCGTGAGACAGCCTGCAGCGTTATGTATAATGAGTATACACCTGTACGCTCCATAGCGGACTGCAGCGTGAGACAGCCTGCAGCGTTATGTATAATGAGTATACACCTGTACGCTCCATAGTGGACTGCGGCGTGAGACAGCCTGCAGCGTTATGTATAATGAGTAGACATCTGTGCGCTGCAAACCTGACTGCAGCGTGAGACAGCCTGCAGCGTTATGTATAACGAGTATACTGTTGTGCGCTGCATAGCGGAGTGCAGCGCTATGTATAATGAGTATACACCTGTGCGCTCCATAGCGGACTGCAGCGTGAGACAGCCTGCAGCGTTATGTATAATGAGTATACACCTGTGCGCTCCATAGCGGACTGCAGCGTGAGACAGCCTGCAGCGTTATGTATGAGTATACACCTGTGCGCTCCATAGCAGCCTGCGGCATCAGACAGCCTGCAGCGCTATGTATAATGAGTATACTCTTGTGCGCTCCATAGCGGACTGCAGCGTGAGACAGCCTGCAGCGTTATGGTAATGAGGATACACCTATACGTTCCATAGCGGCCTGCGGCGTGAGACAGACTGCAGCGCTATGTATAATGAGTAGACACCTGTGCGCTGCAAAGCGGACTGCAGCGTGAGATAGCCTGCAGCGTTATGTATAATGAGTATACACCTGTATGCTCCATAGCGGCCTGCTGCATGAGACAGCCTGCAGCGTTATGTATAATGAGTATACACCTGTGCGCTCCATAGCGGAGTGCAGCATGAGACAGCCTGCAGCGCTATATATAATGAGTATACACCTGTGCGCTCCATAGCGGAGTGCAGCGTGACACAGCCTGCAGCGTTATGTATAATGAGTATACACCTGTATGCTCCATAGCGGACTGCAGCGTGACATAGCCTGCAGCGTTATGTATAATGAGTATACACCTGTGCGCTCCATAGCGGACTGCAGCGTGAGACAGCCTGCAGCGTTATGTATAATGAGTATACACCTGTACGCTCCATAGTGGCGTGCGCCGTGAGACAGCCTGCAGCGTTATGTATAATGAGTATACACCTGTATGCTCCATAGTGGACTGCGGCGTGAGACAGCCTGCAGCGTTATGTATAATGAGTAGACATCTGTGCGCTGCAAACCTGACTGCAGCGTGAGACAGCCTGCAGCGTTATGTATAACGAGTATACTGTTGTGCGCTGCATAGCGGAGTGCAGCGCTATGTATAATGAGTATACACCTGTACGCTCAATAGCGGCCTCCTGCATGAGACAGCCTGCAGCGTTATGTATAATGAGTATACACCTGTACGGTCCATAGCGGCCTGCGGCGTGAGACAGCCTGCAGCGTTATGTATAATGAGTATACACCTGTACGCTCCATAGCGGCCTGCGGCGTGAGACAGCCTGCAGCGTTATGTATAATGAGTATACACCTGTATGCTCCATAGCGGCCTGCTGCATGAGACAGCCTGCAGCGTTATGTATAATGAGTATACACCTGTGCGCTCCATAGCGGACTGCAGCATGAGACAGCCTGCAGCGCTATATATAATGAGTATACACCTGTGCGCTCCATAGCGGAGTGCAGCGTGACACAGACTGCAGCGTTATGTATAATGAGTATACACCTGTACGCTCCATAGCGGACTGCAGCGTTACATAGCCTGCAGCGTTATGTATAATGAGTATACACCTGTACGCTCCATAGCGGCGTACGCCGTGAGACAGCCTGCAGCGTTATGAATAATGAGTATACACCTGTACGCTCCATAGCGGCCTGCGGCGTGAGACAGCCTGCAGCGCTATGTATAATGAGTATACACCTGTGCGCTGCAAAGCGGCCGGCAGCGTGAGACAGCCTGCATCGTTATGTATAATGAGTATACTCTTGTGCGCTCCATAGCGGACTGCAGCGTGAGACAGCCTGCAGCGTTATGTATAATGAGTATACACCTGTACGCTCCATAGTGGCGTGCGCCCTGAGACAGCCTGCAGCGTTATGTATAATGAGTATACACCTGTATGCTCCATAGTGGACTGCGGCGTGAGACAGCCTGCAGCGTTATGTATAATGAGTAGACATCTGTGCGCTGCAAACCTGACTGCAGCGTGAGACAGCCTGCAGCGTTATGTATAACGAGTATACTGTTGTGCGCTGCATAGCGGAGTGCAGCGCTATGTATAATGAGTATACACCTGTACGCTCCATAGCGGCCTCCTGCATGAGACAGCCTGCAGCGTTATGTATAATGAGTATACACCTGTACGGTCCATAGCGGCCTGCGGCGTGAGACAGCCTGCAGCGTTATGTATAATGAGTATACACCTGTACGCTCCATAGCGGCCTGCGGCGTGAGACAGCCTGCAGCGTTATGTATAATGAGTATACACCTGTATGCTCCATAGCGGCCTGCTGCATGAGACAGCCTGCAGCGTTATGTATAATGAGTATACACCTGTGCGCTCCATAGCGGACTGCAGCATGAGACAGCCTGCAGCGCTATATATAATGAGTATACACCTGTGCGCTCCATAGCGGAGTGAGGCGTGACACAGACTGCAGCGTTATGTATAATGAGTATACACCTGTACGCTCCATAGCGGACTTCAGCGTTACATAGCCTGCAGCGTTATGTATAATGAGTATACACCTGTACGCTCCATAGCGGCGTACGCCGTGAGACAGCCTGCAGCGTTATGAATAATGAGTAGACACCTGTGCGCTGCAAAGCGGCCTGTGGCGTGAGACAGCCTGCAGAACTATGTATAATGAGTATACACCTGTGTGCTGCAAAGCGGCTTGCAGCGTGAGACAGCCTGCAGCGTTATGTATAATGAGTATACACCTGTGCGCTCCATAGCGGACTGCAGTGTGAGACAGCCTGCAGCGTTATGTATAATGAGTATACACCTGTGCGCTCCATAGCGGCCTGCGTCGTCAGACAGCCTGCAGCGCTATGTATAATGAGTATACTCTTGTGCGCTCCATAGCGGACTGCAGCGTTATGTATAATGATTAGACACCTGTGCGCTCCATAGCGGACTGCAGCGTGAGACAGCCTGCAGCGTTATGTATAATGAGTATACACCTGTACGCTCCATAGTGGCGTGCGCCGTGAGACAGCCTGCAGCGTTATGTATAATGAGTATACACCTGTACGCTCCATAGCGGACTGCAGCGTGAGACAGCCTGCAGCGTTATGTATAATGAGTATACACCTGTACGCTCCATAGTGGACTGCGGCGTGAGACAGCCTGCAGCGTTATGTATAATGAGTAGACATCTGTGCGCTGCAAACCTGACTGCAGCGTGAGACAGCCTGCAGCGTTATGTATGAGTATACACCTGTGCGCTCCATAGCGGCCTGCGGCATCAGACAGCCTGCAGCGCTATGTATAATGAGTATACTCTTGTGCGCTCCATAGCGGACTGCAGCGTGAGACAGCCTGCAGCGTTATGGTAATGAGGATACACCTGTGCGCTGCAAAGCGGCCGGCAGCGTGAGACAGCCTGCATCGTTATGTATAATGAGTATACTCTTGTGCGCTCCATAGCGGACTGCAGCGTTATGTATAATGAGCAGACACCTGTGCGCTGCAAAGCGGCCGGCAGCGTGAGACAGCGTGCATCGTTATGTATAATGAGTATACACTTGTGCGCTCCATAGCGGACTGCAGCGTTATGTATAATGAGTAGACACCTGTGCGCTCCATAGCGGACTGCAGCATGAGACAGTCTGCAGCGCTATATATAATGAGTATACACATGTGCGCTCCATAGCGGAGTGCAGCGTCACACAGCATGCAGCGTTATGTATAATGAGTATACACCTGTATGCTCCATATCGGACTGCAGCGTGACATAGCCTGCAGCGTTATGTATAATGAGTATATACCTGTGCGCTCCATAGCGGACAGCAGCGTGAGACAGCCTGCAGCGTTATGTGTAATGAGTATACACCTGTACGCTCCATAGCGGCGTACGCCGTGAGACAGCCTGCAGCGTTATGAATAATGAGTATACACCTGTACGGTCCATAGCGGCCTGCGGCGTGAGACATCCTTCAGCGTTATGTATAATGAGTAGACACCTGTGCGCTGCAAAGCGGCCTGCGGCGTGAGACAGCCTGCAGAACTATGTATAATGAGTATACACCTGTGTGCTGCAAAGCGGCCTGCAGCGTGAGACAGCCTGCAGCGTTATGTATAATGAGTATACACCTGTGCGCTCCATAGCGGACTGCAGCGTGAGACAGCCTGCAGCGTTATGTATAATGAGTATACACCTGTGCGCTCCATAGCGGACTGCAGCGTGAGACAGCCTGCAGCGTTATGTATAATGAGTATACACCTGTACGCTCCATAGTGGCGTGCGCCGTGAGACAGCCTGCAGCGTTATGTATAATGAGTATACACCTGTACGCTCCATAGTGGACTGCGGCGTGAGACAGCCTGCAGCGTTTTGTATAATGAGTAGACATCTGTGCGCTGCAAACCTGACTGCAGCGTGAGACAGCCTGCAGCGTTATGTATAACGAGTATACTGTTGTGCGCTGCATAGCGGAGTGCAGCGCTATGTATAATGAGTATACACTTGTGCGCTCCATAGCGGACTGCTGCATGAGACAGCCTGCAGCGTTATGTATAATGAGTATACACCTGTGCGCTCCATAGCGGACTGCAGCATGAGACAGCCTGCAGCGCTATATATAATGAGTATACACCTGTGCGCTCCATAGCGGAGTGCAGCGTGACACAGCCTGCAGCGTTATGTATAATGAGTATACACCTGTACGCTCCATAGCGGACTGCAGCGTTACATAGCCTGAAGCGTTATGTATAATGAGTATACACCTGTACGCTCCATAGCGGCGTACGCCGTGAGACAGCCTGCAGCGTTATGAATAATGAGTATACACCTGTACGCTCCATAGCGGCCTGCGGCGTGAGACAGCCTGCAGCGTTATGTATAATGGGTATACACCTGTACGCTCCATAGCGGACTGCGGTGTGAGACAGCCTGCAGCGCTATGTATAATGAGTATACACCTGTTCCCTGCAAAGCGGCCGGCAGCGTGAGACAGCGTGCATCGTTATGTATAATGAGTATACACTTGTGCGCTCTATAGCGGACTGCAGCGTTATGTATAATGAGTAGACACCTGTGCGCTCCATAGCGGACTGCAGCATGAGACAGCCTGCAGCGCTATATATAATGAGTATACACCTGTGCGCTCCATAGCGGAGTGCAGCGTCACACAGCATGCAGCGTTATGTATAATGAGTATACACCTGTATGCTCCATATCGGACTGCAGCGTGACATAGCCTGCAGCGTTATGTATAATGAGTATATACCTGTGCGCTCCATAGCGGACAGCAGCGTGAGACAGCCTGCAGCGTTATGTGTAATGAGTATACACCTGTACGCTCCATAGCGGCGTACGCCGTGAGACAGCCTGCAGCGTTATGAATAATGAGTATACACCTGTACGCTCCATAGCGGCCTGCGGCGTGAGACAGCCTGCAGCGTTATGTATAATGGGTAGACACCTGTGCGCTGCAAAGCGGACAGCAGCGTGAGACAGCCTGCAGCGTTATGTATAATGAGTATACACCTATACGCTCTATAGCATCCTGCGGCATGAGACAGCTTGCAGCGTTATGTATGAGTATACACCTGTAGGCTCCATAGCGGCCTGCGGCATGAGACAGCCTGCAGCGTTATGTATAATGAGTATACACCTGTACGCTCCATAGCGGCCTGCGGCGTGAGACATCCTTCAGCGTTATGTATAATGAGTAGACACCTGTGCGCTGCAAAGCGGCCTGCGGCGTGAGACAGCCTGCAGAACTATGTATAATGAGTATACACCTGTGTGCTGCAAAGCGGCCTGCAGCGTGAGACAGCCTGCAGCGTTATGTATAATGAGTATACACCTGTGCGCTCCATAGCGGACTGCAGCGTGAGACAGCCTGCAGCGTTATGTATAATGAGTATACACCTGTGCGCTCCATAGCGGACTGCAGCGTGAGACAGCCTGCAGCGTTATGTATAATGAGTATACACCTGTGCGCTCCATAGCGGCCTGCGTCGTCAGACAGCCTGCAGCGCTATGTATAATGAGTATACTCTTGTGCGCTCCATAGCGGACTGCAGTGTTATGTATAATGATTAGACACCTGTGCGCTCCATAGCGGACTGCAGCGTGAGACAGCCTGCAGCGTTATGTATAACGAGTATACTGTTGTGCGCTGCATAGCGGAGTGCAGCGCTATGTATAATGAGTATACACCTGTACGCTCCATAGCGGCCTCCTGCATGAGACAGCCTGCAGCGTTATGTATAATGAGTATACACCTGTACTCTCCATAGCGGCCTGCGGCGTGAGACAGCCTGCAGCGTTATGTATAATGAGTATACACCTGTATGCTCCATAGCGGCCTGCTGCATGAGACAGCCTGCAGCGTTATGTATAATGAGTATACACCTGTGCGCTCCATAGCGGACTGCAGCATGAGACAGCCTGCAGCGCTATATATAATGAGTATACACCTGTGCGCTCCATAGCGGAGTGCAGCGTGACACAGCCTGCAGCGTTATGTATAATGAGTATACACCTGTACGCTCCATAGCGGAGTGCAGCGTTACATAGCCTGCAGCGTTATGTATAATGAGTATACACCTGTACGCTCAATAGCGGCCTGCGGCGTGAGACAGCCTGCAGCGTTATGTATAATGGGTATACACCTGTACGCTCCATAGCGGACTGCGGTGTGAGACAGCCTGCAGCGCTATGTATAATGAGTATACACCTGTGCGCTGCAAAGCGGCCGGCAGCGTGAGACAGCCTGCATCGTTATGTATAATGAGTATACTCTTGTGCGCTCCATAGCGGATTGCAGCGTTATGTATAATGAGTAGACACCTGTGCGCTGCAAAGCGGCCGGCAGCGTGAGACAGCGTGCATCGTTATGTATAATGAGTATACACTTGTGCGCTCCATAGCGGACTGCAGCGTTATGTATAATGAGTAGACACCTGTGCGCTCCATAGCGGACTGCAGCATGAGACAGCCTGCAGCGCTATATATAATGAGTATACACCTGTGCGCTCCATAGCGGAGAGCAGCGTCACACAGCCTGCAGCGTTATGTATAATGAGTATACACCTGTACGCTCCATAGCGGCCTGCGGCGTGAGACAGCCTGCAGCGTTATGTATAATGAGTATACACCTGTATGCTCCATAGCGGCCTGCTGCATGAGACAGCCTGCAGCGTTATGTATAATGAGTATACACCTGTGCGCTCCATAGCGGACTGCAGCATGAGACAGCCTGCAGAGCTATATATAATGAGTATACACCTGTGTGCTCCATAGCGGAGTGCAGCGTGACACAGCCTGCAGCGTTATGTATAATGAGTATACACCTGTACGCTCCATAGCGGACTGCAGCGTTACATAGCCTGCAGCGTTATGTATAATGAGTATACACCTGTATGCTCCATAGCGGCCTGCTGCATGAGACAGCCTGCAGCGTTATGTATAATGAGTATACACCTGTGCGCTCCATAGCGGACTGCAGCATGAGACAGCCTGCAGAGCTATATATAATGAGTATACACCTGTGCGCTCCATAGCGGAGTGCAGCGTCACACAGCCTGCAGCGTTATGTATAATGAGTATACACCTGTACGCTCCATAGCGGCCTGCGGCGTGAGACAGCCTGCAGAGTTATGTATAATGAGTATACACCTGTGTGCTCCATAGCGGAGTGCAGCGTGACACAGCCTGCAGCGTTATGTATAATGAGTATACACCTGTACGCTCCATAGCGGACTGCAGCGTTACATAGCCTGCAGCGTTATGTATAATGAGTATACACCTGTACGCTCCATAGCGGCGTACGCCGTGAGACAGCCTGCAGCGTTATGAATAATGAGTATACACCTGTACGCTCCATAGCGGCCTGCGGCGTGAGACAGCCTGCAGCGTTATGTATATTGGGTATACACCTGTACGCTCCATAGCGGACTGCGGTGTGAGACAGCCTGCAGCGCTATGTATAATGAGTATACACCTGTGCGCTGCAAAGCGGCCGGCAGCGTGAGACAGCGTGCATCGTTATGTATAATGAGTATACACTTGTGCGCTCCATAGCGGACTGCAGCGTTATGTATAATGAGTAGACACCTGTGAGCTCCATAGCGGACTGCAGCATGAGACAGCCTGCAGCGCTATATATAATGAGTATACACCTGTGCGCTCCATAGCGGAGTGCAGCGTCACACAGCATGCAGCGTTATGTATAATGAGTATACACCTGTATGCTCCATATCGGACTGCAGCGTGACATAGCCTGCAGCGTTATGTATAATGAGTATATACCTGTGCGCTCCATAGCGGACAGCAGAGTGAGACAGCCTGCAGCGTTATGTGTAATGAGTATACACCTGTACGCTCCATAGCGGCGTACGCCGTGAGACAGCCTGCAGCGTTATGAATAATGAGTATACACCTGTACGCTCCATAGCGGCCTGCGGCGTGAGACAGCCTGCAGCGTTATGTATAATGGGTAGACACCTGTGCGCTGCAAAGCGGACAGCAGCGTGAGACAGCCTGCAGCGTTATGTATAATGAGTATACACCTATACGCTCTATAGCATCCTGCGGCATGAGACAGCTTGCAGCGTTATGTATGAGTATACACTTGTGCGCTCCATAGCGGACTGCAGCGTTATGTATAATGAGTAGACACCTGTGCGCTCCATAGCGGACTGCAGCATGAGACAGCCTGCAGCGCTATATATAATGAGTATACACCTGTGCGCTCCATAGCGGAGTGCAGCGTCACACAGCCTGCAGCGTTATGTATAATGAGTATACACCTGTACGCTCCATAGCGGCCTGCGGCGTGAGACAGCCTGCAGCGTTATGTATAATGAGTATGCACCTGTATGCTCCATAGCGGCCTGCTGCATGAGACAGCCTGCAGCGTTATGTATAATGAGTATACACCTGTGCGCTCCATAGCGGACTGCAGCATGAGACAGCCTGCAGCGCTATATATAATGAGTATACACCTGTGTGCTCCATAGCGGAGTGCAGCGTGACACAGCCTGCAGCGTTATGTATAATGAGTATACACCTGTACGCTCCATAGCGGACTGCAGCATTACATAGCCTGCAGCGTTATGTATAATGAGTATACACCTGTACGCTCCATAGCGGCGTACGCCGTGAGACAGCCTTCAGCGTTATGAATAATGAGTATACACCTGTACGCTCCATAGCGGCCTGCGGCGTGAGACAGCCTGCAGCGTTATGTATAATGGGTATACACCTGTACGCTCCATAGCGGACTGCGGTGTGAGACAGCCTGCAGCGCTATGTATAATGAGTATACACCTGTGCGCTGCAAAGCGGCCGGCAGCGTGAGACAGCGTGCATCGTTATGTATAATGAGTATAAACTTGTGCGCTCCATAGCGGACTGCAGCGTTATGTATAATGAGTAGACACCTGTGCGCTCCATAGCGGACTGCAGCATGAGACAGCCTGCAGCGCTATATATAATGAGTATACACCTGTGCGCTCCATAGCGGAGTGCAGCATCACACAGCATGCAGCGTTATGTATAATGAGTATACACCTGTATGCTCCATATCGGACTGCAGCGTGACATAGCCTGCAGCGTTATGTATAATGAGTATATACCTGTGCGCTCCATAGCGGACAGCAGCGTGAGACAGCCTGCAGCGTTATGTGTAATGAGGATACACCTGTACGCTCCATAGCGGCCTGCGGCGTGAGACAGCCTGCAGCGTTATGTATAATGGGTAGACACCTGTGCGCTGCAAAGCGGACAGCAGCGTGAGACAGCCTGGAGCGTTATGTATAATGAGTATACACCTATACGCTCTATAGCATCCTGCGGCATGAGACAGCTTGCAGCGTTATGTATGAGTATACACCTGTAGGCTCCATAGCGGCCTGCGGCATGAGACAGCCTGCAGCGTTATGTATAATGAGTATACACCTGTACGCTCCATAGCGGCCTGCGGCGTGAGACATCCTTCAGCGTTATGTATAATGAGTAGACACCTGTGCGCTGCAAAGCGGCCTGCGGCGTGAGACAGCCTGCAGAACTATGTATAATGAGTATACACCTGTGTGCTGCAAGGCGGCCTGCAGCGTGAGACAGCCTGCAGCGTTATGTATAATGAGTATACACCTGTGCGCTCCATAGCGGACTGCAGCGTGAGACATCCTGCAGCGTTATGTATAATGAGTATACACCTGTGCGCTCCATAGCGGCCTGCGTCGTCAGACAGCCTGCAGCGCTATGTATAATGAGTATACTCTTGTGCGCTCCATAGCGGACTGCAGCGTTATGTATAATGATTAGACACCTGTGCGCTCCATAGCGGACTGCAGCGTGAGACAGCCTGCAGCGTTATGGTAATGAGGATACACCTATACGTTCCATAGCGGCCTGCAGCGTGAGACAGCCTGCAGCGTTATGTATAATGAGTATACACCTGTACACTCCATAGCGGCCTGCGGCGTGAGACAGCCTGCAGCGTTATGTATAATGGGTAGACACCTGTGCGCTGCAAAGCGGACTGCAGCGTGAGACAGCCTGCAGCGTTATGTATAATGAGTATACACCTATACGCTCCATAGCATCCTGCGGCATGAGACAGCTTGCAGCGTTATGTATGAGTATACACCTGTAGGCTCCATAGCGGCCTGCGGCATGAGACAGCCTGCAGCGTTATGTATAATGAGTATACACCTGTACGCTCCATAGCGGCCTGCGGCGTGAGACATCCTTCAGCGTTATGTATAATGAGTAGACACCTGTGCGCTGCAAAGTGGCCTGCGGCGTGAGACAGCCTGCAGCACTATGTATAATGAGTATACACCTGTGTGCTGCAAAGCGGCCTGCAGCGTGAGACAGCCTGCAGCGTTATGTATAATGAGTATACACCTGTGCGCTCCATAGCGGACTGCAGCGTGAGACAGCCTGCAGCGTTATGTATAATGAGTATACACCTGTGCGCTCCATAGCGGCCTGCGTCGTCAGACAGCCTGCAGCGCTATGTATAATGAGTATACTCTTGTGCGCTCCATAGCGGACTGCAGCGTTATGTATAATGATTAGACACCTGTGCGCTCCATAGCGGACTGCAGCGTGAGACAGCCTGCAGCGTTATGGTAATGAGGATACACCTATACGTTCCGTAGCGGCCTGCAGCGTGAGACAGCCTGCAGCGTTATGTATAATGAGTATACACCTGTACACTCCATAGCGGCCTGCGGCGTGAGACAGCCTGCAGCGTTATGTATAATGGGTAGACACCTGTGCGCTGCAAAGCGGACTGCAGAGTGAGACAGCCTGCAGCGTTATGTATAATGAGTATACACCTATACGCTCCATAGCATCCTGCGGCATGAGACAGCTTGCAGCGTTATGTATGAGTATACACCTGTAGGCTCCATAGCGGCCTGCGGCATGAGACAGCCTGCAGCGTTATGTATAATGAGTATACACCTGTACGCTCCATAGCGGCCTGCGGCGTGAGATATCCTTCAGCGTTATGTATAATGAGTAGACACCTGTGCGCTGCAAAGTGGCCTGCGGCGTGAGACAGCCTGCAGCACTATGTATAATGAGTATACAACTGTGTGCTGCAAAGCGGCCTGCAGCGTGAGACAGCCTGCAGCATTATGTATAATGAGTATACACCTGTGCGCTCCATAGCGGACTGCAGCGTGAGACAGCCTGCAGCGTTATGTATAATGAGTATACACCTGTGCGCTCCATAGCGGCCTGCGTCGTCAGACAGCCTGCAGCGCTATGTATAATGAGTATACTCTTGTGCGCTCCATAGCGGACTGCAGAGTTATGTATAATGAGTAGACACCTGTGCGCTCCATAGCGGACTGCAGCGTGAGACAGCCTGCAGCGTTATGGTAATGAGGATACACCTATACGTTCCATAGCGGCCTGCAGCGTGAGACAGCCTGCAGCGTTATGTATAATGAGTATACACCTGTACGCTCCATAGCGTCCTGCGGCGTGAGACAGCCTGCAGCGCTATGTATAATGAGTAGACACCTGTGCGCTGCAAAGCGGACTGCAGCGTGAGATAGCCTGCATCGTTATGTATAATGAGTATACACCTGTATGGTACATAGCGGCCTGCTGCATGAGACAGCCTGCAGCGTTATGTATAATGAGTATACACCTGTGCGCTCCATAGCGGACTGCAGCATGAGACAGCCTGCAGCGCTATATATAATGTGTATACACCTGTGCGCTCCATAGCGGAGTGCAGCGTGACACAGCCTGCAGCGTTATGTATAATGAGTATACACCTGTATGCTCCATAGCGGACTGCAGCGTGACATAGCCTGCAGCGTTATGTATAATGAGTATACACCTGTGCGCTCCATAGCGGACTGCACCGTGAGACAGCCTGCAGCGTTATGTATAATGAGTTTACACCTGTACGCTCCATAGCGGGGTGCGCCGTGAGACAGCCTGCAGCGTTATGTATAATGAGTATACACCTGTACGCTCCATAGCGGCCTGCGGCGTGAGACAGCCTGCAGCGTTATGTATAATGAGTAGACACCTGTGCGCTGCAAACCTGACTGCAGCGTGAGACAGCCTGCAGCGTTATGTATAACGAGTATACTGTTGTGCGCTGCATAGCGGAGTGCAGCGCTATGTATAATGAGTATACACCTGTACGCTCCATAGCGGCCTCCTGCATGAGACAGCTTGCAGCGTTATGTATAATGAGTATACACCTGTACGGTCCATAGTGGCCTGCGGCGTGAGACAGCCTGCAGCGTTATGTATAATGAGTATACAGCTGTACGCTCCATAGCGGCCTGCGGCGTGAGACAGCCTGCAGCGTTATGTATAATGAGTATATACCTGTATGCTCCATAGCGGCCTGCTGCATGAGACAGCCTGCAGCGTTATGTATAATGAGTATACACCTGTGCGCTCCATAGCGGACTGCAGCGTGAGACAGCCTGCAGCGTTATGTATAATGAGTATACACCTGTGCGCTCCATAGCGGCCTGCGTCGTCAGACAGCCTGCAGCGCTATGTATAATGAGTATACTCTTGTGCGCTCCATAGCGGACTGCAGCGTTATGTATAATGATTAGACACCTGTGCGCTCCATAGCGGACTGCAGCGTGAGACAGCCTGCAGCGTTATGGTAATGAGGATACACCTATACGTTCCATAGCGGCCTGCAGCGTGAGACAGCCTGCAGCGTTATGTATAATGAGTATACACCTGTACACTCCATAGCGGCCTGCGGCGTGAGACAGCCTGCAGCGTTATGTATAATGGGTAGACACCTGTGCGCTGCAAAGCGGACTGCAGAGTGAGACAGCCTGCAGCGTTATGTATAATGAGTATACACCTATACGCTCCATAGCATCCTGCGGCATGAGACAGCTTGCAGCGTTATGTATGAGTATACACCTGTAGGCTCCATAGCGGCCTGCGGCATGAGACAGCCTGCAGCGTTATGTATAATGAGTATACACCTGTACGCTCCATAGCGGCCTGCGGCGTGAGATATCCTTCAGCGTTATGTATAATGAGTAGACACCTGTGCGCTGCAAAGTGGCCTGCGGCGTGAGACAGCCTGCAGCACTATGTATAATGAGTATACAACTGTGTGCTGCAAAGCGGCCTGCAGCGTGAGACAGCCTGCAGCGTTATGTATAATGAGTATACACCTGTGCGCTCCATAGCGGACTGCAGCGTGAGACAGCCTGCAGCGTTATGTATAATGAGTATACACCTGTGCGCTCCATAGCGGCCTGCGTCGTCAGACAGCCTGCAGCGCTATGTATAATGAGTATACTCTTGTGCGCTCCATAGCGGACTGCAGCGTTATGTATAATGAGTAGACACCTGTGCGCTCCATAGCGGACTGCAGCATGAGACAGCCTGCAGCGCTATATATAATGAGTATACACCTGTGCGCTCCATAGCGGAGTGCAGCGTGACACAGCCTGCAGCGTTATGTATAATGAATATACACCTGTATGCTCCATAGCGGACTGCAGCGTGACATAGCCTGCAGCGTTATGTATAATGAGTATACACCTGTGCGCTCCATAGCGGACTGCACCGTGAGACAGCCTGCAGCGTTATGTATAATGAGTATACACCTGTACGCTCCATAGCGGGGTGCGCCGTGAGACAGCCTGCAGCGTTATGTATAATGAGTATACACCTGTACGCTCCATAGCGGCCTGCGGCGTGAGACAGCCTGCAGCGTTATGTATAATGAGTAGACACCTGTGCGCTGCAAACCTGACTGCAGCGTGAGACAGCCTGCAGCGTTATGTATAACGAGTATACTGTTGTGCGCTGCATAGCGGAGTGCAGCGCTATGTATAATGAGTATACACCTGTACGCTCCATAGCGGCCTCCTGCATGAGACAGCTTGCAGCGTTATGTATAATGAGTATACACCTGTACGGTCCATAGTGGCCTGCGGCGTGAGACAGCCTGCAGCGTTATGTATAATGAGTATACAGCTGTAGGCTCCATAGCGGCCTGCGGCGTGAGACAGCCTGCAGCGTTATGTATAATGAGTATATACCTGTATGCTCCATAGCGGCCTGCTGCATGAGACAGCCTGCAGCGTTATGTATAATGAGTATACACCTGTGCGCTCCATAGCGGACTGCAGCGTGAGACAGCCTGCAGCGTTATGTATAATGAGTATACACCTGTGCGCTCCATAGCGGCTTGCGGCGTCAGACAGCCTGCAGCGCTATGTATAATGAGTATACTCTTGTGCGCTCCATAGCGGACTGCAGCGTTATGTATAATGAGTAGACACCTGTGCGCTCCATAGCGGACTGCAGCGTGAGACAGCGTGCATCGTTATGTATAATGAGTATACACTTGTGCGCTCCATAGCGGACTGCAGCGTTATGTATAATGAGTAGACACCTGTGCGCTCCATAGCGGACTGCAGCATGAGACAGCCTGCAGCGCTATATATAATGAGTATACACCTGTGCGCTCCATAGCGGAGTGCAGCGTCACACAGCATGCAGCATTATGTATAATGAGTATACACCTGTATGCTCCATATCGGACTGCAGCGTGACATAGCCTGCAGCGTTATGTATAATGAGTATATACCTGTGCGCTCCATAGCGGACAGCAGCGTGAGACAGCCTGCAGCGTTATGTGTAATGAGTATACACCTGTACGCTCCATAGCGGCGTACGCCGTGAGACAGCCTGCAGCGTTATGAATAATGAGTATACACCTGTACGCTTCATAGCGGCCTGCGGCGTGAGACAGCCTGCAGCGTTATGTATAATGGGTAGACACCTGTGCGCTGCAAAGCGGACAGCAGCGTGAGACAGCCTGCAGCGTTATGTATAATGAGTATACACCTATACGCTCCATAGCATCCTGCGGCATGAGACAGCTTGCAGCGTTATGTATGAGTATACACCTGTAGGCTCCATAGCGGCCTGCGGCATGAGACAGCCTGCAGCGTTATGTATAATGAGTATACACCTGTACGCTCCATAGCGGCCTGCGGCGTGAGACATCCTTCAGCGTTATGTATAATGAGTAGATACCTGTGCGCTGCAAAGCGGCCTGCGGCGTGAGACAGCCTGCAGAACTATGTATAATGAGTATACACCTGTGTGCTGCAAAGCGGCCTGCAGCGTGAGACAGCCTGCAGCGTTATGTATAATGAGTATACACCTGTGCGCTCCATAGCGGACTGCAGCGTGAGACAGCCTGCAGCGTTATGTATAATGAGTATACACCTGTGCGCTCCATAGCGGCCTGCGTCGTCAGACAGCCTGCAGCGCTATGTATAATGAGTATACTCTTGTGCGCTCCGTAGCGGACTGCAGCGTTATGTATAATGAGTATACACCTTGTCGCTCCGTAGCGGCCTGCGGCATGAGACAGCCTGCAGCGTTATGTATAATGAGTATACACCTGTGCGATGCAAAGTGGCTTGTGGCGTGATACAGCCTGCAGTGTTATGTATAATGAGTATATACCTGTGCGCTGCAAAGCGGCCTGCAGCGTGAGACAGCCTGCAGCGTTATGTATGAGTATACTCTTGTGCGCTCCATAGCGGACTGCAGCGTTATGTATAATGAGTATACACCTGTACGCTCCATAGCGGCCTGCGGCGTGAGACAGCCTTCAGCGTTATGTATAATGAGTAGACACCTGTGTGCTGCAAAGCGGCCTGCGGCATGAGACAGCCTGCAGCGCTATGTATAATGAGTAGACACCTGTTTGCTGCAAAGCGGACTGCGGCGTGAGACAGCCTGCAGCGTTATGTATAATGAGTATACACCTGTACGCTCCATAGCGGCCTGCTGCATGAGACAGCCTGCAGCGTTATGTATAATGAGTATACACCATTGCGCTGCATAGCGGCTTGCGGCGTGACACAGCCTGCAGTGTTATGTATAATGAGTATACACCTGTGCGCTCCATAGCGGACTGCAGCGTGAGACAGCCTGCAGCGCTATGTTTAATGAGTATACACCTGTGCGCTGCAAAGCGGACTGCAGCGTGAGATAGCCTGCATCGTTATGTATAATGAGTATACACCTGTATGGTACATAGCGGCCTGCTGCATGAGACAGCCTGCAGCGTTATGTATAATGAGTATACACCTGTGCGCTCCATAGCGGACTGCAGCATGAGACAGCCTGCAGCGCTATATATAATGTGTATACACCTGTGCGCTCCATAGCGGAGTGCAGCGTGACACAGCCTGCAGCGTTATGTATAATGAGTATACACCTGTATGCTCCATAGCGGACTGCAGCGTGACATAGCCTGCAGCGTTATGTATAATGAGTATACACCTGTGCGCTCCATAGCGGACTGCACCGTGAGACAGCCTGCAGCGTTATGTATAATGAGTTTACACCTGTACGCTCCATAGCGGGGTGCGCCGTGAGACAGCCTGCAGCGTTATGTATAATGAGTATACACCTGTACGCTCCATAGCGGCCTGCGGCGTGAGACAGCCTGCAGCGTTATGTATAATGAGTAGACACCTGTGCGCTGCAAACCTGACTGCAGCGTGAGACAGCCTGCAGCGTTATGTATAACGAGTATACTGTTGTGCGCTGCATAGCGGAGTGCAGCGCTATGTATAATGAGTATACACCTGTACGCTCCATAGCGGCCTCCTGCATGAGACAGCTTGCAGCGTTATGTATAATGAGTATACACCTGTACGGTCCATAGTGGCCTGCGGCGTGAGACAGCCTGCAGCGTTATGTATAATGAGTATACAGCTGTACGCTCCATAGCGGCCTGCGGCGTGAGACAGCCTGCAGCGTTATGTATAATGAGTATATACCTGTATGCTCCATAGCGGCCTGCTGCATGAGACAGCCTGCAGCGTTATGTATAATGAGTATACACCTGTGCGCTCCATAGCGGACTGCAGCGTGAGACAGCCTGCAGCGTTATGTATAATGAGTATACACCTGTGCGCTCCATAGCGGCCTGCGTCGTCAGACAGCCTGCAGCGCTATGTATAATGAGTATACTCTTGTGCGCTCCATAGCGGACTGCAGCGTTATGTATAATGATTAGACACCTGTGCGCTCCATAGCGGACTGCAGCGTGAGACAGCCTGCAGCGTTATGGTAATGAGGATACACCTATACGTTCCATAGCGGCCTGCAGCGTGAGACAGCCTGCAGCGTTATGTATAATGAGTATACACCTGTACACTCCATAGCGGCCTGCGGCGTGAGACAGCCTGCAGCGTTATGTATAATGGGTAGACACCTGTGCGCTGCAAAGCGGACTGCAGAGTGAGACAGCCTGCAGCGTTATGTATAATGAGTATACACCTATACGCTCCATAGCATCCTGCGGCATGAGACAGCTTGCAGCGTTATGTATGAGTATACACCTGTAGGCTCCATAGCGGCCTGCGGCATGAGACAGCCTGCAGCGTTATGTATAATGAGTATACACCTGTACGCTCCATAGCGGCCTGCGGCGTGAGATATCCTTCAGCGTTATGTATAATGAGTAGACACCTGTGCGCTGCAAAGTGGCCTGCGGCGTGAGACAGCCTGCAGCACTATGTATAATGAGTATACAACTGTGTGCTGCAAAGCGGCCTGCAGCGTGAGACAGCCTGCAGCGTTATGTATAATGAGTATACACCTGTGCGCTCCATAGCGGACTGCAGCGTGAGACAGCCTGCAGCGTTATGTATAATGAGTATACACCTGTGCGCTCCATAGCGGCCTGCGTCGTCAGACAGCCTGCAGCGCTATGTATAATGAGTATACTCTTGTGCGCTCCATAGCGGACTGCAGCGTTATGTATAATGAGTAGACACCTGTGCGCTCCATAGCGGACTGCAGCATGAGACAGCCTGCAGCGCTATATATAATGAGTATACACCTGTGCGCTCCATAGCGGAGTGCAGCGTGACACAGCCTGCAGCGTTATGTATAATGAATATACACCTGTATGCTCCATAGCGGACTGCAGCGTGACATAGCCTGCAGCGTTATGTATAATGAGTATACACCTGTGCGCTCCATAGCGGACTGCACCGTGAGACAGCCTGCAGCGTTATGTATAATGAGTATACACCTGTACGCTCCATAGCGGGGTGCGCCGTGAGACAGCCTGCAGCGTTATGTATAATGAGTATACACCTGTACGCTCCATAGCGGCCTGCGGCGTGAGACAGCCTGCAGCGTTATGTATAATGAGTAGACACCTGTGCGCTGCAAACCTGACTGCAGCGTGAGACAGCCTGCAGCGTTATGTATAACGAGTATACTGTTGTGCGCTGCATAGCGGAGTGCAGCGCTATGTATAATGAGTATACACCTGTACGCTCCATAGCGGCCTCCTGCATGAGACAGCTTGCAGCGTTATGTATAATGAGTATACACCTGTACGGTCCATAGTGGCCTGCGGCGTGAGACAGCCTGCAGCGTTATGTATAATGAGTATACAGCTGTAGGCTCCATAGCGGCCTGCGGCGTGAGACAGCCTGCAGCGTTATGTATAATGAGTATATACCTGTATGCTCCATAGCGGCCTGCTGCATGAGACAGCCTGCAGCGTTATGTATAATGAGTATACACCTGTGCGCTCCATAGCGGACTGCAGCGTGAGACAGCCTGCAGCGTTATGTATAATGAGTATACACCTGTGCGCTCCATAGCGGCTTGCGGCGTCAGACAGCCTGCAGCGCTATGTATAATGAGTATACTCTTGTGCGCTCCATAGCGGACTGCAGCGTTATGTATAATGAGTAGACACCTGTGCGCTCCATAGCGGACTGCAGCGTGAGACAGCGTGCATCGTTATGTATAATGAGTATACACTTGTGCGCTCCATAGCGGACTGCAGCGTTATGTATAATGAGTAGACACCTGTGCGCTCCATAGCGGACTGCAGCATGAGACAGCCTGCAGCGCTATATATAATGAGTATACACCTGTGCGCTCCATAGCGGAGTGCAGCGTCACACAGCATGCAGCATTATGTATAATGAGTATACACCTGTATGCTCCATATCGGACTGCAGCGTGACATAGCCTGCAGCGTTATGTATAATGAGTATATACCTGTGCGCTCCATAGCGGACAGCAGCGTGAGACAGCCTGCAGCGTTATGTGTAATGAGTATACACCTGTACGCTCCATAGCGGCGTACGCCGTGAGACAGCCTGCAGCGTTATGAATAATGAGTATACACCTGTACGCTTCATAGCGGCCTGCGGCGTGAGACAGCCTGCAGCGTTATGTATAATGGGTAGACACCTGTGCGCTGCAAAGCGGACAGCAGCGTGAGACAGCCTGCAGCGTTATGTATAATGAGTATACACCTATACGCTCCATAGCATCCTGCGGCATGAGACAGCTTGCAGCGTTATGTATGAGTATACACCTGTAGGCTCCATAGCGGCCTGCGGCATGAGACAGCCTGCAGCGTTATGTATAATGAGTATACACCTGTACGCTCCATAGCGGCCTGCGGCGTGAGACATCCTTCAGCGTTATGTATAATGAGTAGATACCTGTGCGCTGCAAAGCGGCCTGCGGCGTGAGACAGCCTGCAGAACTATGTATAATGAGTATACACCTGTGTGCTGCAAAGCGGCCTGCAGCGTGAGACAGCCTGCAGCGTTATGTATAATGAGTATACACCTGTGCGCTCCATAGCGGACTGCAGCGTGAGACAGCCTGCAGCGTTATGTATAATGAGTATACACCTGTGCGCTCCATAGCGGCCTGCGTCGTCAGACAGCCTGCAGCGCTATGTATAATGAGTATACTCTTGTGCGCTCCGTAGCGGACTGCAGCGTTATGTATAATGAGTATACACCTTGTCGCTCCGTAGCGGCCTGCGGCATGAGACAGCCTGCAGCGTTATGTATAATGAGTATACACCTGTGCGATGCAAAGTGGCTTGTGGCGTGATACAGCCTGCAGTGTTATGTATAATGAGTATATACCTGTGCGCTGCAAAGCGGCCTGCAGCGTGAGACAGCCTGCAGCGTTATGTATGAGTATACTCTTGTGCGCTCCATAGCGGACTGCAGCGTTATGTATAATGAGTATACACCTGTACGCTCCATAGCGGCCTGCGGCGTGAGACAGCCTTCAGCGTTATGTATAATGAGTAGACACCTGTGTGCTGCAAAGCGGCCTGCGGCATGAGACAGCCTGCAGCGCTATGTATAATGAGTAGACACCTGTTTGCTGCAAAGCGGACTGCGGCGTGAGACAGCCTGCAGCGTTATGTATAATGAGTATACACCTGTACGCTCCATAGCGGCCTGCTGCATGAGACAGCCTGCAGCGTTATGTATAATGAGTATACACCATTGCGCTGCATAGCGGCTTGCGGCGTGACACAGCCTGCAGTGTTATGTATAATGAGTATACACCTGTGCGCTCCATAGCGGACTGCAGCGTGAGACAGCCTGCAGCGCTATGTTTAATGAGTATACACCTGTGCTCTGCAAAGCGGCCTGCGGCGTGAGACAGCCTGCAGCGTTATGTATAATGAGTAGACCCCTGTGCCCTGCAAAGCGGCCTGTGGCGTGAGACAGCCTGCAGCGTTGTATTAATGAGTATACGCCTGTACGTTCCATAGCGGCCTGCAGCGCGAGACAGCCTGCAGCGTTATGTATAATGAGTAGACACTTGTGCGCTTCAAAGTGGCCTCCGGCGTGAGACAGCCTGCAGCATTATGTATAATGAGTAGACACCTGTGCGTTGCAAAGCGGACTGCAGCGTGAGAGAGCCTGCAGCGTTATGTATAATGAGTGTACCCTTGTGCGCTCCATAGCGGACTGCAGCGCTATGCATAATGAGTATACACCTGTGCGCCGCAAAGCGGCCTGCAGCGTGAGATAGCCTGCAGCGTTATGTATAATGAGTATACACCTGTACGCTCCATAGCAGCCTGCGGCGTCAGACAGCCTGCAGCGTTATGTATAATGAGTATACACCTCTGCGCTGCAAAGCGGCCTGCAGCGTGAGATAGCCTGCAGCGCTACGTATAATGAGTATACACCTGTACGCTCCATAGCGGCCAGCGTCGTCAGACAGCCTGCAGCGTTATGTATAATGAGTAGACACCTGTGCGCTTCAAAGTGGCCTGCGGCGTGACATAGCCTGCAGCGCTATGTATAATGAGTATACACCTGTGCGCTGCAAAGCGGCCTGCAGCGTGAGACAGCCTGCAGCGTTATGTATAATGAGTATACACCTGTGCGCTGCAAAGCGGACTGCAGCGTGAGACAGCCTGCAGCGCTATGTATAATGAGTAGACACCTGTGCGCTACAAAGTGGACTGCAGCGTGAGACAGCCTGCAGCGTTATGTATAATGAGTATACACCTGTGCGATGCAAAGTGGCTTGTGGCGTGATACAGCCTGCAGTGTTATGTATAATGAGTATATACCTGTGCGCTGCAAAGCGGCCTGCAGCGTGAGACAGCCTGCAGCGTTATGTATGAGTATACTCTTGTGCGCTCCATAGCGGACTGCAGCGTTATGTATAATGAGTATACACCTGTACGCTCCATAGCGGCCTGCGGCGTGAGACAGCCTTCAGCGTTATGTATAATGAGTAGACACCTGTGCGCTTCAAAGTGGCCTGCGGCGTGACATAGCTTGCAGCGCTATGTATAATGAGTATACACCTGTGCGCTGCAAAGCGGCCTGCAGCGTGAGACAGCCTGCAGCGTTATGTATAATGAGTATACACCTGTGCGCTGCAAAGCGGACTGCAGCGTGAGACAGCCTGCAGCGCTATGTATAATGAGTAGACACCTGTGCGCTACAAAGTGGACTGCAGCGTGAGACAGCCTGCAGCGTTATGTATAATGAGTATACACCTGTGCGCTGCAAAGCGGCCTGCAGCGTGAGAGAGCTTGCAGCGTTATGTATAGTGAGTGTACTCTTGTGCGCTGCAAAGCGGCCTGCGGCGTGAGACAGCCTGCAGCGTTATGTATAATGAGTATACGCCTGTACGTTCCGTAGCGGCCTGCAGCGATAGAGAGCCTGCAGCTTTATGTATAATGAGTAGACACCTGTGCGCTGCAAAGCGGCCTGCGGCGTGAGACAGCCTGCAGCGTTATGTATAATGAGTATACATCTGTACGCTCCATAGCAGCCTGCGGCGTGACACAGCCTGCAGCGCTATGTATAATGAGTAGACACCTGTGCGCTGCAAAGCGGACTGCAGAGTGAGACAGCCTGCAGCGTTATGTATAATGAGTATACTCTTGTGCGCTCCATAGCGGCCATGTATGATGAGTAGACACCTGTGCGCTGCAAAGCGGACTGCAGCGTGAGATGGCCTGCAGCGTTATGTATAATGAGTATACACCTGTACACTCCATAGCGGCCAGCGGCGTGAGACAGCCTGCAGTGTTATGTATAATGAGTATACACCTTGTCGCTCCGTAGCGGCCTGCGGCATGAGACAGCCTGCAGCGTTATGTATAATGAGTATACACCTGTGCGATGCAAAGCGGCTTGTGGCGTGATACAGCCTGCAGTGCTATGTATAATGAGTATATACCTGTGCGCTGCAAAGCGGCCTGCAGCGTGAGACAGCCTGCAGCGTTATGTATGAGTATACTCTTGTGCGCTCCATAGCGGACTGCAGCGTTATGTATAATGAGTATACACCTGTACGCTCCATAGCGGCCTGCAGCGTGAGACAGCCTTCAGCGTTATGTATAATGAGTAGACACCTGTGCGCTGCAAAGCGGCCTGCGGCATGAGACAGCCTGCAGCGCTATGTATAATGAGTATACACCTGTACGCTCCATAGCGGCCTGCTGCATGAGACAGCCTGCAGCGTTATGTATAATGAGTATACACCTGTGCGCTCCATAGTGGACTGCAGTGTGAGACAGCCTACAGCGCTATGTATAATGAGTATACACCATTGCGCTGCATAGCGGCTTGCGGCGTGACACAGCCTGCAGTGTTATGTATAATGAGTATACACCTGTGCGCTCCATAGCGGAGTACAGCGTGACACAGCCTGCAGCGTTATGTATAATGAGTATACACCTGTGCGCTCCATAGCGGACTGCAGCGTGAGACAGCCTGCAGCTCTATGTTTAATGAGTATACACCTGTGCTCTGCAAAGCGGCCTGCGGCGTGAGACAGCCTGCAGCGTTATGTATAATGAGTATACACCTGTGCGCTCCATAGCGGACTGCAGCGTGAGACAGCCTGCAGCGTTATGTATGAGTATACACCTGTGCGCTCCATAGCGGCCTGCAGCATCAGACAGCCTGCAGCGCTATGTATAATGAGTATACTCTTGTGCGCTCCATAGCGTACTGCAGCGTTATGTATGATGAGTAGACACCTGTGCGCTCCATAGCGGACTGCAGCGTGAGACAGCCTGCAGCGTTATGGTAATGAGGATACACCTATACGTTCCATAGCGGCCTGCGGCGTGAGACAGCCTGCAGCGTTATGTATAATGAGTATACACCTGTACGCTCCATAGCGTCCTGCGGCGTGAGACAGACTGCAGCGCTATGTATAATGAGTAGACACCTGTGCGCTGCAAAGCGGACTGCAGCGTGAGATAGCCTGCAGCGTTATGTATAATGAGTATACACCTGTATGCTCCATAGCGGCCTGCTGCATGAGACAGCCTGCAGCGTTATGTATAATGAGTATACACCTGTGCGCTCCATAGCGGACTGCAGCATGAGACAGCCTGCAGCGCTATATATAATGAGTATACACCTGTGCGCTCCATAGCGGAGTGCATTGTGACACAGCCTGCAGCGTTATGTATAATGAGTATACACCTGTATGCTCCATAGCGGGCTGCAGCGTGACATAGCCTGCAGCGTTATGTATAATGAGTATACACCTGTGCGCTCCATAGCGGACTGCAGCGTGAGACAGCCTGCAGCGTTATGTATAATGAGTATACCCCTGTACGCTCCATAGTGGCGTGAGCCGTGAGACAGCCTGCAGCGTTATGTATAATGAGTATACACCTGTATGCTCCATAGTGGACTGCGGCGTGAGACAGCCTGCAGCGTTATGTATAATGAGTAGACATCTGTGCGCTGCAAACCTGACTGCAGCGTGAGACAGCCTGCAGCGTTATGTATAACGAGTATACTGTTGTGCGCTGCATAGCGGAGTGCAGCGCTATGTATAATGAGTATACACCTGTACGCTCCATAGCGTCCTCCTGCATGAGACAGCCTGCAGCGTTATGTATAATGAGTATACACCTGTACGGTCCATAGCGGCCTGCGGCGTGAGACAGCCTGCAGCGTTATGTATAATGAGTATACACCTGTACGCTCCATAGCGGCCTGCGGCGTGAGACAGCCTGCAGCCTTATGTATAATGAGTATACACCTGTATGCTCCATAGCGGCCTGCTGCATGAGACAGCCTGCAGCGTTATGTATAATGAGTATACACCTGTGCGCTCCATAGCGGACTGCAGCATGAGACAGCCTGCAGCGCTATATATAATGAGTATACACCTGTGCGCTCCATAGCGGAGTGCAGCGTGACACAGACTGCAGCGTTATGTATAATGAGTATACACCTGTACGCTCCATAGCGGACTGCAGCGTTACATAGCCTGCAGCGTTATGTATAATGAGTATACACCTGTACGCTCCATAGCGGCGTACGCCGTGAGACAGCCTGCAGCGTTATGAATAATGAGTATACACCTGTACGCTCCATAGCGGCCTGCGGCGTGAGACAGCCTGCAGCGCTATGTATAATGAGTATACACCTGTGCGCTGCAAACCTGACTGCAGCGTGAGACAGCCTGCAGCGTTATGTATAACGAGTATACTGTTGTGCGCTGCATAGCGGAGTGCAGCGCTATGTATAATGAGTATACACCTGTACGCTCCATAGCGGCCTCCTGCATGAGACAGCCTGCATCGTTATGTATAATGAGTATACTCTTGTGCGCTCCATAGCGGACTGCAGCGTGAGACAGCCTGCAGCGTTATGTATAATGAGTATACACCTGTACGCTCCATAGTGGCGTGCGCCGTGAGACAGCCTGCAGCGTTATGTATAATGAGTATACACCTGTATGCTCCATAGTGGACTGCGGCGTGAGACAGCCTGCAGCGTTATGTATAATGAGTAGACATCTGTGCGCTGCAAACCTGACTGCAGCGTGAGACAGCCTGCAGGGTTATGTATAACGAGTATACTGTTGTGCGCTGCATAGCGGAGTGCAGCGCTATGTATAATGAGTATACACCTGTACGCTCCATAGCGGCCTCATGCATGAGACAGCCTGCAGCGTTATGTATAATGAGTATACACCTGTACGGTCCATAGCGGCCTGCGGCGTGAGACAGCCTGCAGCGTTATGTATAATGAGTATACACCTGTACGCTCCATAGCGGCCTGCGGCGTGAGACAGCCTGCACCATTATGTATAATGAGTATACACCTGTATGCTCCATAGCGGCCTGCTGCATGAGACAGCCTGCAGCGTTATGTATAATGAGTATACACCTGTGCGCTCCATAGCGGACTGCAGCATGAGACAGCCTGCAGCGCTATATATAATGAGTATACACCTGTGCGCTCCATAGCGGAGTGCAGCGTGACACTGACTGCAGCGTTATGTATAATGAGTATACACCTGTACGCTCCATAGCGGACTGCAGCGTTACATAGCCTGCAGCGTTATGTATAATGAGTATACACCTGTACGCTCCATAGCGGCGTACGCCGTGAGACAGCCTGCAGCGTTATGAATAATGAGTATACACCTGTACGCTCCATAGCGGCCTGCGGCGTGAGACAGCCTGCAGCGCTATGTATAATGAGTATACACCTGTGCGCTGCAAAGCGGCCGGCAGCGTGAGACAGCCTGCATCGTTATGTATAATGAGTATACTCTTGTGCGCTCCATAGCGGACTGCAGCGTTATGTATAATGAGTAGACACCTGTGCGCTGCAAAGCGGCCGGCAGCGTGAGACAGCGTGCATCGTTATGTATAATGAGTATACACTTGTGCGCTCCATAGCGGACTGCAGCGTTATGTATAATGAGTAGACACCTGTGCGCTCCATAGCGGACTGCAGCATGAGACAGCCTGCAGCGCTATATATAATGAGTATACACCTGTGCGCTCCATAGCGGAGTGCAGCGTCACACAGCATGCAGCGTTATGTATAATGAGTATACACCTGTATGCTCCATATCGGACTGCAGCGTGACATAGCCTGCAGCGTTATGTATAATGAGTATATACCTGTGCGCTCCATAGCGGACAGCAGCGTGAGACAGCCTGCAGCGTTATGTGTAATGAGTATACACCTGTACGCTCCATAGCGGCGTACGCCGTGAGACAGCCTGCAGCGTTATGAATAATGAGTATACACCGGTACGCTCCATAGCGGCCTGCGGCGTGAGACAGCCTGCAGCGTTATGTATAATGGGTAGACACCTTTGCGCTGCAAAGCGGACTGCAGCGTGAGACAGCCTGCAGCGTTATGTATAATGAGTATACACCTATACGCTCCATAGCATCCTGCGGCATGAGACAGCTTGCAGCGTTATGTATGAGTATACACCTGTAGGCTCCATAGCGGCCTGCGGCATGAGACAGCCTGCAGCGTTATGTATAATGAGTATACACCTGTATGCTCCATAGCGGCCTGCGGCGTGAGACATCCTTCAGCGTTATGTATAATGAGTAGACACCTGTGCGCTGCAAAGCGGCCTGCGGCGTGAGACAGCCTGCAGAACTATGTATAATGAGTATACACCTGTGTGCTGCAAAGCGGCCTGCAGCGTGAGACAGCCTGCAGCGTTATGTATAATGAGTATACACCTGTGCGCTCCATAGCGGACTGCAGCGTGAGAGAGCCTGCAGCGTTATGTATAATGAGTATACACCTGTGCGCTCCATAGCGGCCTGCGTCGTCAGACAGCCTGCAGCGCTATGTATAATGAGTATACACCTGTACGCTCCATAGTGGCGTGCGCCGTGAGACAGCCTGCAGCGTTATGTATAATGAGTATACACCTGTACGCTCCATAGCGGACTGCAGCGTGAGACAGCCTGCAGCGTTATGTATAATGAGTATACACCTGTACGCTCCATAGCGGACTGCAGCGTGAGACAGCCTGCAGCGTTATGTATAATGAGTATACACCTGTACGCTCCATAGTGGACTGCGGCGTGAGACAGCCTGCAGCGTTATGTATAATGAGTAGACATCTGTGCGCTGCAAACCTGACTGCAGCGTGAGACAGCCTGCAGCGTTATGTATAACGAGTATACTGTTGTGCGCTGCATAGCGGAGTGCAGCGCTATGTATAATGAGTATACACCTGTGCGCTCCATAGCGGACTGCAGCGTGAGACAGCCTGCAGCGTTATGTATAATGAGTATACACCTGTACGCTCCATAGTGGCGTGCGCCGTGAGACAGCCTGCAGCGTTATGTATAATGAGTATACACCTGTACGCTCCATAGTGGACTGCGGCGTGAGACAGCCTGCAGCGTTATGTATAATGAGTAGACATCTGTGCGCTGCAAACCTGACTGCAGCGTGAGACAGCCTGCAGCGTTATGTATAACGAGTATACTGTTGTGCGCTGCATAGCGGAGTGCAGCGCTATGTATAATGAGTATACACCTGTACGCTCCATAGCGGCCTCCTGCATGAGACAGCCTGCAGCGTTATGTATAATGAGTATACACCTGTACGGTCCATAGCGGCCTGCGGCATGAGACAGCCTGCAGCGTTATGTATAATGAGTATACACCTGTACGCTCCATAGCGGCCTGCGGCGTGAGACAGCCTGCAGCGTTATGTATAATGAGTATACACCTGTATGCTCCATAGCGGCCTGCTGCATGAGACAGCCTGCAGCGTTATGTATAATGAGTATACACCTGTGCGCTCCATAGCGGACTGCAGCATGAGACAGCCTGCAGCGCTATATATAATGAGTATACACCTGTGCGCTCCATAGCGGAGTGCAGAGTGACACAGCCTGCAGCGTTATGTATAATGAGTATACACCTGTACGCTCCATAGCGGACTGTAGCGTTACATAGCCTGCAGCGTTATGTATAATGAGTATACACCTGTACGCTCCATAGCGGCGTACGCCGTGAGACAGCCTGCAGCGTTATGAATAATGAGTATACACCTGTACGCTCCATAGCGGCCTGCGGCGTGAGACAGCCTGCAGTGCTATGTATAATGGGTATACACCTGTGCGCTGCAAAGCGGCCGGCAGCGTGAGACAGCCTGCATCGTTATGTATAATGAGTATACACTTGTGCGCTCCATAGCGGACTGCAGCGTTATGTATAATGAGTAGACACCTTTTGCGCTCCATAGCGGACTGCAGCATGAGACAGCCTGCAGCGCTATATATAATGAGTATACACCTGTGCGCTCCATAGCGGAGTGCAGCGTCACACAGCATGCAGCGTTATGTATAATGAGTATACACCTGTATGCTCCATATCGGACTGCAGTGTGACATAGCCTGCAGCGTTATGTATAATGAGTATATACCTGTGCGCTCCATAGCGGACAGCAGCGTGAGACAGCCTGCAGCGTTATGTGTAATGAGTATACACCTGTACGCTGCATAGCGGCGTACGCCGTGAGACAGCCTGCAGCGTTATGAATAATGAGTATACACCTGTACGCTCCATAGCGGCCTGCGGCGTGAGACAGCCTGCAGCGTTATGTATAATGGGTAGACACCTGTGCGCTGCAAAGCGGACTGCAGCGTGAGACAGCCTGCAGCGTTATGTATAATGAGTATACACCTATACGCTCCATAGCATCCTGCGGCATGAGACAGCTTGCAGCGTTATGTATGAGTATACACCTGTAGGCTCCATAGCGGCCTGCGGCATGAGACAGCCTGCAGCGTTATGTATAATGAGTATACACCTGTACGCTCCATAGCGGCCTGCGGCGTGAGACATCCTTCAGCGTTATGTATAATGAGTAGACACCTGTGCGCTGCAAAGCGGACTGCGGCGTGAGACAGCCTGCAGCGTTATGTATAATGAGTAGACACCTGTGCGCTGCAAAGCGGCCTGCGGCGTGAGACAGCCTGCAGAACTATGTATAATGAGTATAGACCTGTGTGCTGCAAAGCGGCCTGCAGCGTGAGACAGCCTGCAGCGTTATGTATA
Organism: Charina bottae; assembly: GCA_023362775.1. Lineage (NCBI taxonomy): Eukaryota > Metazoa > Chordata > Lepidosauria > Squamata > Charinaidae > Charina > Charina bottae. The sequence goes on from JALMGJ010000067.1 coordinate 1,500,645, forward strand.
ATGAGTATACACCTGTGCGCTCCATAGCGGACTGCGGCGTGAGACAGCCTGCAGCGTTATGTATAATGAGTATACACCTGTACGCTCCATAGCGGCCTGCGGCGTGAGACAGCCTGCAGCGTTATGTATAATGAGTATACACCTGTATGCTCCATAGCGGCCTGCTGCATGAGACAGCCTGCAGCGTTATGTATAATGAGTATACACCTGTGCGCTCCATAGCGGACTGCAGCATGAGACAGCCTGCAGCGCTATATATAATGAGTATACACCTGTGCGCTCCATAGCGGAGTGCAGAGTGACACAGCCTGCAGCATTATGTATAATGAGTATACACCTGTACGCTCCATAGCGGACTGCAGCGTTACATAGCCTGCAGCGTTATGTATAATGAGTATACACCTGTACGCTCCATAGCGGCGTACGCCGTGAGACAGCCTGCAGCGTTATGAATAATGAGTATACACCTGTACGCTCCATAGCGGCCTGCGGCGTGAGACAGCCTGCAGCGCTATGTATAATGGGTATACACCTGTGCGCTGCAAAGCGGCCGGCAGCGTGAGACAGCCTGCATCGTTATGTATAATGAGTATACACTTGTGCGCTCCATAGCGGACTGCAGCGTTATGTATAATGAGTAGACACCTGTGCGCTCCATAGCGGACTGCAGCATGAGACAGCCTGCAGCGCTATATATAATGAGTATACACCTGTGCGCTCCATAGCGGAGTGCAGCGTCACACAGCCTGCAGCGTTATGTATAATGAGTATACACCTGTACGCTCCATAGCGGCCTTCGGCGTGAGACAGCCTGCAGAGTTATGTATAATGAGTATACACCTGTATGCTCCATAGCGGCCTGCTGCATGAGACAGCCTGCAGCGTTATGTATAATGAGTATACACCTGTGCGCTCCATAGCGGAGTGCAGCATGAGACAGCCTGCAGCGCTATATATAATGAGTATACACCTGTGCGCTCCATAGCGGAGTGCAGCGTGACACAGCCTGCAGCGTTATGTATAATGAGTATACACCTGTACGCTCCATAGCGGCGTACGCCGTGAGACAGCCTGCAGCGTTATGAATAATGAGTATACAACTGTACGCTCCATAGCGGACTGCAGCATGAGACAGCCTGCAGCGCTATGTATAATGAGTATACACCTGTGCGCTGCAAAGCGGCCGGCAGCGTGAGACAGCGTGCATCGTTATGTATAATGAGTATACACTTGTGCGCTCCATAGCGGACTGCAGCGTTATGTATAATGAGTAGACACCTGTGCGCTCCATAGCGGACTGCAGCATGAGACAGCCTGCAGCGCTATATATAATGAGTATACACCTGTGCGCTCCATAGCGGAGTGCAGCGTCACACAGCATGCAGCGTTATGTATAATGAGTATACACCTGTATGCTCCATATCGGACTGCAGCGTGACATAGCCTGCAGCATTATGTATAATGGGTATATACCTGTGCGCTCCATAGCGGACAGCAGCGTGAGACAGCCTGCAGCGTTATGTGTAATGAGTATACACCTGTACGCTCCATAGCGGCGTACGCCGTGAGACAGCCTGCAGCGTTATGAATAATGAGTATACACCTGTACGCTCCATAGCGGCCTGCGGCGTGAGACAGCCTGCAGCGTTATGTATAATGGGTAGACACCTGTGCGCTGCAAAGCGGACAGCAGCGTGAGACAGCCTGCAGCGTTATGTACACTGCTCAAAAAAATAAAGGGAACACTGAAACAACACAATGTAAGTCCAAGTCAATCACACTTCTGTGAAATCAAACTGTCCACTTAGGTAGCAACACTGATTGACAATCAATTTCACATGCTGTTGTGCACATGGAATAGACAATAGGCGGAAAGCATAGGCAGTTAGCAAGACATCCCCAATAAAGGAGTGGATCTGCAGGTGGTGACCACAGACCACTTCTCAGTTCCTATGCTTTCTGGCTGATGGTTTGGTCACTTTTGAATGCTGGCGGTGTTTCCACTCTAGTGGTAGCATGAGACGGAGTCTACAACCCACACAAGTGGCTCAGGTAGTGCAGCTCATCCAGGATGGCACATCAATGCGAGCTGTGGCAAGAAGGTTTGCTGTGTCTGTCAGCGTAGTGTCCAGAGCATGGAGGCGCTACCAGGAGACAGGGCAGTACATCAGGAGACATGGAGGAGGTCGTAGGAGGGCAACAACCCAGCAGCAGGACCGCTACCTCCGCCTTTGTGCAAGGAGGGACAGGAGGAGCACTGCCAGAGCCCTGCAAAATGACCTCCAGTGGGCCACAAATTTGCGTGTGGCTGCTCAAACGGTCAGAAACAGACTCCATGAGGGTGGTATGAGGGCCCGATGTCCACAGGTGGGGGTTGTGCTTACAGCCCAACACCGTGCAGGACGTTTGGCATTTGCCAGAGAACACAAGATTGGCAACTTCGCCACTGGCACCCTGTGCTCTTCACAGATGAAAGCAGGTTCACACTGAGCACATGTGACAGACGTGACAGGGTCTGGAGATGCCGTGGAGAACGTTCTGCTGCCTGCAACATCCTCCAGCATGACCGGTTTGGCAGTGGGTCAGTAATGGTGTGGGGTGGCATTTCTTTAGGGGGCCGCACAGCCCTCCATGTGCTCGCCAGAGGTAGCCTGACTGCCATTAGGTACCGAGATGAGATCCTCAGACCCCTTGTGAGACCATATGCTGGTGTGGTTGGCCCTGGGTTCCTCCTAATGCAAGACAATGCTAGACCTCATGTGGCTGGAGTGTGCCAGCAGTTCCTGCAAGACGAAGGCATTGATGCTATGGACTGGCCCGCCCATTCCCCAGACCTGAATCCAATTGAGCACATCTGGGACATCATGTCTCGCTCCATCCACCAACGCCACATTGCACCACAGACTGTCCAGGAGTTGGGGGATGCTTTAGTCCAGGTGTGGGAGGAGATCCCTCAGGAGACCATCCGCCACCTCATCAGGAGCATGCCCAGGCGTTGTAGGGAGGTCATACAGGCACGTGGAGGCCACACACACTACTGAGCCTCATTTTGACTTGTTTTAAGGACATTACATCAACGTTGGATCAGCCTGTAGTGTTCTTTTCCACTTTAATTTTTGAGTGTAACTCCACATCCAGACCTCCAGGGGTTGCTTACATTTGATTTCCATTGCTTTTTGTGTGATTTTGTTGTCAGCACATTCAACTATGTAATGAACAAAGTAATTAATATGAATATTTCATTCATTCAGATCTAGGATGTCTTATTTCAGTGTTCCCTTTATTTTTTTGAGCAGTATATAATGAGTATACACCTATACGCTCTATAGCATCCTGCGGCATGAGACAGCTTGCAGCGTTATGTATGAGTATACACCTGTAGGCTCCATAGCGGCCTGCGGCATGAGACAGCCTGCAGCGTTATGTATAATGAGTATAAACCTGTACGCTCCATAGCGGCCTGCGGCGTGAGACATCCTTCAGCGTTATGTATAATGAGTAGACACCTGTGCGCTGCAAAGCGGCCTGCGGCGTGAGACAGCCTGCAGAACTATGTATAATGAGTATACACCTGTGTGCTGCAAAGCGGCCTGCAGCGTGAGACAGCCTGCAGCGTTATGTATAATGAGTATACACCTGTGCGCTCCATAGCGGACTGCAGCGTGAGACAGCCTGCAGCGTTATGTATAATGAGTATACACCTGTGCGCTCCATAGCGGCCTGCGTCGTCAGACAGCCTGCAGCGCTATGTATAATGAGTATACTCTTGTGCGCTCCATAGCGGACTGCAGCGTTATGTATAATGATTAGACACCTGTGCGCTCCATAGCGGAATGCAGTGTGAGACAGCCTGCAGCATTATGGTAATGAGGATACACCTATACGTTCCATAGCGGCCTGCAGCGTGAGACAGCCTGCAGCGTTATGTATAATGAGTATACACCTGTACACTCCATAGCGGCCTGCGGCGTGAGACAGCCTGCAGCGTTATGTATAATGGGTAGACACCTGTGCGCTGCAAAGCGGACTGCAGCGTGAGACAGCCTGCAGCGTTATGTATAATGAGTATACACCTATACGCTCCATAGCATCCTGCGGCATGAGACAGCTTGCAGCGTTATGTATGAGTATACACCTGTAGGCTCCATAGCGGCCTGCGGCATGAGACAGCCTGCAGCGTTATGTATAATGAGTATACACCTGTACGCTCCATAGCGGCCTGCGGCGTGAGACATCCTTCAGCGTTATGTATAATGAGTAGACACCTGTGCGCTGCAAAGTGGCCTGCGGCGTGAGACAGCCTGCAGCACTATGTATAATGAGTATACACCTGTGTGCTGCAAAGCGGCCTGCAGCGTGAGACAGCCTGCAGCGTTATGTATAATGAGTATACACCTGTGCGCTCCATAGCGGACTGCAGCGTGAGACAGCCTGCAGCGTTATGTATAATGAGTATACACCTGTGCGCTCCATAGCGGCCTGCGTCGTCAGACAGCCTGCAGCGCTATGTATAATGAGTATACTCTTGTGCGCTCCATAGCGGACTGCAGCGTTATGTATAATGAGTAGACACCTGTGCGCTCCATAGCGGACTGCAGCGTGAGACAGCCTGCAGCGTTATGGTAATGAGGATACACCTATACGTTCCATAGCGGCCTGCAGCGTGAGACAGCCTGCAGCGTTATGTATAATGAGTATACACCTGTACACTCCATAGCGGCCTGCGGCGTGAGACAGCCTGCAGCGTTATGTATAATGGGTAGACACCTGTGCGCTGCAAAGCGGACTGCAGCGTGAGACAGCCTGCAGCGTTATGTATAATGAGTATACACCTGTACGCTCCATAGCGGCGTACGCCGTGAGACAGCCTGCAGCGTTATGAATAATGAGTATACACCTGTACGCTCCATAGCGGCCTGCGGCGTGAGACAGCCTGCAGCGTTATGTATAATGGGTATACACCTGTACGCTCCATAGCGGACTGCGGTGTGAGACAGCCTGCAGCGCTATGTATAATGAGTATACACCTGTGCGCTGCAAAGCGGCCGGCAGCGTGAGACAGCGTGCATCGTTATGTATAATGAGTATACACTTGTGCGCTCCATAGCGGACTGCAGCGTTATGTATAATGAGTAGACACCTGTGCGCTCCATAGCGGACTGCAGCATGAGACAGCCTGCAGCGCTATATATAATGAGTATACACCTGTGCGCTCCATAGCGGAGTGCAGCGTCACACAGCATGCAGCGTTATGTATAATGAGTATACACCTGTATGCTCCATATCGGACTGCAGCGTGACATAGCCTGCAGCGTTATGTATAATGGGTATATACCTGTGCGCTCCATAGCGGACAGCAGCGTGAGACAGCCTGCAGCGTTATGTGTAATGAGTATACACCTGTACGCTCCATAGCGGCGTACGCCGTGAGACAGCCTGCAGCGTTATGAATAATGAGTATACACATGTACGCTCCATAGCGGCCTGCGGCGTGAGACAGCCTGCAGCGTTATGTATAATGGGTAGACACCTGTACACTCCATAGCGGCCTGCGGCGTGAGACAGCCTGCAGCGTTATGTATAATGGGTAGACACCTGTGCGCTGCAAAGCGGACTGCAGCGTGAGACAGCCTGCAGCGTTATGTATAATGGGTATACACCTGTACGCTCCATAGCGGACTGCGGTGTGAGACAGCCTGCAGCGCTATGTATAATGAGTATACACCTGTGCGCTGCAAAGCGGCCGGCAGCGTGAGACAGCGTGCATCGTTATGTATAATGAGTATACACTTGTGCGCTCCATAGCGGACTGCAGCGTTATGTATAATGAGTAGACACCTGTGCGCTCCATAGCGGACTGCAGCATGAGACAGCCTGCAGCGCTATATATAATGAGTATACACCTGTGCGCTCCATAGCGGAGTGCAGCGTCACACAGCATGCAGCGTTATGTATAATGAGTATACACCTGTATGCTCCATATCGGACTGCAGCGTGACATAGCCTGCAGCGTTATGTATAATGGGTATATACCTGTGCGCTCCATAGCGGACAGCAGCGTGAGACAGCCTGCAGCGTTATGTGTAATGAGTATACACCTGTACGCTCCATAGCGGCGTACGCCGTGAGACAGCCTGCAGCGTTATGAATAATGAGTATACACCTGTACGCTCCATAGCGGCCTGCGGCGTGAGACAGCCTGCAGCGTTATGTATAATGGGTAGACACCTGTGCGCTGCAAAGCGGACAGCAGCGTGAGACAGCCTGCAGCGTTATGTATAATGAGTATACACCTATACGCTTTATAGCATCCTGCGGCATGAGACAGCTTGCAGCGTTATGTATGAGTATACACCTGTAGGCTCCATAGCGGCCTGCGGCATGAGACAGCCTGCAGCGTTATGTATAATGAGTATACACCTGTACGCTCCATAGCGGCCTGCGGCGTGAGACATCCTTCACCGTTATGTATAATGAGTAGACACCTGTGCGCTGCAAAGCGGCCTGCGGCGTGAGACAGCCTGCAGAACTATGTATAATGAGTATACACCTGTGTGCTGCAAAGCGGCCTGCAGCGTGAGACAGCCTGCAGCGTTATGTATAATGAGTATACACCTGTGCGCTCCATAGCGGACTGCAGCGTGAGACAGCCTGCAGCGTTATGTATAATGAGTATACACCTGTGCGCTCCATAGCGGCCTGCGTCGTTAGACAGCCTGCAGCGCTATGTATAATGAGTATACTCTTGTGCGCTCCATAGCGGACTGCAGCGTTATGTATAATGATTAGACACCTGTGCGCTCCATAGCGGACTGCAGTGTGAGACAGCCTGCAGCATTATGGTAATGAGGATACACCTATACGTTCCATAGCGGCCTGCAGCGTGAGACAGCCTGCAGCGTTATGTATAATGAGTATACACCTGTACACTCCATAGCGGCCTGCGGCGTGAGACAGCCTGCAGCGTTATGTATAATGGGTAGACACCTGTGCGCTGCAAAGCGGACTGCAGCGTGAGACAGCCTGCAGCGTTATGTATAATGAGTATACACCTATACGCTCCATAGCATCCTGCGGCATGAGACAGCTTGCAGCGTTATGTATGAGTATACACCTGTAGGCTCCATAGCGGCCTGCGGCATGAGACAGCCTGCAGCGTTATGTATAATGAGTATACACCTGTACGCTCCATAGCGGCCTGCGGCGTGAGACATCCTTCAGCGTTATGTATAATGAGTAGACACCTGTGCGCTGCAAAGTGGCCTGCGGCGTGAGACAGCCTGCAGCACTATGTATAATGAGTATACACCTGTGTGCTGCAAAGCGGCCTGCAGCGTGAGACAGCCTGCAGCGTTATGTATAATGAGTATACACCTGTGCGCTCCATAGCGGACTGCAGCGTGAGACAGCCTGCAGCGTTATGTATAATGAGTATACACCTGTGCGCTCCATAGCGGCCTGCGTCGTCAGACAGCCTGCAGCGCTATGTATAATGAGTATACTCTTGTGCGCTCCATAGCGGACTGCAGCGTTATGTATAATGATTAGACACCTGTGCGCTCCATAGCGGACTGCAGCGTGAGACAGCCTGCAGCGTTATGGTAATGAGGATACACCTATACGTTCCGTAGCGGCCTGCAGCGTGAGACAGCCTGCAGCGTTATGAATAATGAGTATACACCTGTACGCTCCATAGCGGCCTGCGGCGTGAGACAGCCTGCAGCGTTATGTATAATGGGTAGACACCTGTGCGCTGCAAAGCGGACAGCAGCGTGAGACAGCCTGCAGCGTTATGTATAATGAGTATACACCTATACGCTTTATAGCATCCTGCGGCATGAGACAGCTTGCAGCGTTATGTATGAGTATACACCTGTAGGCTCCATAGCGGCCTGCGGCATGAGACAGCCTGCAGCGTTATGTATAATGAGTATACACCTGTACGCTCCATAGCGGCCTGCGGCGTGAGACATCCTTCAGCGTTATGTATAATGAGTAGACACCTGTGCGCTGCAAAGCGGCCTGCGGCGTGAGACAGCCTGCAGAACTATGTATAATGAGTATACACCTGTGTGCTGCAAAGCGGCCTGCAGCGTGAGACAGCCTGCAGCGTTATGTATAATGAGTATACACCTGTGCGCTCCATAGCGGACTGCAGCGTGAGACAGCCTGCAGCGTTATGTATAATGAGTATACACCTGTGCGCTCCATAGCGGCCTGCGTCGTTAGACAGCCTGCAGCGCTATGTATAATGAGTATACTCTTGTGCGCTCCATAGCGGACTGCAGCGTTATGTATAATGATTAGACACCTGTGCGCTCCATAGCGGACTGCAGTGTGAGACAGCCTGCAGCATTATGGTAATGAGGATACACCTATACGTTCCATAGCGGCCTGCAGCGTGAGACAGCCTGCAGCGTTATGTATAATGAGTATACACCTGTACACTCCATAGCGGCCTGCGGCGTGAGACAGCCTGCAGCGTTATGTATAATGGGTAGACACCTGTGCGCTGCAAAGCGGACTGCAGCGTGAGACAGCCTGCAGCGTTATGTATAATGAGTATACACCTATACGCTCCATAGCATCCTGCGGCATGAGACAGCTTGCAGCGTTATGTATGAGTATACACCTGTAGGCTCCATAGCGGCCTGCGGCATGAGACAGCCTGCAGCGTTATGTATAATGAGTATACACCTGTACGCTCCATAGCGGCCTGCGGCGTGAGACATCCTTCAGCGTTATGTATAATGAGTAGACACCTGTGCGCTGCAAAGTGGCCTGCGGCGTGAGACAGCCTGCAGCACTATGTATAATGAGTATACACCTGTGTGCTGCAAAGCGGCCTGCAGCGTGAGACAGCCTGCAGCGTTATGTATAATGAGTATACACCTGTGCGCTCCATAGCGGACTGCAGCGTGAGACAGCCTGCAGCGTTATGTATAATGAGTATACACCTGTGCGCTCCATAGCGGCCTGCGTCGTCAGACAGCCTGCAGCGCTATGTATAATGAGTATACTCTTGTGCGCTCCATAGCGGACTGCAGCGTTATGTATAATGAGTAGACACCTGTGCGCTCCATAGCGGACTTCAGCGTGAGACAGCCTGCAGCGTTATGGTAATGAGGATACACCTATACGTTCCATAGCGGCCTGCAGCGTGAGACAGCCTGCAGCGTTATGTATAATGAGTATACACCTGTACACTCCATAGCGGCCTGCGGCGTGAGACAGCCTGCAGCGTTATGTATAATGGGTAGACACCTGTGCGCTGCAAAGCGGACTGCAGCGTGAGACAGCCTGCAGCGTTATGTATAATGAGTATACACCTATACGCTCCATAGCATCCTGCGGCATGAGACAGCTTGCAGCGTTATGTATGAGTATACACCTGTAGGCTCCATAGCGGCCTGCGGCATGAGACAGCCTGCAGCGTTATGTATAATGAGTATACACCTGTACGCTCCATAGCGGCCTGCGGCGTGAGACATCCTTCAGCGTTATGTATAATGAGTAGACACCTGTGCGCTGCAAAGTGGCCTGCGGCGTGAGACAGCCTGCAGCGTTATGTATCATGAGTATACACCTGTGCGCTCCATAGCGGACTGCAGCGTGAGACAGCCTGCAGCGTTATGTATAATGAGTATACACCTGTGCGCTCCATAGCGGCCTGCGTCGTCAGACAGCCTGCAGCGCTATGTATAATGAGTATACTCTTGTGCGCTCCATAGCGGACTGCAGCGTTATGTATAATGAGTAGACACCTGTGCGCTCCATAGCGGACTGCAGCGTGAGACAGCCTGCAGCGTTATGGTAATGAGGATACACCTATACGTTCCATAGCGGCCTGCAGCGTGAGACAGCCTGCAGCGTTATGTATAATGAGTATACACCTGTACGCTCCATAGCGTCCTGCGGCGTGAGACAGCCTGCAGCGCTATGTATAATGAGTAGACACCTGTGCGCTGCAAAGCGGACTGCAGCGTGAGATAGCCTGCAGCGTTATGTATAATGAGTATACACCTGTATGCTACATAGCGGCCTGCTGCATGAGACAGCCTGCAGCGTTATGTATAATGAGTATACACCTGTGCGCTCCATAGCGGACTGCAGCATGAGACAGCCTGCAGCGCTATATATAATGAGTATACACCTGTGCGCTCCATAGCGGAGTGCAGCGCGACACAGCCTGCAGCGTTATGTATAATGAGTATACACCTGTATGCTCCATAGCGGACTGCAGCGTGACATAGCCTGCAGCGTTATGTATAATGAGTATACACCTGTGCGCTCCATAGCGGACTGCACCGTGAGACAGCCTGCAGCGTTATGTATAATGAGTATACACCTGTACGCTCCATAGCGGGGTGCGCCGTGAGACAGCCTGCAGCGTTATGTATAATGAGTATACACCTGTACGCTCCATAGCGGCCTGCGGCGTGAGACAGCCTGCAGCGTTATGTATAATGAGTAGACACCTGTGCGCTGCAAACCTGACTGCAGCGTGAGACAGCCTGCAGCGTTATGTATAACGAGTATACTGTTGTGCGCTGTATAGCGGAGTGCAGCGCTATGTATAATGAGTATACACCTGTACGCTCCATAGCGGCCTCCTGCATGAGACAGCTTGCAGCGTTATCTATAATGAGTATACACCTGTACGGTCCATAGCGGCCTGCGGCGTGAGACAGCCTGCAGCGTTATGTATAATGAGTATACACCTGTACGCTCCATAGCGGCCTGCGGCGTGAGACAGCCTGCAGCGTTATGTTTAATGAGTATACACCTGTATGCTCCATAGCGGCCTGCTGCATGAGACAGCCTGCAGCGTTATGTATAATGAGTATACACCTGTGCGCTCCATAGCGGACTGCAGCGTGAGACAGCCTACAGCGTTATGTATAATGAGTATACACCTGTGCGCTCCATAGCGGCTTGCGGCGTCAGACAGCCTGCAGCGCTATGTATAATGAGTATACTCTTGTGCGCTCCATAGCGGACTGCAGCGTTATGTATAATGAGTAGACACCTGTGCGCTCCATAGCGGACTGCAGCGTGAGACAGCCTGCAGCGTTATGGTAATGAGGATACACCTATAGGTTGCATAGCGGCCTGCAGCGTGAGACAGCCTGCAGCGTTATGTATAATGAGTATACACCTGTACGCTCCATAGCGTCCTGCGGCGTGAGACAGCCTGCAGCGCTATGTATAATGAGTAGACACCTGTGCGCTGCAAAGCGGACTGCAGCGTGAGATAGCCTGCAGCGTTATGTATAATGAGTATACACCTGTATGCTCCATAGCGGCCTGCTGCATGAGACAGCCTGCAGCGTTATGTATAATGAGTATACACCTGTGCGCTCCATAGCGGACTGCAGCATGAGACAGCCTGCAGCGCTATATATAATGAGTATACACCTGTGCGCTCCATAGCGGAGTGCAGCGTGACACAGCCTGCAGCGTTATGTATAATGAGTATACACCTGTACGCTCCATAGCGGACTGCAGCGTGACATAGGTTGCAGCGTTATGTATAATGAGTATACACCTGTGCGCTCCATAGCGGAGTGCAGCGTGACACAGCCTGCAGCGTTATGTATAATGAGTATACACCTGTATGCTCCATAGCGGACTGCAGCGTGACATAGGTTGCAGCGTTATGTATAATGAGTATACACCTGTGCGCTCCATAGCGGACTGCAGCGTGAGACAGCCTGCAGCGTTATGTATAATGAGTATACACCTGTACGCTCCATAGCGGCGTGCGCCGTGAGACAGCCTGCAGCGTTATGTATAATTAGTATACACCTGTGCGCTGCAAACCTGACTGCAGCGTGAGACAGCCTGCAGCGTTATGTATAATGAGTATACACCTGTATGCTCCATAGCGGCCTGCTGCATGAGACAGCCTGCAGCGTTATGTATAATGAGAATACACCTGTGCGCTCCATAGCGGACTGCAGCATGAGACAGCCTGCAGCGCGATATATAATGAGTATACACCTGTGCGCTCCATAGCGGAGTGCAGCGTGACACAGCCTGCAGCGTTATGTATCATGAGTATACACCTGTACGCTCCATAGCGGACTGCAGCGTTACATAGCCTGCAGCGTTATGTATAATGAGTATACACCTGTACGCTCCATAGCGGCGTACGCCGTGAGACAGCCTGCAGCGTTATGAATAATGAGTATACACCTGTACGCTCCATAGCGGCCTGCGGCGTGAGACAGCCTGCAGCGTTATGTATAATGGGTGTACACCTGTACGCTCCATAGCGGACTGCGGTGTGAGACAGCCTGCAGCGCTATGTATAATGAGTATACACCTGTGCGCTGCAAAGCGGCCAGCAGCGTGAGACAGCCTGCATCGTTATGTATAATGAGTATACTCTTGTGCGCTCCATAGCGGACTGCAGCGTTATGTATAATGAGTAGACACCTGTGCGCTGCAAAGCGGCCGGCAGCGTGAGACAGCGTGCATCGTTATGTATAATGAGTATACTCTTGTGCGCTCCATAGCGGACTGCAGCGTTATGTATAATGAGTAGACACCTGTGCGCTCCATAGCGGACTGCAGCATGAGACAGCCTGCAGCGCTATATATAATGAGTATACACCTGTGCGCTCCATAGCGGACTGCAGCGTGACATAGCCTGCAGCGTTATTTATAATGAGTATACACCTGTATGCTCCATATCGGACTGCAGCGTGACATAGCCTGCAGCGTTATGTATAATGAGTATATACCTGTGCGCTCCATAGCGGACAGCAGCGTGAGACAGCCTGCAGCGTTATGTGTAATGAGTATACACCTGTACGCTCCATAGCGGCGTACGCCGTGAGACAGCCTGCAGCGTTATGAATAATGAGTATACACCTGTACGTTCCATAGCGGCCTGCGGCGTGAGACAGCCTGCAGCGTTATGTATAATGGGTAGACACCTATACGCTCCATAGCATCCTGCGGCATGAGACAGCTTGCAGCGTTATGTATGAGTATACACCTGTAGGCTCCATAGCGGCCTGCGGCATGAGACAGCCTGCAGCGTTATGTATAATTAGTATACACCTGTACGCTCCATAGCGGCCTGCGGCGTGAGACAGCCTGCAGCGTTATGTATAATGAGTAGACACCTGTGCTCTGCAAAGCGGCTTGCGGCGTAAGATAGCCTGCAGCCTTATGTATAATGAGTAGGCACCTGTGGGCTCCATAGCGGCCTGCGACCTGTACGCTCCATAGCGGACTGCAGCGCTATGTATAATGAGTAGACACCTGTGCGTTGCAAAGCGGACTGCAGCGTGAGAGAGCCTGCAGCGTTATGTATAATGAGTATACACCAGTGCGCTGCAAAGCGGCTTGCGGCGTGACACACCCTTCAGTGTTATGTATAATGAGTATACACCTGTGCGCTCCATAGCGGAGTACAGCGTGACACAGCCTGCAGCGTTATGTATAATGAGTATACACCTGTGCGCTCCATAGCGGACTGCAGCGTGAGACAGCCTGCAGCGCTATGTAGAATAGGTATACACCTGTGCTCTGCAAAGCGGCCTGCGGCGTGAGACAGCCTGCAGCGTTATGTATAATGGGTATACACCAGTACGCTCCATAGCGGCCTGCTGCGTGAGACAGCCTGCAGCGTTATGTATAATGAGTAGACACCTGTTTGCTGCAAAGCGGACTGCGGCGTGAGACAGCCTGCAGCGTTATGTATAATGAGTATACACCTGTACGCTCCATAGTGGACTGCAGTGTGAGACAGCCTACAGCGCTATGTATAATGAGTATACACCTGTGCGCTCCATAGTGGACTGCAGTGTGAGACAGCCTGCAGCGTTATGTATAATGAGTAGACCCCTGTGCGCTGCAAAGCGGCCTGCGGCGTGAGAAAGCCTGCATCGTTGTATTAATGAGTATACGCCTGTACGTTCCATAGCGGTCTGCAGCGCGAGACAGCCTGCAGCGTTATGTATAATGAGTAGACACTTGTACGCTGCAAAGCGGCCTGCGGCGTGAGACAGCCTGCAGGGCTATGTATAATGAGTAGACCCCTGTGCGCTGCAAAGCGGCCTGCGGCGTGAGACAGCCTGCAGCGTTGTATTAATGAGTATACGCCTGTACGTTCCATAGCGTCCTGCAGCGCGAGACAGCCTGCAGCGTTGTATTAATGAGTATACGCCTGTACGTTCCATAGCGGCCTGCAGCGCGAGACAGCCTGCAGCGTTATGTATAATGAGTATACACCTGTGCGCTGCAAAGCGGCCTGCAGCGTGAGACAGCCTGCAGCATTATGTATAATGAGTATACACCTGTGCGCTCCATAGCGGACTGCAGCGTGAGACAGCCTGCAGCGTTATGTATAATGAGTAGACACCTGTTTGCTGCAAAGCGGACTGCGGCGTGAGACAGCCTGCAGCGTTATGTATAATGAGTATACACCTGTACGCTCCATAGTGGACTGCAGTGTGAGAGAGCCTACAGCGCTATGTATAATGAGTATACACCTGTGCGCTCCATAGTGGACTGCAGTGTGAGACAGCCTGCAGCGCTATGTATAATGAGTATACTCTTGTGCGCTCCATAGCGGACTGCAGCGTTATGTATGATGAGTAGACACCTGTGCGCTCCATAGCAGACTGCAGCGTGAGACAGCCTGCAGCGTTATGTATAATGAGTATACACCTGTGCAGTCCATAGCGGACTGCGGCGTGACACAGCCTGCAGCGCTATGTATAATGAGTAGACACCTGTGCGTTGCAAAGCGGACTGCAGCGTGAGAGAGCCTGCAGCGTTATGTATAATGAGTGTACTCTTGTGCGCTCCATAGCGGACTGCAGCGCTAGGCATAATGAGTATACACCTGTGCGCTGCAAAGCGGCCTGCAGCGTGACATAGCCTGCAGTGTTATGTATAATGAGTATACACCTGTACGCTCCATAGCAGCCTGCTGCGTGAGAAAGCCTGCAGCGTTATATATAATGAGTAGACACCTGTGCGCTGCAAAGCGGACTGCAGCATGAGACAGCCTGTAGAGTTATGTATAATGAGTAGACACCTGTACGCTCCATAGCGGCCTGTGGGGTGAGACAGCCTGCAGCGTTATGTATAATACCTGTACGCTCCATATCGGCCTGCTGCGTGAGACAGCCTGCAGCGTTATGTATAATGAGTATACACGTGTGCCCTCCATAGAGGACTGCAGCATGAGACAGCCTGCAGCGCTATGTATAATGAGTATACACCTGTGCGCTGCAAAGCGGCCTGCAGCGTGAGACAGCCTGCAGCAGTATGTATAATGAGTATACACCTGTGCGCTCCATAGCGGACTGCAGCGTGAGACAGCCTGCAGCGTTATGTATAATGAGTATACACCTGTGCGCTCCATAGCGGCCTGCTGCGTGAGACAGCCTGCAGCGTTATGTATAATGAGTAGACACCTGTTTGCTGCAAAGCGGACTGCGGCGTAAGACAGTCTGCAGCGTTATGTATAATGAGTATACACCTGTACGCTCCATAGTGGACTGCAGTGTGAGACAGCCTGCAGTGTTATGTATAATGAGTATACACCTGTGCAGTCCATAGCGGACTGCGGCGTGAGACAGCCTGCAGTGTTATGTATAATGAGTATACACCTGTGCAGTCCATAGCGGACTGCGGCGTGACACAGCTTGCAGCGCTATGTATAATGAGTATACACCTGTACGCTCCATAGCGTCCTGCGGCGTGAGACAGCCTGCAGTGTTATGTATAATGAGTAGACACCTGTGGGCTCCATAGCGGTCTGCGGCCTGAGATAGCCTGCAGCGCTATGTATAATATGTATACACCTGTACGCTCCATAGCGGACTGCAGCGCTATGTATAATGAGTAGACACCTATGCGTTGCAAAGTGGACTGCAGCGTGAGAGAGCCTGCAGCGTTATGTATAATGAGTATACACCTGTGCGCTCAATAGTGGACTGCAGTGTGAGACAGCCTACAGCACTATGTATAATGAGTATACACCAGTGCGCTGCAAAGCGGCTTGCGGCGTTACACACCCTGCAGTGTTATGTATAATGAGTATACACCTGTGCGCTCCATAGCGGAGTACAGCGTGACACAGCCTGCAGCGTTATGTATAATGAGTATACACCTGTGCGCTCCATAGCGGACTGCAGCGTGAGACAGCCTGCAGCGCTATGTATAATAGGTATACACCTGTGCTCTGCAAAGCGGCCTGCGGCGTGAGACACCCTGCAGCGTTATGTATAATGAGTATACACCAGTACGCTCCATAGCGGCCTGCGGCGTGAGACAGCCTGCAGCGTTATATATAATGAGTATACACCTGTACGCTCCATAGTGGACTGCAGTGTGAGACAGCCTACAGCGCTATGTATAATGAGTATACACCTGTGCGCTCCATAGTGGACTGCAGAGTGAGACAGCCTACAGCGCTATGTATAATGGGTATACACCAGTGCGCTGCATAGCGGCTTGCGGCGTGACACAGCCTGCAGTGTTATGTATAATGAGTATACACCTGTGCGCTCCATAGCGGAGTACAGCGTGACACAGCCTGCAGCGTTATGTATAATGAGTATACACCTGTGCGCTCCATAGCGGACTGCAGCGTGAGACAGCCTGCAGCGTTATGTATAATGAGTATACACCTGTGCGCTCCATAGCGGACTGCAGCGTGAGACAGCCTGCAGCGCTATGTATAATGAGTATACACCTGTGCTCTGCAAAGCGGCCTGCGGCGTGAGACAGCCTGCAGCGTTATGTATAATGAGTAGACCCCTGTGCGCTGCAAAGCGGCCTGCGGCGTGAGACAGCCTGCATCGTTGTATTAATGAGTATACGCCTGTACGTTCCATAGCGGCCTGCAGCGCGAGACAGCCTGCAGCGTTATGTATAATGAGTAGACACTTGTACGCTGCAAAGCGGCCTGCGGCGTGAGACAGCCTGCAGGGCTATGTATAATGAGTAGACCCCTGTGCGCTGCAAAGCGGCCTACAGCGTGAGATAGCCTGCAGCGCTTTGTATAATGAGTGGACAACTGTGCGCTGCAAAGCGGCCTGCGGCGTCAGACAGCCTGCAGCGTTATGTATAATGAGTATACACCTGTGCGCTGCAAAGCGGACTGCAGCGTGAGACAGCCTGCAGCGCTATGTATAATGAGTACACACCTGTGCGCTGCAAAGCGGACTGCAGCGTGAGACAGCCTGCAGCGTTATGTATAAAGAGTATACACCTGTGCGCTGCAAAGCGGACTGCGGCGTGAGACAGCCTGCAGCGCTATGTATAATGAGGATACACCTGTGCGCTGCAAAGCGGACTGCGGCGTGAGACAGCCTGCAGCGCTATGTATAATGAGTAGACACCTGTGCGCTACAAAGTGGACTGCAGCGTGAGACAGCATGCATCGTTATGTATAATGAGTATACTCTTGTGCGCTCCATAGCGGACTGCAGCGTTATGTATAATGAGTAGACACCTGTGCGCTCCATAGCGGACTGCAGCGTGAGACAGCGTGCATCGTTATGTATAATGAGTATACACTTGTGCGCTCCATAGCGGACTGCAGCGTTATGTATAATGAGTAGACACCTGTGCGCTCCATAGCGGACTGCAGCATGAGACAGCCTGCAGCGCTATATATAATGAGTATACACCTGTGCGCTCCATAGCGGAGTGCAGCGTCACACAGCATGCAGCGTTATGTATAATGAGTATACACCTGTATGCTCCATATCGGACTGCAGCGTGACATAGCCTGCAGCGTTATGTATAATGAGTATATACCTGTGCGCTCCATAGCGGACAGCAGCGTGAGACAGCCTGCAGCGTTATGTGTAATGAGTATACACCTGTACGCTCCATAGCGGCGTACGCCGTGAGACAGCCTGCAGCGTTATGAATAATGAGTATACACCTGTACGCTCCATAGCGGCCTGCGGCGTGAGACAGCCTGCAGCGTTATGTATAATGGGTAGACACCTGTGCGCTGCAAAGCGGACAGCAGCGTGAGACAGCCTGCAGCGTTATGTATAATGAGTATACACCTATACGCTCCATAGCATCCTGCGGCATGAGACAGCTTGCAGCGTTATGTATGAGTATACACCTGTAGGCTCCATAGCGGCCTGCGGCATGAGACAGCCTGCAGCGTTATGTATAATGAGTATACACCTGTACGCTCCATAGCGGCCTGCGGCGTGAGACATCCTTCAGCGTTATGTATAATGAGTAGACACCTGTGCGCTGCAAAGCGGCCTGCGGCGTGAGACAGCCTGCAGAACTATGTATAATAAGTATACACCTGTGTGCTGCAAAGCGGCCTGCGGCGTGAGACAGCCTGCAGCGTTATGTATAATGAGTATACACCTGTGCGCTCCATAGCGGACTGCAGCGTGAGACAGCCTGCAGCGTTATGTATAATGAGTATACACCTGTGCGCTCCATAGCGGCCTGCGTCGTCAGACAGCCTGCAGCGCTATGTATAATGAGTATACTCTTGTGCGCTCCATAGCGGACTGTAGCGTTATGTATAATGATTAGACACCTGTGCGCTCCATAGCGGACTGCAGCGTGAGACAGCCTGCAGCGTTATGGTAATGAGGATACACCTATACGTTCCATAGCGGCCTGCAGCGTGAGACAGCCTGCAGCGTTATGTATAATGAGTATACACCTGTACGCTCCATAGCGTCCTGCGGCGTGAGACAGCCTGCAGCGCTATGTATAATGAGTAGACACCTGTGCGCTGCAAAGAGGACTGCAGCGTGAGATAGTCTGCAGCGTTATGTATAATGAGTATACACCTGTATGCTCCATAGCGGACTGCAGCGTGACATAGCCTGCAGCGTTATGTATAATGAGTATACACCTGTGCGCTCCATAGCGGACTGCACCGTGAGACAGCCTGCAGCGTTATGTATAATGAGTATACACCTGTACGCTCCATAGCGGGGTGCGCCGTAAGACAGCCTGCAGCGTTATGTATAATGAGTATACACCTGTACGCTCCATAGCGGCCTGCGGCGTGAGACAGCCTGCAGCGTTATGTATAATGAGTAGACACCTGTGCGCTGCAAACCTGACTGCAGCGTGAGACAGCCTGCAGCGTTATGTATAACGAGTATACTGTTGTGCGCTGCATAGCGGAGTGCAGCGCTATGTATAATGAGTATACACCTGTACGCTCAATAGCGGCCTCCTGCATGAGACAGCTTGCAGCGTTATGTATAATGAGTATACACCTGTACGCTCCATAGCATCCTGCGGCATGAGACAGCTTGCAGCGTTATGTATGAGTATACACCTGTAGGCTCCATAGCGGCCTGCGGCATGAGACAGCTTGCAGCGTTATGTATGAGTATACACCTGTAGGCTCCATAGCGGCCTGCGGCATGAGACAGCCTGCAGCGTTATGTATAATGAGTATACACCTGTACGCTCCATAGCGGCCTGCGGCGTGAGACATCCTTCAGCGTTATGTATAATGAGTAGACACCTGTGCGCTGCAAAGCGGCCTGCGGCGTGAGACAGCCTGCAGAACTATGTATAATAAGTATACACCTGTGTGCTGCAAAGCGGCCTGCGGCGTGAGACAGCCTGCAGCGTTATGTATAATGAGTATACACCTGTGCGCTCCATAGCGGACTGCAGCGTGAGACAGCCTGCAGCGTTATGTATAATGAGTATACACCTGTGCGCTCCATAGCGGCCTGCGTCGTCAGACAGCCTGCAGCGCTATGTATAATGAGTATACTCTTGTGCGCTCCATAGCGGACTGCAGCGTTATGTATAATGATTAGACACCTGTGCGCTCCATAGCGGACTGCAGCGTGAGACAGCCTGTAGCGTTATGGTAATGAGGATACACCTATACGTTCCATAGCGGCCTGCAGCGTGAGACAGCCTGCAGCGTTATGTATAATGAGTATACACCTGTACGCTCCATAGCGGCCTGCGGCGTGAGACATCCTTCAGCGTTATGTATAATGAGTAGACAGCTGTGCGCTGCAAAGTGGCCTGCGGCGTGAGACAGCCTGCAGCACTATGTATAATGAGTATACACCTGTGTGCTGCAAAGTGGCCTGCAGCGTGAGACAGCCTGCAGTGTTATGTATAATGAGTATACACCTGTGCGCTCCATAGCGGACTGCAGCGTGAGACAGCCTGCAGCGTTATGTATAATGAGTATACACCTGTGCGCTCCATAGCGGCCTGCGTCGTCAGACAGCCTGCAGCGCTATGTATAATGAGTATACTCTTGTGCGCTCCATAGCGGACTGCAGCGTTATGTATAATGAGTAGACACCTGTGCGCTCCATAGCGGACTGCAGCGTGAGACAGCCTGCAGCGTTATGGTAATGAGGATACACCTATACGTTCCATAGCGGCCTGCAGCGTGAGACAGCCTGCAGCGTTATGTATAATGAGTATACACCTGTACGCTCCATAGCGTCCTGCGGCGTGAGACAGCCTGCAGCGCTATGTATAATGAGTAGACACCTGTGCGCTGCAAAGCGGACTGCAGCGTGAGATAGCCTGCAGCGTTATGTATAATGAGTATACACCTGTATGCTACATAGCGGCCTGCTGCATGAGACAGCCTGCAGCGTTATGTATAATGAGTATACACCTGTGCGCTCCATAGCGGACTGCAGCATGAGACAGCCTGCAGCGCTATATATAATGAGTATACACCTGTGTGCTCCATAGCGGAGTGCAGCGTGACACAGCCTGCAGCGTTATGTATAATGAGTATACACCTGTATGCTCCATAGCGGACTGCAGCGTGACATAGCCTGCAGCGTTATGTATAATGAGTATACACCTGTGCGCTCCATAGCGGACTGCACCGTGAGACAGCCTGCAGCGTTATGTATAATGAGTATACACCTGTACGCTCCATAGCGGGGTGCGCCGTGAGACAGCCTGCAGCGTTATGTATAATGAGTATACACCTGTACGCTCCATAGCGGCCTGCGGCGTGAGACAGCCTGCAGCGTTATGTATAATGAGTAGACACCTGTGCGCTGCAAACCTGACTGCAGCGTGAGACAGCCTGCAGCGTTATGTATAACGAGTATACTGTTGTGCGCTGCATAGCGGAGTGCAGCGCTATGTATAATGAGTATACTCTTGTGCGCTCCATAGCGGACTGCAGCGTTATGTATAATGAGTAGACACCTGTGCGCTCCATAGCGGACTGCAGCGTGAGACAGCGTGCATCGTTATGTATAATGAGTATACACTTGTGCGCTCCATAGCGGACTGCAGCATTATGTATAATGAGTAGACACCTGTGCGCTCCATAGCGGACTGCAGCATGAGACAGCCTGCAGCGCTATATATAATGAGTATACACCTGTGCGCTCCATAGCGGAGTGCAGCGTCACACAGCATGCAGCGTTATGTATAATGAGTATACACCTGTATGCTCCATATCGGACTGCAGCGTGACATAGCCTGCAGCGTTATGTATAATGAGTATATACCTGTGCGCTCCATAGCGGACAGCAGCGTGAGACAGCCTGCAGCGTTATGTGTAATGAGTATACACCTGTACGCTCCATAGCGGCGTACGCCGTGAGACAGCCTGCAGCGTTATGAATAATGAGTATACACCTGTACGCTCCATAGCGGCCTGCGGCGTGAGACAGCCTGCAGCGTTATGTATAATGGGTAGACACCTGTGCGCTGCAAAGCGGACAGCAGCGTGAGACAGCCTGCAGCGTTATGTATAATGAGTATACACCTATACGCTCCATAGCATCCTGCGGCATGAGACAGCTTGCAGCGTTATGTATGAGTATACACCTGTAGGCTCCATAGCGGCCTGCGGCATGAGACAGCCTGCAGCATTATGTATAATGAGTATACACCTGTACGCTCCATAGCGGCCTGCGGCGTGAGACATCCTTCAGCGTTATGTATAATGAGTAGACACCTGTGCGCTGCAAAGCGGCCTGCGGCGTGAGACAGCCTGCAGAACTATGTATAATAAGTATACACCTGTGTGCTGCAAAGCGGCCTGCGGCGTGAGACAGCCTGCAGCGTTATGTATAATGAGTATACACCTGTGCGCTCCATAGCGGACTGCAGCGTGAGACAGCCTGCAGCGTTATGTATAATGAGTATACACCTGTGCGCTCCATAGCGGCCTGCGTCGTCAGACAGCCTGCAGCGCTATGTATAATGAGTATACTCTTGTGCGCTCCATAGCGGACTGTAGCGTTATGTATAATGATTAGACACCTGTGCGCTCCATAGCGGACTGCAGCGTGAGACAGCCTGCAGCGTTATGGTAATGAGGATACACCTATACGTTCCATAGCGGCCTGCAGCGTGAGACAGCCTGCAGCGTTATGTATAATGAGTATACACCTGTACGCTCCATAGCGGCCTGCGGCGTGAGACATCCTTCAGCGTTATGTATAATGAGTAGACAGCTGTGCGCTGCAAAGTGGCCTGCGGCGTGAGACAGCCTGCAGCACTATGTATAATGAGTATACACCTGTGTGCTGCAAAGCGGCCTGCAGCGTGAGACAGCCTGCAGCGTTATGTATAATGAGTATACACCTGTGCGCTCCATAGCGGACTGCAGCGTGAGACAGCCTGCAGCGTTATGTATAATGAGTATACACCTGTGCGCTCCATAGCGGCCTGCGTCGTCAGACAGCCTGCAGCGCTATGTATAATGAGTATACTCTTGTGCGCTCCATAGCGGACTGCAGCGTTATGTATAATGAGTAGACACCTGTGCGCTCCATAGCGGACTGCAGCGTGAGACAGCCTGCAGCGTTATGGTAATGAGGATACACCTATACGTTCCATAGCGGCCTGCAGCGTGAGACAGCCTGCAGCGTTATGTATAATGAGTATACACCTGTACGCTCCATAGCGTCCTGCGGCGTGAGACAGCCTGCAGCGCTATGTATAATGAGTAGACACCTGTGCGCTGCAAAGAGGACTGCAGCGTGAGATAGTCTGCAGCGTTATGTATAATGAGTATACACCTGTATGCTACATAGCGGCCTGCTGCATGAGACAGCCTGCAGCGTTATGTATAATGAGTATACACCTGTGCGCTCCATAGCGGACTGCAGCATGAGACAGCCTGCAGCGCTATATATAATGAGTATACTCCTGTGCGCTCCATAGCGGAGTGCAGCGTGACACAGCCTGCAGCGTTATGTATAATGAGTATACACCTGTGTGCTCCATAGCGGACTGCAGCGTGACATAGCCTGCAGCGTTATGTATAATGAGTATACACCTGTGCGCTCCATAGCGGACTGCACCGTGAGACAGCCTGCAGCGTTATGTATAATGAGTATACACCTGTACGCTCCATAGCGGGGTGCGCCGTAAGACAGCCTGCAGCGTTATGTATAATGAGTATACACCTGTACGCTCCATAGCGGCCTGCAGCGTGAGACAGCCTGCAGCGTTATGTATAATGAGTAGACACCTGTGCGCTGCAAACCTGACTGCAGCGTGAGACAGCCTGCAGCGTTATGTATAACGAGTATACTGTTGTGCGCTGCATAGCGGAGTGCAGCGCTATGTATAATGAGTATACACGTGTACGCTCAATAGCGGCCTCCTGCATGAGACAGCTTGCAGCGTTATGTATAATGAGTATACACCTGTACGCTCCATAGCATCCTGCGGCATGAGACAGCTTGCAGCGTTATGTATGAGTATACACCTGTAGGCTCCATAGCGGCCTGCGGCATGAGACAGCTTGCAGCGTTATGTATAATGAGTATACACCTATACGCTCCATAGCATCCTGCGGCATGAGACAGCTTGCAGCGTTATGTATGAGTATACACCTGTAGGCTCCATAGCGGCCTGCGGCATGAGACAGCTTGCAGCGTTATGTATAATGAGTATACACCTATACGCTCCATAGCATCCTGCGGCATGAGACAGCTTGCAGCGTTATGTATGAGTATACACCTGTAGGCTCCATAGCGGCCTGCGGCATGAGACAGCCTGCAGCGTTATGTATAATGAGTATACACCTGTACGCTCCATAGCGGCCTGCGGCGTGAGACATCCTTCAGCGTTATGTATAATGAGTAGACACCTGTGCGCTGCAAAGCGGCCTGCGGCGTGAGACAGCCTGCAGAACTATGTATAATAAGTATACACCTGTGTGCTGCAAAGCGGCCTGCGGCGTGAGACAGCCTGCAGCGTTATGTATAATGAGTATACACCTGTGCGCTCCATAGCGGACTGCAGCGTGAGACAGCCTGCAGCGTTATGTATAATGAGTATACACCTGTGCGCTCCATAGCGGCCTGCGTCGTCAGACAGCCTGCAGCGCTATGTATAATGAGTATACTCTTGTGCGCTCCATAGCGGACTGCAGCGTTATGTATAATGAGTAGACACCTGTGCGCTCCATAGCGGACTGCAGCGTGAGACAGCGTGCATCGTTATGTATAATGAGTATACACTTGTGCGCTCCATAGCGGACTGCAGCGTTATGTATAATGAGTAGACACCTGTGCGCTCCATAGCGGACTGCAGCATGAGACAGCCTGCAGCGCTATATATAATGAGTATACACCTGTGCGCTCCATAGCGGAGTGCAGCGTCACACAGCATGCAGCGTTATGTATAATGAGTATACACCTGTATGCTCCATATCGGACTGCAGCGTGACATAGCCTGCAGCGTTATGTATAATGAGTATATACCTGTGCGCTCCATAGCGGACAGCAGCGTGAGACAGCCTGCAGCGTTATGTGTAATGAGTATACACCTGTACGCTCCATAGCGGCGTACGCCGTGAGACAGCCTGCAGCGTTATGAATAATGAGTATACACCTGTACGCTCCATAGCGGCCTGCGGCGTGAGACAGCCTGCAGCGTTATGTATAATGGGTAGACACCTGTGCGCTGCAAAGCGGACAGCAGCGTGAGACAGCCTGCAGCGTTATGTATAATGAGTATACACCTATACGCTCCATAGCATCCTGCGGCATGAGACAGCTTGCAGCGTTATGTATGAGTATACACCTGTAGGCTCCATAGCGGCCTGCGGCATGAGACAGCCTGCAGCGTTATGTATAATGAGTATACACCTGTACGCTCCATAGCGGCCTGCGGCGTGAGACATCCTTCAGCGTTATGTATAATGAGTAGACACCTGTGCGCTGCAAAGCGGCCTGCGGCGTGAGACAGCCTGCAGAACTATGTATAATAAGTATACACCTGTGTGCTGCAAAGCGGCCTGCGGCGTGAGACAGCCTGCAGCGTTATGTATAATGAGTATACACCTGTGCGCTCCATAGCGGACTGCAGCGTGAGACAGCCTGCAGCGTTATGTATAATGAGTATACACCTGTGCGCTCCATAGCGGCCTGCGTCGTCAGACAGCCTGCAGCGCTATGTATAATGAGTATACTCTTGTGCGCTCCATAGCGGACTGTAGCGTTATGTATAATGATTAGACACCTGTGCGCTCCATAGCGGACTGCAGCGTGAGACAGCCTGCAGCGTTATGGTAATGAGGATACACCTATACGTTCCATAGCGGCCTGCAGCGTGAGACAGCCTGCAGCGTTATGTATAATGAGTATACACCTGTACGCTCCATAGCGTCCTGCGGCGTGAGACAGCCTGCAGCGCTATGTATAATGAGTAGACACCTGTGCGCTGCAAAGAGGACTGCAGCGTGAGATAGTCTGCAGCGTTATGTATAATGAGTATACACCTGTATGCTACATAGCGGCCTGCTGCATGAGACAGCCTGCAGCGTTATGTATAATGAGTATACACCTGTGCGCTCCATAGCGGACTGCAGCATGAGACAGCCTGCAGCGCTATATATAATGAGAATACTCCTGTGCGCTCCATAGCGGAGTGCAGCGTGACACAGCCTGCAGCGTTATGTATAATGAGTATACACCTGTATGCTCCATAGCGGACTGCAGCGTGACATAGCCTGCAGCGTTATGTATAATGAGTATACACCTGTGCGCTCCATAGCGGACTGCACCGTGAGACAGCCTGCAGCGTTATGTATAATGAGTATACACCTGTACGCTCCATAGCGGGGTGCGCCGTAAGACAGCCTGCAGCGTTATGTATAATGAGTATACACCTGTACGCTCCATAGCGGCCTGCGGCGTGAGACAGCCTGCAGCGTTATGTATAATGAGTAGACACCTGTGCGCTGCAAACCTGACTGCAGCGTGAGACAGCCTGCAGCGTTATGTATAACGAGTATACTGTTGTGCGCTGCATAGCGGAGTGCAGCGCTATGTATAATGAGTATACACCTGTACGCTCAATAGCGGCCTCCTGCATGAGACAGCTTGCAGCGTTATGTATAATGAGTATACACCTGTACGCTCCATAGCATCCTGCGGCATGAGACAGCTTGCAGCGTTATGTATGAGTATACACCTGTAGGCTCCATAGCGGCCTGCGGCATGAGACAGCTTGCAGCGTTATGTATAATGAGTATACACCTATACGCTCCATAGCATCCTGCGGCATGAGACAGCTTGCAGCGTTATGTATGAGTATACACCTGTAGGCTCCATAGCGGCCTGCGGCATGAGACAGCCTGCAGCGTTATGTATAATGAGTATACACCTGTACGCTCCATAGCGGCCTGCGGCGTGAGACATCCTTCAGCGTTATGTATAATGAGTAGACACCTGTGCGCTGCAAAGCGGCCTGCGGCGTGAGACAGCCTGCAGAACTATGTATAATAAGTATACACCTGTGTGCTGCAAAGCGGCCTGCGGCGTGAGACAGCCTGCAGCGTTATGTATAATGAGTATACACCTGTGCGCTCCATAGCGGACTGCAGCGTGAGACAGCCTGCAGCGTTATGTATAATGAGTATACACCTGTGCGCTCCATAGCGGCCTGCGTCGTCAGACAGCCTGCAGCGCTATGTATAATGAGTATACTCTTGTGCGCTCCATAGCGGACTGCAGCGTTATGTATAATGATTAGACACCTGTGCGCTCCATAGCGGACTGCAGCGTGAGACAGCCTGTAGCGTTATGGTAATGAGGATACACCTATACGTTCCATAGCGGCCTGCAGCGTGAGACAGCCTGCAGCGTTATGTATAATGAGTATACACCTGTACGCTCCATAGCGGCCTGCGGCGTGAGACATCCTTCAGCGTTATGTATAATGAGTAGACAGCTGTGCGCTGCAAAGTGGCCTGCGGCGTGAGACAGCCTGCAGCACTATGTATAATGAGTATACACCTGTGTGCTGCAAAGTGGCCTGCAGCGTGAGACAGCCTGCAGCGTTATGTATAATGAGTATACACCTGTGCGCTCCATAGCGGACTGCAGCGTGAGACAGCCTGCAGCGTTATGTATAATGAGTATACACCTGTGCGCTCCATAGCGGCCTGCGTCGTCAGACAGCCTGCAGCGCTATGTATAATGAGTATACTCTTGTGCGCTCCATAGCGGACTGCAGCGTTATGTATAATGAGTAGACACCTGTGCGCTCCATAGCGGACTGCAGCGTGAGACAGCCTGCAGCGTTATGGTAATGAGGATACACCTATACGTTCCATAGCGGCCTGCAGCGTGAGACAGCCTGCAGCGTTATGTATAATGAGTATACACCTGTACGCTCCATAGCGTCCTGCGGCGTGAGACAGCCTGCAGCGCTATGTATAATGAGTAGACACCTGTGCGCTGCAAAGCGGACTGCAGCGTGAGATAGCCTGCAGCGTTATGTATAATGAGTATACACCTGTATGCTACATAGCGGCCTGCTGCATGAGACAGCCTGCAGCGTTATGTATAATGAGTATACACCTGTGCGCTCCATAGCGGACTGCAGCATGAGACAGCCTGCAGCGCTATATATAATGAGTATACACCTGTGTGCTCCATAGCGGAGTGCAGCGTGACACAGCCTGCAGCGTTATGTATAATGAGTATACACCTGTATGCTCCATAGCGGACTGCAGCGTGACATAGCCTGCAGCGTTATGTATAATGAGTATACACCTGTGCGCTCCATAGCGGACTGCACCGTGAGACAGCCTGCAGCGTTATGTATAATGAGTATACACCTGTACGCTCCATAGCGGGGTGCGCCGTGAGACAGCCTGCAGCGTTATGTATAATGAGTATACACCTGTACGCTCCATAGCGGCCTGCGGCGTGAGACAGCCTGCAGCGTTATGTATAATGAGTAGACACCTGTGCGCTGCAAACCTGACTGCAGCGTGAGACAGCCTGCAGCGTTATGTTAAACGAGTATACTGTTGTGCGCTGCATAGCGGAGTGCAGCGCTATGTATAATGAGTATACTCTTGTGCGCTCCATAGCGGACTGCAGCGTTATGTATAATGAGTAGACACCTGTGCGCTCCATAGCGGACTGCAGCGTGAGACAGCGTGCATCGTTATGTATAATGAGTATACACTTGTGCGCTCCATAGCGGACTGCAGCATTATGTATAATGAGTAGACACCTGTGCGCTCCATAGCGGACTGCAGCATGAGACAGCCTGCAGCGCTATATATAATGAGTATACACCTGTGCGCTCCATAGCGGAGTGCAGCGTCACACAGCATGCAGCGTTATGTATAATGAGTATACACCTGTATGCTCCATATCGGACTGCAGCGTGACATAGCCTGCAGCGTTATGTATAATGAGTATATACCTGTGCGCTCCATAGCGGACAGCAGCGTGAGACAGCCTGCAGCGTTATGTGTAATGAGTATACACCTGTACGCTCCATAGCGGCGTACGCCGTGAGACAGCCTGCAGCGTTATGAATAATGAGTATACACCTGTACGCTCCATAGCGGCCTGCGGCGTGAGACAGCCTGCAGCGTTATGTATAATGGGTAGACACCTGTGCGCTGCAAAGCGGACAGCAGCGTGAGACAGCCTGCAGCGTTATGTATAATGAGTATACACCTATACGCTCCATAGCATCCTGCGGCATGAGACAGCTTGCAGCGTTATGTATGAGTATACACCTGTAGGCTCCATAGCGGCCTGCGGCATGAGACAGCCTGCAGCATTATGTATAATGAGTATACACCTGTACGCTCCATAGCGGCCTGCGGCGTGAGACATCCTTCAGCGTTATGTATAATGAGTAGACACCTGTGCGCTGCAAAGCGGCCTGCGGCGTGAGACAGCCTGCAGAACTATGTATAATAAGTATACACCTGTGTGCTGCAAAGCGGCCTGCGGCGTGAGACAGCCTGCAGCGTTATGTATAATGAGTATACACCTGTGCGCTCCATAGCGGACTGCAGCGTGAGACAGCCTGCAGCGTTATGTATAATGAGTATACACCTGTGCGCTCCATAGCGGCCTGCGTCGTCAGACAGCCTGCAGCGCTATGTATAATGAGTATACTCTTGTGCGCTCCATAGCGGACTGTAGCGTTATGTATAATGATTAGACACCTGTGCGCTCCATAGCGGACTGCAGCGTGAGACAGCCTGCAGCGTTATGGTAATGAGGATACACCTATACGTTCCATAGCGGCCTGCAGCGTGAGACAGCCTGCAGCGTTATGTATAATGAGTATACACCTGTACGCTCCATAGCGGCCTGCGGCGTGAGACATCCTTCAGCGTTATGTATAATGAGTAGACAGCTGTGCGCTGCAAAGTGGCCTGCGGCGTGAGACAGCCTGCAGCACTATGTATAATGAGTATACACCTGTGTGCTGCAAAGCGGCCTGCAGCGTGAGACAGCCTGCAGCGTTATGTATAATGAGTATACACCTGTGCGCTCCATAGCGGACTGCAGCGTGAGACAGCCTGCAGCGTTATGTATAATGAGTATACACCTGTGTGCTCCATAGCGGCCTGCGTCGTCAGACAGCCTGCAGCGCTATGTATAATGAGTATACTCTTGTGCGCTCCATAGCGGACTGCAGCGTTATGTATAATGAGTAGACACCTGTGCGCTCCATAGCGGACTGCAGCGTGAGACAGCCTGCAGCGTTATGGTAATGAGGATACACCTATACGTTCCATAGCGGCCTGCAGCGTGAGACAGCCTGCAGCGTTATGTATAATGAGTATACACCTGTACGCTCCATAGCGTCCTGCGGCGTGAGACAGCCTGCAGCGCTATGTATAATGAGTAGACACCTGTGCGCTGCAAAGAGGACTGCAGCGTGAGATAGTCTGCAGCGTTATGTATAATGAGTATACACCTGTATGCTACATAGCGGCCTGCTGCATGAGACAGCCTGCAGCGTTATGTATAATGAGTATACACCTGTGCGCTCCATAGCGGACTGCAGCATGAGACAGCCTGCAGCGCTATATATAATGAGTATACTCCTGTGCGCTCCATAGCGGAGTGCAGCGTGACACAGCCTGCAGCGTTATGTATAATGAGTATACACCTGTGTGCTCCATAGCGGACTGCAGCGTGACATAGCCTGCAGCGTTATGTATAATGAGTATACACCTGTGCGCTCCATAGCGGACTGCACCGTGAGACAGCCTGCAGCGTTATGTATAATGAGTATACACCTGTACGCTCCATAGCGGGGTGCGCCGTAAGACAGCCTGCAGCGTTATGTATAATGAGTATACACCTGTACGCTCCATAGCGGCCTGCAGCGTGAGACAGCCTGCAGCGTTATGTATAATGAGTAGACACCTGTGCGCTGCAAACCTGACTGCAGCGTGAGACAGCCTGCAGCGTTATGTATAACGAGTATACTGTTGTGCGCTGCATAGCGGAGTGCAGCGCTATGTATAATGAGTATACACCTGTTTGCTCAATAGCGGCCTCCTGCATGAGACAGCTTGCAGCGTTATGTATAATGAGTATACACCTGTACGCTCCATAGCATCCTGCGGCATGAGACAGCTTGCAGCGTTATGTATGAGTATACACCTGTAGGCTCCATAGCGGCCTGCGGCATGAGACAGCTTGCAGCGTTATGTATAATGAGTATACACCTATACGCTCCATAGCATCCTGCGGCATGAGACAGCTTGCAGCGTTATGTATGAGTATACACCTGTAGGCTCCATAGCGGCCTGCGGCATGAGACAGCTTGCAGCGTTATGTATAATGAGTATACACCTATACGCTCCATAGCATCCTGCGGCATGAGACAGCTTGCAGCGTTATGTATGAGTATACACCTGTAGGCTCCATAGCGGCCTGCGGCATGAGACAGCCTGCAGCGTTATGTATAATGAGTATACACCTGTACGCTCCATAGCGGCCTGCGGCGTGAGACATCCTTCAGCGTTATGTATAATGAGTAGACACCTGTGCGCTGCAAAGCGGCCTGCGGCGTGAGACAGCCTGCAGAACTATGTATAATAAGTATACACCTGTGTGCTGCAAAGCGGCCTGCGGCGTGAGACAGCCTGCAGCGTTATGTATAATGAGTATACACCTGTGCGCTCCATAGCGGACTGCAGCGTGAGACAGCCTGCAGCGTTATATATAATGAGTATACACCTGTGCGCTCCATAGCGGCCTGCGTCGTCAGACAGCCTGCAGCGCTATGTATAATGAGTATACTCTTGTGCGCTCCATAGCGGACTGCAGCGTTATGTATAATGAGTAGACACCTGTGCGCTCCATAGCGGACTGCAGCGTGAGACAGCCTGTAGCGTTATGGTAATGAGGATACACCTATACGTTCCATAGCGGCCTGCAGCGTGAGACAGCCTGCAGCGTTATGTATAATGAGTATACACCTGTACGCTCCATAGCGGCCTGCGGCGTGAGACATCCTTCAGCGTTATGTATAATGAGTAGACAGCTGTGCGCTGCAAAGTGGCCTGCGGCGTGAGACAGCCTGCAGCACTATGTATAATGAGTATACACCTGTGTGCTGCAAAGTGGCCTGCAGCGTGAGACAGCCTGCAGCGTTATGTATAATGAGTATACACCTGTGCGCTCCATAGCGGACTGCAGCGTGAGACAGCCTGCAGCGTTATGTATAATGAGTATACACCTGTGCGCTCCATAGCGGCCTGCGTCGTCAGACAGCCTGCAGCGCTATGTATAATGAGTATACTCTTGTGCGCTCCATAGCGGACTGCAGCGTTATGTATAATGAGTAGACACCTGTGCGCTCCATAGCGGACTGCAGCGTGAGACAGCCTGCAGCGTTATGGTAATGAGGATACACCTATACGTTCCATAGCGGCCTGCAGCGTGAGACAGCCTGCAGCGTTATGTATAATGAGTATACACCTGTACGCTCCATAGCGTCCTGCGGCGTGAGACAGCCTGCAGCGCTATGTATAATGAGTAGACACCTGTGCGCTGCAAAGCGGACTGCAGCGTGAGATAGCCTGCAGCGTTATGTATAATGAGTATACACCTGTATGCTACATAGCGGCCTGCTGCATGAGACAGCCTGCAGCGTTATGTATAATGAGTATACACCTGTGCGCTCCATAGCGGACTGCAGCATGAGACAGCCTGCAGCGCTATATATAATGAGTATACACCTGTGTGCTCCATAGCGGAGTGCAGCGTGACACAGCCTGCAGCGTTATGTATAATGAGTATACACCTGTATGCTCCATAGCGGACTGCAGCGTGACATAGCCTGCAGCGTTATGTATAATGAGTATACACCTGTGCGCTCCATAGCGGACTGCACCGTGAGACAGCCTGCAGCGTTATGTATAATGAGTATACACCTGTACGCTCCATAGCTGGGTGCGCCGTGAGACAGCCTGCAGCGTTATGTATAATGAGTATACACCTGTACGCTCCATAGCGGCCTGCGGCGTGAGACAGCCTGCAGCGTTATGTATAATGAGTAGACACCTGTGCGCTGCAAACCTGACTGCAGCGTGAGACAGCCTGCAGCGTTATGTATAACGAGTATACTGTTGTGCGCTGCATAGCGGAGTGCAGCGCTATGTATAATGAGTATACACCTGTACGCTCAATAGCGGCCTCCTGCATGAGACAGCTTGCAGCGTTATGTATAATGAGTATACACCTGTACGGTCCATAGCGGCCTGCGGCGTGAGACAGCCTGCAGCGTTATGTATAATGAGTATACACCTGTACGCTCCATAGCGGCCTGCGGCGTGAGACAGCCTGCAGCGTTATGTATAATGAGTATACACCTGTATGCTCCATAGCGGCCTGCTGCATGAGACAGCCTGCAGCGTTATGTATAATGAGTATACACCTGTGCGCTCCATAGCGGACTGCAGCGTGAGACAGCCTGCAGCGTTATGTATAATGAGTATACACCTGTGCGCTCCATAGCGGCTTGCGGCGTCAGACAGCCTGCAGCGCTATGTATAATGAGTATACTCTTGTGCGCTCCATAGCGGACTGCCGCGTTATGTATAATGAGTAGACACCTGTGCGCTCCATAGCGGACTGCAGCGTGAGACAGCCTGCAGCGTTATGGTAATGAGGATACACCTATAGGTTGCATAGCGGTCTGCAGCGTGAGACAGCCTGCAGCGCTATGTATAATGGGTAGACACCTGTGCGCTGCAAAGCGGACAGCAGCGTGAGACAGCCTGCAGCGTTATGTATAATGAGTATACACCTATACGCTCCATAGCATCCTGCGGCATGAGACAGCTTGCAGCGTTATGTATGAGTATACACCTGTAGGCTCCATAGCGGCCTGCGGCATTAGACAGCCTGCAGCGTTATGTATAATGAGTATACACCTGTACGCTCCATAGCGGCCTGCGGCGTGAGACATCCTTCAGCGTTATGTATAATGAGTAGACACCTGTGCGCTGCAAAGCGGCCTGCGGCGTGAGACAGCCTGCAGAACTATGTATAATGAGTATACACCTGTGTGCTGCAAAGCGGCCTGCGGCGTGAGACAGCCTGCAGCGTTATGTATAATGAGTATACACCTGTGCGCTCCATAGCGGACTGCAGCGTGAGACAGCCTGCAGCGTTATGTATAATGAGTATACACCTGTGCGCTCCATAGTGGCCTGCGTCGTCAGACAGCCTGCAGCGCTATGTATAATGAGTATACTCTTGTGCGCTCCATAGCGGACTGCAGCGTTATGTATAATGATTAGACACCTGTGCGCTCCATAGCGGACTGCAGCGTGAGACAGCCTGCAGCGTTATGGTAATGAGGATACACCTATACGTTCCATAGCGGCCTGCAGCGTGAGACAGCCTGCAGCGTTATGTATAATGAGTATACACCTGTACACTCCATAGCGGCCTGCGGCGTGAGACAGCCTGCAGCGTTATGTATAATGGGTAGACACCTGTGCGCTGCAAAGCGGACTGCAGCGTGAGACAGCCTGCAGCGTTATGTATAATGAGTATACACCTATACGCTCCATAGCATCCTGCGGCATGAGACAGCTTGCAGCGTTATGTATGAGTATACACCTGTAGGCTCCATAGCGGCCTGCGGCATGAGACAGCCTGCAGCGTTATGTATAATGAGTATACACCTGTACGCTCCATAGCGGCCTGCGGCGTGAGACATCCTTCAGCGTTATGTATAATGAGTAGACACCTGTGCGCTGCAAAGTGGCCTGCGGCGTGAGACAGCCTGCAGCACTATGTATAATGAGTATACACCTGTGTGCTGCAAAGCGGCCTGCAGCGTGAGACAGCCTGCAGCGTTATGTATAATGAGTATACACCTGTGCGCTCCATAGCGGACTGCAGCGTGAGACAGCCAGCAGCGTTATGTATAATGAGTATACACCTGTGCGCTCCATAGCGGCCTGCGTCGTCAGACAGCCTGCAGCGCTATGTATAATGAGTATACTCTTGTGCGCTCCATAGCGGACTGCAGCGTTATGTATAATGAGTAGACACATGTGCGCTCCATAGCGGACTGCAGCGTGAGACAGCCTGCAGCGTTATGGTAATGAGGATACACCTATACGTTCCATAGCGGCCTGCAGCGTGAGACAGCCTGCAGCGTTATGTATAATGAGTATACACCTGTACACTCCATAGCGGCCTGCGGGGTGAGACAGCCTGCAGCGTTATGTATAATGGGTAGACACCTGTGCGCTGCAAAGCGGACTGCAGCGTGAGACAGCCTGCAGCGTTACGTATAATGAGTATACACCTATACGCTCCATAGCATCCTGCGGCATGAGACAGCTTGCAGCGTTATGTATGAGTATACACCTGTAGGCTCCATAGCGGCCTGCGGCATGAGACAGCCTGCAGCGTTATGTATAATGAGTATACACCTGTACGCTCCATAGCGGCCTGCGGCGTGAGACATCCTTCAGCGTTATGTATAATGAGTAGACACCTGTGCGCTGCAAAGTGGCCTGCGGCGTGAGACAGCCTGCAGCACTATGTATAATGAGTATACCCCTGTGTGCTGCAAAGCGGCCTGCAGCGTGAGACAGCCTGCAGCGTTATGTATAATGAGTATACACCTGTGCGCTCCATAGCGGACTGCAGCGTGAGACAGCCTGCAGCGTTATGTATAATCAGTATACACCTGTGCGCTCCATAGCGGCCTGCGTCGTCAGACAGCCTGCAGCGCTATGTATAATGAGTATACTCTTGTGCGCTCCATAGCGGACTGCAGCGTTATGTATAATGAGTAGACACCTGTGCGCTCCATAGCGGACTGCAGCGTGAGACAGCCTGCAGAGTTATGGTAATGAGGATACACCTATACGTTCCATAGCGGCCTGCAGCGTGAGACAGCCTGCAGCGTTATGTATAATGAGTATACACCTGTACGCTCCATAGCGTCCTGCGGCGTGAGACAGCCTGCAGCGCTATGTATAATGAGTAGACACCTGTGCGCTGCAAAGCGGACTGCAGCGTGAGATAGCCTGCAGCGTTATGTATAATGAGTATACACCTGTATGCTACATAGCGGCCTGCTGCATGAGACAGCCTGCAGCGTTATGTATAATGAGTATACACCTGTGCGCTCCATAGCGGACTGCAGCATGAGACAGCCTGCAGCGCTATATATAATGAGTATACACCTGTGCGCTCCATAGCGGAGTGCAGCGTGACACAGCCTGCAGCGTTATGTATAACGAGTATACTGTTGTGCGCTGCATAGCGGAGTGCAGCGCTATGTACAATGAGTATACACCTGTACGCTCAATAGCGGCCTCCTGCATGAGACAGCTTGCAGCGTTATGTATAATGAGTATACACCTGTACGGTCCATAGCGGCCTGCGGCGTGAGACAGCCTGCAGCGTTATGTATAATGAGTATACACCTGTACGCTCCATAGCGGCCTGCGGCGTGAGACAGCCTGCAGCGTTATGTATAATGAGTATACACCTGTATGCTCCATAGCGGCCTGCTGCATGAGACAGCCTGCAGCGTTATGTATAATGAGTATACACCTGTGCGCTCCATAGCGGACTGCAGCGTGAGACAGCCTGCAGCGTTATGTATAATGAGTATACACCTGTGCGCTCCATAGCGGCTTGCGGCGTCAGACAGCCTGCAGCGCTATGTATAATGAGTATACTCTTGTGCGCTCCATAGCGGACTGCAGCGTTATGTATAATGAGTAGACACCTGTGCGCTCCATAGCGGACTGCAGCGTGAGACAGCCTGCAGCGTTATGGTAATGAGGATACACCTATAGGTTGCATAGCGGTCTGCAGCGTGAGACAGCCTGCAGCGTTATGTATAATGAGTATACACCTGTACGCTCCATAGCGTCCTGCGGCGTGAGACAGCCTGCAGCGCTATGTATAATGAGTAGACACCTGTGCGCTGCAAAGCGGACTGCAGCGTGAGATAGCCTGCAGCGTTATGTATGATGAGTATACACCTGTACGCTCCATAGCGGACTGCAGCGTGACATAGGTTGCAGCGTTATGTATAATGAGTATACACCTGTGCGCTCCATAGCGGAGTGCAGCGTGACACAGCATGAAGCGTTATGTATAATGAGTATACACCTGTATGCTCCATATCGGACTGCAGCGTGACATAGCCTGCAGCGTTATGTATAATGAGTATATACCTGTGCGCTCCATAGCGGACAGCAGCGTGAGACAGCCTGCAGCGTTATGTGTAATGAGTATACACCTGTACGCTCCATAGCGGCGTACACCGTGAGACAGCCTGCAGCGTTATGAATAATGAGTATACACCTGTACGCTCCATAGCGGCCTGCGGCGTGAGACAGCCTGCAGCGTTATGTATAATGGGTAGACACCTGTGCGCTGCAAAGCGGACTGCAGCGTGAGACAGCCTGCAGCATTATGTATAATGAGTATACACCTATACGCTCCATAGCATCCTGCGGCATGAGACAGCTTGCAGCGTTATGTATGAGTATACACCTGTAGGCTCCATAGCGGCCTGCGGCATGAGACAGCCTGCAGCGTTATGTATAATTAGTATACACCTGTACGCTCCATAGCGGCCTGCGGCGTGAGACAGCCTGCAGCGTTATGTATAATGAGTAGACACCTGTGCTCTGCAAAGCTGCTTTCGGCGTAAGATAGCCTACAGCGTTATGTATAATGAGTAGGCACCTGTGGGCTCCATAGCGGCCTGCGACCTGTACGCTCCATAGCGGACTGCAGCGCTATGTATAATGAGTAGACACCTGTGCGTTGCAAAGCGGACTGCAGCGTGAGAGAGCCTGCAGCGTTATGTATAATGAGTATACAACTGTGCGCTCCATAGTGGACTGCAGTGTGAGACAGCCTACAGCACTATGTATAATGAGTATACACCAGTGCGCTGCAAAGCGGCTTGCGGCGTGACACACCCTTCAGTGTTATGTATAATGAGTATACACCTGTGCGCTCCATAGCGGAGTACAGCGTGACACAGCCTGCAGCGTTATGTATAATGAGTATACACCTGTGCGCTCCATAGCGGACTGCAGCGTGAGACAGCCTGCAGCGCTATGTATAATAGGTATACACCTGTGCTCTGCAAAGCGGCCTGCGGCGTGAGACAGCCTGCAGCGTTATGTATAATGAGTATACACCAGTACTCTCCATAGCGGCCTGCTGCGTGAGACAGCCTGCAGCGTTATGTATAATGAGTAGACACCTGTTTGCTGCAAAGCGGACTGCGGCGTGAGACAGCCTGCAGCGTTATGTATAATGAGTATACACCTGTACGCTCCATAGTGGACTGCAGTGTGAGACAGCCTACAGCGCTATGTATAATGAGTATACACCTGTGCGCTCCATAGTGGACTGCAGTGTGAGACAGCCTACAGCGCTATGTATAATGAGTATACACCAGTGCGCTGCATAGCGGCTTGCGGCGTGACACAGCCTGCAGTGTTATGTATAATGAGTATACACCTGTGCGCTCCATAGCGGAGTACAGCGTGACACAGCCTGCAGTGTTATGTATAATGAGTATACACCTGTGCGCTCCATAGCGGACTGCAGCGTGAGACAGCCTGCAGCGTTATGTATAATGAGTAGACCCCTGTGCGCTGCAAAGCGGCCTGCGGCGTGAGACAGCCTGCAGCGTTATGTATAATGAGTATACACCAGTACGCTCCATAGCGGCCTGCTGCGTGAGACAGCCTGCAGCGTTATGTATAATGAGTAGACACCTGTTTGCTCCAAAGCGGACTGCGGCGTGAGACAGCCTGCAGCGTTATGTATAATGAGTATACACCTGTACGCTCCATAGTGGACTGCAGTGTGAGACAGCCTACAGCGCTATGTATAATGAGTATACACCTGTGCGCTCCATAGTGGACTGCAGTGTGAGACAGCCTACAGCGCTATGTATAATGAGTATACACCAGTGCGCTGCATAGCGGCTTGCGGCGTGACACAGCCTGCAACGCTATGTATAATGAGTATACTCTTGTGCGCTCCATAGCGGACTGCAGCGTTATGTATAATGAGTAGACACCTGTGCGCTCCATAGCGGACTGCAGCGTGAGACAGCCTGCAGCGTTATGGTAATGAGGATACACCTATAGGTTGCATAGCGGTCTGCAGCGTGAGACAGCCTGCAGCGTTATGTATAATGAGTATACACCTGTACGCTCCATAGCGTCCTGCGGCGTGAGACAGCCTGCAGCGCTATGTATAATGAGTAGACACCTGTGCGCTGCAAAGCGGACTGCAGCGTGAGACAGCCTGCAGCGTTATGTATAATGAGTATACACCTGTGCGCTCCATAGCGGACTGCAGCGTGAGACAGCCTGCAGCGTTATGTATAATGAGTATACACCTGTACGCTCCATAGCGGCGTGCGCCGTGAGACAGCCTGCAGCGTTATGTATCATGAGTATACACCTGTGCGCTGCAAACCTGACTGCAGCGTGAGACAGCCTGCAGCGTTATGTATAATGAGTATACACCTGTATGCTCCATAGCGGCCTGCTGCATGAGACAGCCTGCAGCGTTATGTATAATGAGAATACACCTGTGCGCTCCATAGCGGACTGCAGCATGAGACAGCCTGCAGCGCGATATATAATGAGTATACACCTGTGCGCTCCATAGCGGAGTGCAGCGTGATACAGCCTGTAGCGTTATGTATCATGAGTATACACCTGTACGCTCCATAGCGGACTGCAGCGTTACATAGCCTGCAGCGTTATGTATAATGAGTATACACCTGTACGCTCCATAGCGGCGTACGCCGTGAGACAGCCTGCAGCGTTATGAATAATGAGTATACACCTGTACGCTCCATAGCGGCCTGCGGCGTGAGACAGCCTGCAGCGTTATGTATAATGGGTGTACACCTGTACGCTCCATAGCGGACTGCGGTGTGAGACAGCCTGCAGCGCTATGTATAATGAGTATACACCTGTGCGCTGCAAAGCGGCCGGCAGCGTGAGACAGCCTGCATCGTTATGTATAATGAGTATACTCTTGTGCGCTCCATAGCGGACTGCAGCGTTATGTATAATGAGTAGACACCTGTGCGCTGCAAAGCGGCCGGCAGCGTGAGACAGCGTGCATCGTTATGTATAATGAGTATACTCTTGTGCGCTCCATAGCGGACTGCAGCGTTATGTATAATGAGTAGACACCTGTGCGCTCCATAGCGGACTGCAGCATGAGACAGCCTGCAGCGCTATATATAATGAGTATACACCTGTGCGCTCCATAGCGGAGTGCAGAGTCACACAGCATGCAGCGTTATGTATAATGAGTATACACCTGTATGCTCCATATCGGACTGCAGCGTGACATAGCCTGCAGCGTTATGTATAATGAGTATATACCTGTGCGCTCCATAGCGGACAGCAGCGTGAGACAGCCTGCAGCGTTATGTGTAATGAGTATACACCTGTACGCTCCATAGCGGCGTACACCGTGAGACAGCCTGCAGCGTTATGAATAATGAGTAT
This sequence comes from Charina bottae, assembly GCA_023362775.1. Taxonomy (NCBI): domain Eukaryota; kingdom Metazoa; phylum Chordata; class Lepidosauria; order Squamata; family Charinaidae; genus Charina; species Charina bottae. The sequence continues at coordinate 1,540,933 of JALMGJ010000067.1, forward strand.
ACACCTGTACGCTCCATAGCGGCCTGCGGCGTGAGACAGCCTGCAGCGTTATGTATAATGGGTAGACACCTGTGCGCTGCAAAGCGGACTGCAGCGTGAGACAGCCTGCAGCATTATGTATAATGAGTATACACCTATACGCTCCATAGCATCCTGCGGCATGAGACAGCTTGCAGCGTTATGTATGAGTATACACCTGTAGGCTCCATAGCGGCCTGCGTCATGAGACAGCCTGCAGCGTTATGTATAATTAGTATACACCTGTACGCTCCATAGTGGACTGCAGTGTGAGACAGCCTACAGCACTATGTATAATGAGTATACACCAGTGCGCTGCAAAGCGGCTTGCGGCGTGACACACCCTTCAGTGTTATGTATAATGAGTATACACCTGTGCGCTCCATAGCGGAGTACAGCGTGACACAGCCTGCAGCGTTATGTATAATGAGTATACACCTGTGCGCTCCATAGCGGACTGCAGCGTGAGACAGCCTGCAGCGCTATGTATAATAGGTATACACCTGTGCTCTGCAAAGCGGCCTGCGGCGTGAGACAGCCTGCAGCGTTATGTATAATGAGTATACACCAGTACTCTCCATAGCGGCCTGCTGCGTGAGACAGCCTGCAGCGTTATGTATAATGAGTAGACACCTGTTTGCTGCAAAGCGGACTGCGGCGTGAGACAGCCTGCAGCGTTATGTATAATGAGTATACACCTGTACGCTCCATAGTGGACTGCAGTGTGAGACAGCCTACAGCGCTATGTATAATGAGTATACACCTGTGCGCTCCATAGTGGACTGCAGTGTGAGACAGCCTACAGCGCTATGTATAATGAGTATACACCAGTGCGCTGCATAGCGGCTTGCGGCGTGACACAGCCTGCAGTGTTATGTATAATGAGTATACACCTGTGCGCTCCATAGCGGAGTACAGCGTGACACAGCCTGCAGTGTTATGTATAATGAGTATACACCTGTGCGCTCCATAGCGGACTGCAGCGTGAGACAGCCTGCAGCGTTATGTATAATGAGTAGACCCCTGTGCGCTGCAAAGCGGCCTGCGGCGTGAGACAGCCTGCAGCGTTATGTATAATGAGTATACACCAGTACGCTCCATAGCGGCCTGCTGCGTGAGACAGCCTGCAGCGTTATGTATAATGAGTAGACACCTGTTTGCTCCAAAGCGGACTGCGGCGTGAGACAGCCTGCAGCGTTATGTATAATGAGTATACACCTGTACGCTCCATAGTGGACTGCAGTGTGAGACAGCCTACAGCGCTATGTATAATGAGTATACACCTGTGCGCTCCATAGTGGACTGCAGTGTGAGACAGCCTACAGCGCTATGTATAATGAGTATACACCAGTGCGCTGCATAGCGGCTTGCGGCGTGACACAGCCTGCAACGCTATGTATAATGAGTATACTCTTGTGCGCTCCATAGCGGACTGCAGCGTTATGTATAATGAGTAGACACCTGTGCGCTCCATAGCGGACTGCAGCGTGAGACAGCCTGCAGCGTTATGGTAATGAGGATACACCTATAGGTTGCATAGCGGTCTGCAGCGTGAGACAGCCTGCAGCGTTATGTATAATGAGTATACACCTGTACGCTCCATAGCGTCCTGCGGCGTGAGACAGCCTGCAGCGCTATGTATAATGAGTAGACACCTGTGCGCTGCAAAGCGGACTGCAGCGTGAGATAGCCTGCAGCGTTATGTATAATGAGTATACACCTGTATGCTCCATAGCGGCCTGCTGCATGAGACAGCCTGCAGCGTTATGTATAATGAGTATACACCTGTGCGCTCCATAGCGGACTGCAGCGTGAGACAGCCTGCAGCGTTATGTATAATGAGTATACACCTGTACGCTCCATAGCGGCGTGCGCCGTGAGACAGCCTGCAGCGTTATGTATCATGAGTATACACCTGTGCGCTGCAAACCTGACTGCAGCGTGAGACAGCCTGCAGCGTTATGTATAATGAGTATACACCTGTATGCTCCATAGCGGCCTGCTGCATGAGACAGCCTGCAGCGTTATGTATAATGAGAATACACCTGTGCGCTCCATAGCGGACTGCAGCATGAGACAGCCTGCAGCGCGATATATAATGAGTATACACCTGTGCGCTCCATAGCGGAGTGCAGCGTGATACAGCCTGTAGCGTTATGTATCATGAGTATACACCTGTACGCTCCATAGCGGACTGCAGCGTTACATAGCCTGCAGCGTTATGTATAATGAGTATACACCTGTACGCTCCATAGCGGCGTACGCCGTGAGACAGCCTGCAGCGTTATGAATAATGAGTATACACCTGTACGCTCCATAGCGGCCTGCGGCGTGAGACAGCCTGCAGCGTTATGTATAATGGGTGTACACCTGTACGCTCCATAGCGGACTGCGGTGTGAGACAGCCTGCAGCGCTATGTATAATGAGTATACACCTGTGCGCTGCAAAGCGGCCGGCAGCGTGAGACAGCCTGCATCGTTATGTATAATGAGTATACTCTTGTGCGCTCCATAGCGGACTGCAGCGTTATGTATAATGAGTAGACACCTGTGCGCTGCAAAGCGGCCGGCAGCGTGAGACAGCGTGCATCGTTATGTATAATGAGTATACTCTTGTGCGCTCCATAGCGGACTGCAGCGTTATGTATAATGAGTAGACACCTGTGCGCTCCATAGCGGACTGCAGCATGAGACAGCCTGCAGCGCTATATATAATGAGTATACACCTGTGCGCTCCATAGCGGAGTGCAGAGTCACACAGCATGCAGCGTTATGTATAATGAGTATACACCTGTATGCTCCATATCGGACTGCAGCGTGACATAGCCTGCAGCGTTATGTATAATGAGTATATACCTGTGCGCTCCATAGCGGACAGCAGCGTGAGACAGCCTGCAGCGTTATGTGTAATGAGTATACACCTGTACGCTCCATAGCGGCGTACACCGTGAGACAGCCTGCAGCGTTATGAATAATGAGTATACACCTGTACGCTCCATAGCGGCCTGCGGCGTGAGACAGCCTGCAGCGTTATGTATAATGGGTAGACACCTGTGCGCTGCAAAGCGGACTGCAGCGTGAGACAGCCTGCAGCATTATGTATAATGAGTATACACCTATACGCTCCATAGCATCCTGCGGCATGAGACAGCTTGCAGCGTTATGTATGAGTATACACCTGTAGGCTCCATAGCGGCCTGCGGCATGAGACAGCCTGCAGCGTTATGTATAATTAGTATACACCTGTACGCTCCATAGCGGCCTGCGGCGTGAGACAGCCTGCAGCGTTATGTATAATGAGTATACACCTGTGCGCTCCATAGCGGACTGCAGCGTGAGACAGCCTGCAGCGTTATGTATAATGAGTATACACCTGTACGCTCCATAGCGGCGTGCGCCGTGAGACAGCCTGCAGCGTTATGTATAATGAGTATACACCTGTGCGCTGCAAACCTGACTGCAGCGTGAGACAGCCTGCAGCGTTATGTATAATGAGTATACACCTGTATGCTCCATAGCGGCCTGCTGCATGAAACAGCCTGCAGCGTTATGTATAATGAGAATACACCTGTGCGCTCCATAGCGGACTGCAGCATGAGACAGCCTGCAGCGCGATATATAATGAGTATACACCTGTGCGCTCCATAGCGGAGTGCAGCGTGACACAGCCTGCAGCGTTATGTATCATGAGTATACACCTGTACGCTCCATAGCGGACTGCAGCGTTACATAGCCTGCAGCATTATGTATAATGAGTATACACCTGTACGCTCCATAGCGGCGTACGCCGTGAGACAGCCTGCAGCGTTACGAATAATGAGTATACACCTGTACGCTCCATAGCGGCCTGCGGCGTGAGACAGCCTGCAGCGTTATGTATAATGGGTGTACACCTGTACGCTCCATAGCGGACTGCGGTGTGAGACAGTCTGCAGCGCTATGTATAATGAGTATACACCTGTGCGCTGCAAAGCGGCCGGCAGCGTGAGACAGCCTGCATCGTTATGTATAATGAGTATACTCTTGTGCGCTCCATAGCGGACTGCAGCGTTATGTATAATGAGTAGACACCTGTGCGCTGCAAAGCGGCCGGCAGCGTGAGACAGCGTGCATCGTTATGTATAATGAGTATACTCTTGTGCGCTCCATAGCGGACTGCAGCGTTATGTATAATGGGTAGACACCTGTGCGCTGCAAAGCGGACTGCAGCGTGAGACAGCCTGCAGCATTATGTATAATGAGTATACACCTATACGCTCCATAGCATCCTGCGGCATGAGACAGCTTGCAGCGTTATGTATGAGTATACACCTGTAGGCTCCATAGCGGCCTGCGGCATGAGACAGCCTGCAGCGTTATGTATAATTAGTATACACCTGTACGCTCCATAGCGGCCTGCGGCGTGAGACAGCCTGCAGCGTTATGTATAATGAGTAGACACCTGTGCTCTGCAAAGCTGCTTTCGGCGTAAGATAGCCTACAGCGTTATGTATAATGAGTAGGCACCTGTGGGCTCCATAGCGGCCTGCGACCTGTACGCTCCATAGCGGACTGCAGCGCTATGTATAATGAGTAGACACCTGTGCGTTGCAAAGCGGACTGCAGCGTGAGAGAGCCTGCAGCGTTATGTATAATGAGTATACAACTGTGCGCTCCATAGTGGACTGCAGTGTGAGACAGCCTACAGCACTATGTATAATGAGTATACACCAGTGCGCTGCAAAGCGGCTTGCGGCGTGACACACCCTTCAGTGTTATGTATAATGAGTATACACCTGTGCGCTCCATAGCGGAGTACAGCGTGACACAGCCTGCAGCGTTATGTATAATGAGTATACACCTGTGCGCTCCATAGCGGACTGCAGCGTGAGACAGCCTGCAGCGCTATGTATAATAGGTATACACCTGTGCTCTGCAAAGCGGCCTGCGGCGTGAGACAGCCTGCAGCGTTATGTATAATGAGTATACACCAGTACTCTCCATAGCGGCCTGCTGCGTGAGACAGCCTGCAGCGTTATGTATAATGAGTAGACACCTGTTTGCTGCAAAGCGGACTGCGGCGTGAGACAGCCTGCAGCGTTATGTATAATGAGTATACACCTGTACGCTCCATAGTGGACTGCAGTGTGAGACAGCCTACAGCGCTATGTATAATGAGTATACACCTGTGCGCTCCATAGTGGACTGCAGTGTGAGACAGCCTACAGCGCTATGTATAATGAGTATACACCAGTGCGCTGCATAGCGGCTTGCGGCGTGACACAGCCTGCAGTGTTATGTATAATGAGTATACACCTGTGCGCTCCATAGCGGAGTACAGCGTGACACAGCCTGCAGTGTTATGTATAATGAGTATACACCTGTGCGCTCCATAGCGGACTGCAGCGTGAGACAGCCTGCAGCGTTATGTATAATGAGTAGACCCCTGTGCGCTGCAAAGCGGCCTGCGGCGTGAGACAGCCTGCAGCGTTATGTATAATGAGTATACACCAGTACGCTCCATAGCGGCCTGCTGCGTGAGACAGCCTGCAGCGTTATGTATAATGAGTAGACACCTGTTTGCTCCAAAGCGGACTGCGGCGTGAGACAGCCTGCAGCGTTATGTATAATGAGTATACACCTGTACGCTCCATAGTGGACTGCAGTGTGAGACAGCCTACAGCGCTATGTATAATGAGTATACACCTGTGCGCTCCATAGTGGACTGCAGTGTGAGACAGCCTACAGCGCTATGTATAATGAGTATACACCAGTGCGCTGCATAGCGGCTTGCGGCGTGACACAGCCTGCAACGCTATGTATAATGAGTATACTCTTGTGCGCTCCATAGCGGACTGCAGCGTTATGTATAATGAGTAGACACCTGTGCGCTCCATAGCGGACTGCAGCGTGAGACAGCCTGCAGCGTTATGGTAATGAGGATACACCTATAGGTTGCATAGCGGTCTGCAGCGTGAGACAGCCTGCAGCGTTATGTATAATGAGTATACACCTGTACGCTCCATAGCGTCCTGCGGCGTGAGACAGCCTGCAGCGCTATGTATAATGAGTAGACACCTGTGCGCTGCAAAGCGGACTGCAGCGTGAGATAGCCTGCAGCGTTATGTATAATGAGTATACACCTGTATGCTCCATAGCGGCCTGCTGCATGAGACAGCCTGCAGCGTTATGTATAATGAGTATACACCTGTGCGCTCCATAGCGGACTGCAGCATGAGACAGCCTGCAGCGCTATATATAATGAGTATACACCTGTGCGCTCCATAGCGGAGTGCAGCGTGACACAGCCTGCAGCGTTATGTATAATGAGTATACACCTGTACGCTCCATAGCGGACTGCAGCGTGACATAGGTTGCAGCGTTATGTATAATGAGTATAAACCTGTACGCTCCATAGCGGCGTGCAGCGTGAGACAGCCTACAGCGTTATGTATACTGAGTATACACCTGTACGCTCCATAGCGGCCTGCGGCGTGAGACAGCCTGCAGCGTTATGTATAATGAGTATACACCTGTGCGCTCCATAGCGGACTGCAGCGTGAGACAGCCTGCAGCGTTATGTATAATGAGTATACACCTGTACGCTCCATAGCGGCGTGCGCCGTGAGACAGCCTGCAGCGTTATGTATAATGAGTATACACCTGTGCGCTGCAAACCTGACTGCAGCGTGAGACAGCCTGCAGCGTTATGTATAATGAGTATACACCTGTATGCTCCATAGCGGCCTGCTGCATGAAACAGCCTGCAGCGTTATGTATAATGAGAATACACCTGTGCGCTCCATAGCGGACTGCAGCATGAGACAGCCTGCAGCGCGATATATAATGAGTATACACCTGTGCGCTCCATAGCGGAGTGCAGCGTGACACAGCCTGCAGCGTTATGTATCATGAGTATACACCTGTACGCTCCATAGCGGACTGCAGCGTTACATAGCCTGCAGCATTATGTATAATGAGTATACACCTGTACGCTCCATAGCGGCGTACGCCGTGAGACAGCCTGCAGCGTTACGAATAATGAGTATACACCTGTACGCTCCATAGCGGCCTGCGGCGTGAGACAGCCTGCAGCGTTATGTATAATGGGTGTACACCTGTACGCTCCATAGCGGACTGCGGTGTGAGACAGTCTGCAGCGCTATGTATAATGAGTATACACCTGTGCGCTGCAAAGCGGCCGGCAGCGTGAGACAGCCTGCATCGTTATGTATAATGAGTATACTCTTGTGCGCTCCATAGCGGACTGCAGCGTTATGTATAATGAGTAGACACCTGTGCGCTGCAAAGCGGCCGGCAGCGTGAGACAGCGTGCATCGTTATGTATAATGAGTATACTCTTGTGCGCTCCATAGCGGACTGCAGCGTTATGTATAATGGGTAGACACCTGTGCGCTGCAAAGCGGACTGCAGCGTGAGACAGCCTGCAGCATTATGTATAATGAGTATACACCTATACGCTCCATAGCATCCTGCGGCATGAGACAGCTTGCAGCGTTATGTATGAGTATACACCTGTAGGCTCCATAGCGGCCTGCGGCATGAGACAGCCTGCAGCGTTATGTATAATTAGTATACACCTGTACGCTCCATAGCGGCCTGCGGCATGAGACAGCCTACAGCGTTATGTATAATGAGTAGGCACCTGTGGGCTCCATAGCGGCCTGCGACCTGTACGCTCCATAGCGGACTGCAGCGCTATGTATAATGAGTAGACACCTGTGCGTTGCAAAGCGGACTGCAGCGTGAGAGAGCCTGCAGCGTTATGTATAATGAGTATACAACTGTGCGCTCCATAGTGGACTGCAGTGTGAGACAGCCTACAGCACTATGTATAATGAGTATACACCAGTGCGCTGCAAAGCGGCTTGCGGCGTGACACACCCTTCAGTGTTATGTATAATGAGTATACACCTGTGCGCTCCATAGCGGAGTACAGCGTGACACAGCCTGCAGCGTTATGTATAATGAGTATACACCTGTGCGCTCCATAGCGGACTGCAGCGTGAGACAGCCTGCAGCGCTATGTATAATAGGTATACACCTGTGCTCTGCAAAGCGGCCTGCGGCGTGAGACAGCCTGCAGCGTTATGTATAATGAGTATACACCAGTACTCTCCATAGCGGCCTGCTGCGTGAGACAGCCTGCAGCGTTATGTATAATGAGTAGACACCTGTTTGCTGCAAAGCGGACTGCGGCGTGAGACAGCCTGCAGCGTTATGTATAATGAGTATACACCTGTACGCTCCATAGTGGACTGCAGTGTGAGACAGCCTACAGCGCTATGTATAATGAGTATACACCTGTGCGCTCCATAGTGGACTGCAGTGTGAGACAGCCTACAGCGCTATGTATAATGAGTATACACCAGTGCGCTGCATAGCGGCTTGCGGCGTGACACAGCCTGCAGTGTTATGTATAATGAGTATACACCTGTGCGCTCCATAGCGGAGTACAGCGTGACACAGCCTGCAGTGTTATGTATAATGAGTATACACCTGTGCGCTCCATAGCGGACTGCAGCGTGAGACAGCCTGCAGCGTTATGTATAATGAGTAGACCCCTGTGCGCTGCAAAGCGGCCTGCGGCGTGAGACAGCCTGCAGCGTTATGTATAATGAGTATACACCAGTACGCTCCATAGCGGCCTGCTGCGTGAGACAGCCTGCAGCGTTATGTATAATGAGTAGACACCTGTTTGCTCCAAAGCGGACTGCGGCGTGAGACAGCCTGCAGCGTTATGTATAATGAGTATACACCTGTACGCTCCATAGTGGACTGCAGTGTGAGACAGCCTACAGCGCTATGTATAATGAGTATACACCTGTGCGCTCCATAGTGGACTGCAGTGTGAGACAGCCTACAGCGCTATGTATAATGAGTATACACCAGTGCGCTGCATAGCGGCTTGCGGCGTGACACAGCCTGCAACGCTATGTATAATGAGTATACTCTTGTGCGCTCCATAGCGGACTGCAGCGTTATGTATAATGAGTAGACACCTGTGCGCTCCATAGCGGACTGCAGCGTGAGACAGCCTGCAGCGTTATGGTAATGAGGATACACCTATAGGTTGCATAGCGGTCTGCAGCGTGAGACAGCCTGCAGCGTTATGTATAATGAGTATACACCTGTATGCTCCATAGCGGCCTGCTGCATGAGACAGCCTGCAGCGTTATGTATAATGAGTATACACCTGTGCGCTCCATAGCGGACTGCAGCATGAGACAGCCTGCAGCGCTATATATAATGAGTATACACCTGTGCGCTCCATAGCGGAGTGCAGCGTGACACAGCCTGCAGCGTTATGTATAATGAGTATACACCTGTACGCTCCATAGCGGACTGCAGCGTGACATAGGTTGCAGCGTTATGTATAATGAGTATACACCTGTGCGCTCCATAGCGGAGTGCAGCGTGACACAGCCTGCAGCGTTATGTATAATGAGTATACACCTGTATGCTCCATAGCGGACTGCAGCGTGACATAGGTTGCAGCGTTATGTATAATGAGTATACACCTGTGCGCTCCATAGCGGACTGCAGCGTGAGACAGCCTGCAGCGTTATGTATAATGAGTATACACCTGTACGCTCCATAGCGGCGTGCGCCGTGAGACAGCCTGCAGCGTTATGTATAATGAGTATACACCTGTGCGCTGCAAACCTGACTGCAGCGTGAGACAGCCTGCAGCGTTATGTATAATGAGTATACACCTGTATGCTCCATAGCGGCCTGCTGCATGAGACAGCCTGCAGCGTTATGTATAATGAGAATACACCTGTGCGCTCCATAGCGGACTGCAGCATGAGACAGCCTGCAGCGCGATATATAATGAGTATACACCTGTGCGCTCCATAGCGGAGTGCAGCGTGATACAGCCTGTAGCGTTATGTATCATGAGTATACACCTGTACGCTCCATAGCGGACTGCAGCGTTACATAGCCTGTAGCGTTATGTATAATGAGTATACACCTGTACGCTGCATAGCGGCGTACGCCGTGAGACAGCCTGCAGCGTTATGAATAATGAGTATACACCTGTACGCTCCATAGCGGCCTGCGGCGTGAGACAGCCTGCAGCGTTATGTATAATGGGTGTACACCTGTACGCTCCATAGCGGACTGCGGTGTGAGACAGCCTGCAGCGCTATGTATAATGAGTATACACCTGTGCGCTGCAAAGCGGCCAGCAGCGTGAGACAGCCTGCATCGTTATGTATAATGAGTATACTCTTGTGCGCTCCATAGCGGACTGCAGCGTTATGTATAATGAGTAGACACCTGTGCGCTGCAAAGCGGCCGGCAGCGTGAGACAGCGTGCATCGTTATGTATAATGAGTATACTCTTGTGCGCTCCATAGCGGACTGCAGCGTTATGTATAATGAGTAGACACCTGTGCGCTCCATAGTGGACTGCAGCATGAGACAGCCTGCAGCGCTATATATAATGAGTATACACCTGTGCGCTCCATAGCGGAGTGCAGAGTCACACAGCATGCAGCGTTATGTATAATGAGTATACACCTGTATGCTCCATATCGGACTGCAGCGTGACATAGCCTGCAGCGTTATGTATAATGAGTATATACCTGTGCGCAACATAGCGGACAGCAGCGTGAGACAGCCTGCAGCGTTATGTGTAATGAGTATACACCTGTACGCTCCATAGCGGCGTACACCGTGAGACAGCCTGCAGCGTTATGAATAATGAGTATACACCTGTACGCTCCATAGCGGCCTGCGGCGTGAGACAGCCTGCAGCGTTATGTATAATGGGTAGACACCTGTGCGCTGCAAAGCGGACTGCAGCGTGAGACAGCCTGCAGCATTATGTATAATGAGTATACACCTATACGCTCCATAGCATCCTGCGGCATGAGACAGCTTGCAGCGTTATGTATGAGTATACACCTGTAGGCTCCATAGCGGCCTGCGGCATGAGACAGCCTGCAGCGTTATGTATAATTAGTATACACCTGTACGCTCCATAGCGGCCTGCGGCGTGAGACAGCCTGCAGCGTTATGTATAATGAGTATACACCTGTGCGCTGCAAAGCGGCCTGCAGCGTGAGATAGCCTGCAGCGTTAAGTACAATGAGTATACACCTGTACGCTCCATAGCGGCCTGCGGCGTCAGACAGCCTGCAGCGTTATGTATAATGAGTAGATACCTGTGCGCTGCAAAGCGGCCTGCGGCGTGAGATAGCCTGCAGAGGTATGTATAATGAGTATACTCTTGTGCGCTCCATAGTGGACTGCAGCGTTATGTATAATGAGTAGATACCTGTGCGCTCCATAGCGGCCTGCGGCATGAGACAGCCTGCAGCGTTGTATTAATGAGTATACGCCTGTACGTTCCATAGCGGCCTGCAGCGCGAGAGAGCCTGCAGCGTTATGTATAATGAGTATACACCTGTGCGCTGAAGAGCGGCCTGCGGCGTGACACAGCCTGCAGCGCTATGTATAATGAGTAGACACCTGTGCACTGCAAAGCGGCCTGCGGCGTGAGATGGTCTGCAGCGTTATGTATAATGAGTATAAACCTGTACGCTCCATAGCGGACTGCAGCGCTATGTATAATGAGTAGACACCTGTGCGCTACATAGCGGACTGCAGCGTGAGATGGTCTGCAGCGTTATGTATAATGAGTATAAACCTGTACGCTCCATAGCGGCGTGCAGCGTGAGACAGCCTACAGCGTTATGTATACTGAGTATACACCTGTATGCTCCATAGCGGCCTGCGGCGTGAGACAGCCTGCAGCGTTATGTATAATGGGTATACACCTGTACGATCCATAGCGGACTGTGGAGTGAGACAGCCTGCAGCGCTATGTATAATGAGTAGACACCTGTGCGCTGCAAAGCGGCCGGCAGCGTGAGACAGCGTGCATCGTTATGTATAATGAGTATACTCTTGTGCGCTCCATAGCGGACTGCAGCGTTATGTATAATGTGTAGGCACCTGTGGGCTCCATAGCGGCCTGCGACCTGTACGCTCCATAGCGGACTGCAGCGCTATGTATAATGAGTAGACACCTGTGCGTTGCAAAGCGGACTGCAGCGTGAGAGAGCCTGCAGCGTTATGTATAATGAGTATACACCTGTGCGCTCCATAGTGGACTGCAGTGTGAGACAGCCTACAGCACTATGTATAATGAGTATACACCAGTGCGCTGCAAAGCGGCTTGCGGCGTGACACACCCTTCAGTGTTATGTATAATGAGTATACACCTGTGCGCTCCATAGCAGAGTACAGCGTGACACAGCCTGCAGCGTTATGTATAATGAGTATACACCTGTGCGCTCCATAGCGGACTGCAGCGTGAGACAGCCTGCAGCGCTATGTATAATAGGTATACACCTGTGCTCTGCAAAGCGGCCTGCGGCGTGAGACAGCCTGCAGCGTTATGTATAATGGGTATACACCAGTACGCTCCATAGCGGCCTGCTGCGTGAGACAGCCTGCAGCGTTATGTATAATGAGTAGACACCTGTTTGCTGCAAAGCGGACTGCGGCGTGAGACAGCCTGCAGCGTTATGTATAATGAGTATACACCTGTACGCTCCATAGTGGACTGCAGTGTGAGACAGCCTACAGCGCTATGTATAATGAGTATACACCAGTGCGCTGCATAGCGGCTTGCGGCGTGACACAGCCTGCAGTGTTATGTATAATGAGTATACACCTGTGCGCTCCATAGCGGAGTACAGCGTGACACAGCCTGCAGCGTTATGTATAATGAGTATACACCTGTGCGCTCCATAGCGGACTGCAGCGTGAGACAGCCTGCAGCGTTATGTATAATGAGTAGACCCCTGTGCGCTGCAAAGCGGCCTGCGGCGTGAGACAGCCTGCAGCGTTATGTATAATGAGTATACACCAGTACGCTCCATAGCGGCCTGCTGCGTGAGACAGCCTGCAGCGTTATGTATAATGAGTAGACACCTGTTTGCTGCAAAGCGGACTGCGGCGTGAAACAGCCTGCAGCGTTATGTATAATGAGTATACACCTGTACGCTCCATAGTGGACTGCAGTGTGAGACAGCCTACAGCGCTATGTATAATGAGTATACACCTGTGCGCTCCATAGTGGACTGCAGTGTGAGACAGCCTACAGCGCTATGTATAATGAGTATACACCAGTGCGCTGCATAGCGGCTTGCGGCGTGACACAGCCTGCAGTGTTATGTATAATGAGTATACACCTGTGCGCTCCATAGCGGAGTACAGCGTGACACAGCCTGCAGCGTTATGTATAATGAGTATACACCTGTGCGCTCCATAGCGGACTGCAGCGTGAGACAGCCTGCAGCGTTATGTATAATGAGTAGACCCCTGTGCGCTGCAAAGCGGCCTGCGGCGTGAGACAGCCTGCAGCATTATGTATAATGAGTATACACCTATACGCTCCATAGCATCCTGCGGCATGAGACAGCTTGCAGCGTTATGTATGAGTATACACCTGTAGGCTCCATAGCGGCCTGCGGCATGAGACAGCCTGCAGCGTTATGTATAATTAGTATACACCTGTACGCTCCATAGCGGCCTGCGGCGTGAGACAGCCTGCAGCGTTATGTATAATGAGTATACACCTGTGCGCTGCAAAGCGGCCTGCAGCGTGAGATAGCCTGCAGCGTTAAGTACAATGAGTATACACCTGTACGCTCCATAGCGGCCTGCGGCGTCAGACAGCCTGCAGCGTTATGTATAATGAGTAGATACCTGTGCGCTGCAAAGCGGCCTGCGGCGTGAGATAGCCTGCAGAGGTATGTATAATGAGTATACTCTTGTGCGCTCCATAGTGGACTGCAGCGTTATGTATAATGAGTAGATACCTGTGCGCTCCATAGCGGCCTGCGGCATGAGACAGCCTGCAGCGTTGTATTAATGAGTATACGCCTGTACGTTCCATAGCGGCCTGCAGCGCGAGAGAGCCTGCAGCGTTATGTATAATGAGTATACACCTGTGCGCTGAAGAGCGGCCTGCGGCGTGACACAGCCTGCAGCGCTATGTATAATGAGTAGACACCTGTGCACTGCAAAGCGGCCTGCGGCGTGAGATGGTCTGCAGCGTTATGTATAATGAGTATAAACCTGTACGCTCCATAGCGGACTGCAGCGCTATGTATAATGAGTAGACACCTGTGCGCTACATAGCGGACTGCAGCGTGAGATGGTCTGCAGCGTTATGTATAATGAGTATAAACCTGTACGCTCCATAGCGGCGTGCAGCGTGAGACAGCCTACAGCGTTATGTATACTGAGTATACACCTGTATGCTCCATAGCGGCCTGCGGCGTGAGACAGCCTGCAGCGTTATGTATAATGGGTATACACCTGTACGATCCATAGCGGACTGTGGAGTGAGACAGCCTGCAGCGCTATGTATAATGAGTAGACACCTGTGCGCTGCAAAGCGGCCGGCAGCGTGAGACAGCGTGCATCGTTATGTATAATGAGTATACTCTTGTGCGCTCCATAGCGGACTGCAGCGTTATGTATAATGAGTAGGCACCTGTGGGCTCCATAGCGGCCTGCGACCTGTACGCTCCATAGCGGACTGCAGCGCTATGTATAATGAGTAGACACCTGTGCGTTGCAAAGCGGACTGCAGCGTGAGAGAGCCTGCAGCGTTATGTATAATGAGTATACACCTGTGCGCTCCATAGTGGACTGCAGTGTGAGACAGCCTACAGCACTATGTATAATGAGTATACACCAGTGCGCTGCAAAGCGGCTTGCGGCGTGACACACCCTTCAGTGTTATGTATAATGAGTATACACCTGTGCGCTCCATAGCAGAGTACAGCGTGACACAGCCTGCAGCGTTATGTATAATGAGTATACACCTGTGCGCTCCATAGCGGACTGCAGCGTGAGACAGCCTGCAGCGCTATGTATAATAGGTATACACCTGTGCTCTGCAAAGCGGCCTGCGGCGTGAGACAGCCTGCAGCGTTATGTATAATGGGTATACACCAGTACGCTCCATAGCGGCCTGCTGCGTGAGACAGCCTGCAGCGTTATGTATAATGAGTAGACACCTGTTTGCTGCAAAGCGGACTGCGGCGTGAGACAGCCTGCAGCGTTATGTATAATGAGTATACACCTGTACGCTCCATAGTGGACTGCAGTGTGAGACAGCCTACAGCGCTATGTATAATGAGTATACACCAGTGCGCTGCATAGCGGCTTGCGGCGTGACACAGCCTGCAGTGTTATGTATAATGAGTATACACCTGTGCGCTCCATAGCGGAGTACAGCGTGACACAGCCTGCAGCGTTATGTATAATGAGTATACACCTGTGCGCTCCATAGCGGACTGCAGCGTGAGACAGCCTGCAGCGTTATGTATAATGAGTAGACCCCTGTGCGCTGCAAAGCGGCCTGCGGCGTGAGACAGCCTGCAGCGTTATGTATAATGAGTATACACCAGTACGCTCCATAGCGGCCTGCTGCGTGAGACAGCCTGCAGCGTTATGTATAATGAGTAGACACCTGTTTGCTGCAAAGCGGACTGCGGCGTGAAACAGCCTGCAGCGTTATGTATAATGAGTATACACCTGTACGCTCCATAGTGGACTGCAGTGTGAGACAGCCTACAGCGCTATGTATAATGAGTATACACCTGTGCGCTCCATAGTGGACTGCAGTGTGAGACAGCCTACAGCGCTATGTATAATGAGTATACACCAGTGCGCTGCATAGCGGCTTGCGGCGTGACACAGCCTGCAGTGTTATGTATAATGAGTATACACCTGTGCGCTCCATAGCGGAGTACAGCGTGACACAGCCTGCAGCGTTATGTATAATGAGTATACACCTGTGCGCTCCATAGCGGACTGCAGCGTGAGACAGCCTGCAGCGTTATGTATAATGAGTAGACCCCTGTGCGCTGCAAAGCGGCCTGCGGCGTGAGACAGCCTGCATCGTTGTATTAATGAGTATACACCTGTACGTTCCATAGCGGCCTGCAGCGCGAGACAGCCTGCAGCGTTATGTATAATGAGTAGACACCTGTACGCTGCAAAGCGGCCTGCGGCGTGAGACAGCCTGCAGGGCTATGTATAATGAGTAGACCCCTCTGCGCTGCAAAGCGGCCTGCGGCGTGAGACAGCCTGCAGCGTTGTATTAATGAGTATACGCCTGTACGTTCCATAGCGTCCTGCAGCGCGAGACAGCCTGCAGCGTTATGTATAATGAGTATACACCTGTGCGCTGCAAAGCGGCCTGCAGCGTGAGACAGCCTGCAGCATTATGTATAATGAGTATACACCTGTGCGCTCCATAGTGGACTGCAGTGTGAGAGAGCCTACAGCGCTATGTATAATGAGTATACACCTGTGCGCTCCATAGTGGACTGCAGTGTGAGACAGCCTGCAGCGTTATGTATAATGAGTATACTCTTGTGCGCTCCATAGCGGACTGCAGCGTTATGTATGATGAGTAGACACCTGTGTGCTCCATAGCAGACTGCAGCGTGAGACAGCCTGCAGCGTTATGTATAATGAGTATACACCTGTGCAGTCCATAGCGGACTGCGGCGTGACACAGCCTGCAGCGCTATGTATAATGAGTAGACACCTGTGCGTTGCAAAGCGGACTGCAGCGTGAGAGAGCCTGCAGCGTTATGTATAATGAGTGTACTCTTGTGCGCTCCATAGCGGACTGCAGCGCTAGGCATAATGAGTATACACCTGTGCGCTGCAAAGCGGCCTGCAGCGTGACATAGCCTGCAGTGTTATGTATAATGAGTATACACCTGTACGCTCCATAGCAGCCTGCTGCGTGAGAAAGCCTGCAGCGTTATATATAATGAGTAGACCCCTGTGCGCTGCAAAGCGGCCTGCAGCGTGAGATAGCCTGCAGCGCTATGTACAATGAGTATACTCTTGTGCGCTCCATAGCGGACTGCAGCGTTATGTATAATGAGTATACACCTGTGCGCTCCATAGCGGACTGCAGCGTGAGACAGCCTGCAGCGTTATGTATAATGAGTATACATCTGCGCGCTCCATAGCGGACTGCAGCGTGACACAGCCTGCAGCGTTATGTATAATGAGTATACACCTGTGCGCTCGAAAGCGGACTGCAGCATGAGACAGCCTGTAGCGTTATGTATAATGAGTAGACACCTGTACGCTCCATAGCGGCCTGTGGCGTGAGACAGCCTGCAGCGTTATGTATAATGAGTAGATACCTGTACGCTCCATATCGGCCTGCTGCGTGAGACAGCCTGCAGCGTTATGTATAATGAGTATACACCTGTGCCCTCCATAGAGGACTGCAGCATGAGACAGCCTGCAGCGCTATGTATAATGAGTATACACCTGTGCGCTGCAAAGCGACCTGCAGCGTGAGACAGCCTGCAGCAGTATGTATAATGAGTATACACCTGTGCGCTCCATAGCGGACTGCAGCGTGAGACAGCCTGCAGCGTTATGTATAATGAGTATACACCTGTGCGCTCCATAGCGGCCTGCTGCGTGAGACAGCCTGCAGCGTTATGTATAATGAGTAGACACCTGTTTGCTGCAAAGCGGACTGCGGCGTGAGACAGTCTGCAGCGTTATGTATAATGAGTATACACCTGTACGCTCCATAGTGGACTGCGGCGTGAGACAGCCTGCAGCGTTATGTATAATGAGTATACACCTGTACGCTCCATAGTGGACTGCAGTGTGAGACAGCCTACAGCGCTATGTATAATGAGTATACACCTGTGCGCTCCATAGTGGACTGCAGTGTGAGACAGCCTACAGCGCTATGTATAATGAGTATACACCAGTGCGCTGCATAGCGGCTTGCGGCGTGACACAGCCTGCAGTGTTATGTATAATGAGTATACACCTGTGCGCTCCATAGCGGAGTACATCGTGACACAGCCTGCAGCGTTATGTATAATGAGTATACACCTGTGCGCTCCATAGCGGACTGCAGCGTGAGACAGCCTGCAGCGTTATGTATAATGAGTAGACCCCTGTGCGCTGCAAAGCGGCCTGCGGCGTGAGACAGCCTGCATCGTTGTATTAATGAGTATACGCCTGTACGTTCCATAGCGGCCTGCAGCGCGAGACAGCCTGCAGCGTTATGTATAATGAGTAGACACTTGTACGCTGCAAAGCGGCCTGCGGCGTGAGACAGCCTGCAGGGCTATGTATAATGAGTAGACCCCTGTGCGCTGCAAAGCGGCCTGCGGCGTGAGACAGCCTGCAGCGTTGTATTAATGAGTATACGCCTGTACGTTCCATAGCGTCCTGCAGCGCGAGACAGCCTGCAGCGTTGTATTAATGAGTATACGGCTGTACGTTCCATAGCGGCCTGCAGCGCGAGACAGCCTGCAGCGTTATGTATAATGAGTATACACCTGTGCGCTGCAAAGCGGCCTGCAGCGTGAGACAGCCTGCAGCATTATGTATAATGAGTATACACCTGTGCGCTCCATAGCGGACTGCAGCGTGAGACAGCCTGCAGCGTTATGTATAATGACTAGACACCTGTTTGCTGCAAAGCGGACTGCGGCGTGAGACAGCCTGCAGCGTTATGTATAATGAGTATACACCTGTACGCTCCATAGTGGACTGCAGCGTGAGATAGCCTGCAGTGTTATGTATAATGAGTATACACCTGTACGCTCCATAGCAGCCTGCTGTGTGAGACAGCCTGCAGCGTTATATATAATGAGTAGACACCTGTGCGCTGCAAAGCGGCCTGCGGCGTGAGATAGCCTTCAGCGCTATGTACAATGAGGATACTCTTGTGCGCTCCATAGCGGACTGCAGCGTTATGTATAATGAGTATACACCTGTGCGCTCCATAGCGGACTGCAGCGTGAGACAGCCTGCAGTGTTATGTATAATGAGTATACACCTGTACGCTCCATAGCAGCCTGCTGCGTGAGACAGCCTGCAGCGTTATATATAATGAGTAGACACCTGTGCGCTGCAAAGCGGCCTGCGGCGTGAGATAGCCTGCAGCGCTATGTACAATAAGTATACTCTTGTGCGCTCCATAGCGGACTGCAGCGTTATGTATAATGAGTATACACCTGTGCGCTCCATAGCGGACAGCAGCGTGAGACAGCCTGCAGCGTTATGTATAATGAGTATACATCTGTGCGCTCCATAGCGGACTGCAGCGTGACACAGCCTGCAGCGTTATGTATAATGAGTATACACCTGTACGCTCCATAGCGGACTGCAGCGCTATGTATAATGAGTAGACACCTATGCGTTGCAAAGTGGACTGCAGCGTGATAGAGCCTGCAGCGTTATGTATAATGAGTATACACCTGTGCGCTCCATAGCGGACTGCAGCGTGAGACAGCCTGCAGCGTTATGTATAATGAGTATACATCTGCGCACTCCATAGCGGACTGCAGCGTAACACAGCCTGCAGCGTTATGTATAATGAGTATACACCTGTGCGCTCCAAAGCGGACTGCAGCATGAGACAGCCTGCAGCGTTATGTATAATGAGTAGACACCTGTACGCTCCATAGCGGACTGCAGCGCTATGTATAATGAGTAGACACCTATGCGTTGCAAAGTGGACTGCAGCGTGATAGAGCCTGCAGCGTTATGTATAATGAGTATACACCTGTGCGCTCCATAGCGGACTGCAGCGTGAGACAGCCTGCAGCGTTATGTATAATGAGTATACATCTGCGCACTCCATAGCGGACTGCAGCGTAACACAGCCTGCAGCGTTATGTATAATGAGTATACACCTGTGCGCTCCAAAGCGGACTGCAGCATGAGACAGCCTGCAGCGTTATGTATAATGAGTAGACACCTGTACGCTCCATAGCGGCCTGTGGCGTGAGACAGCCTGCAGCGTTATGTATAATGAGTAGATACCTGTACGCTCCATATCGGCCTGCTGCGTGAGACAGCCTGCAGCGTTATGTATAATGAGTATACACCGGTGCCCTCCATAGCGGACTGCAGCATGAGACAGCCTGCAGCGTTATGTATAATGAGTAGACACCTGTTTGCTGCAAAGCGGACTGCGGCGTGAGACAGCCTGCAGCGTTATATATAATCAGTATACACCTGTGCGCCCCATAGTGGACTGCAGTGTGAGACAGCCTACAGCGCTATGTATAATGAGTATACACCAGTGCGCTGCATAGCGGCTTGCGGCGTGAGACAGCCTGCAGTGTTATGTATAATGAGTATACACCTGTGGGCTCCATAGCGGAGTACAGCGTGACACAGCCTGCAGCGTTATGTATAATGAGTATACACCTGTGCGCTCCATAGCGGACTGCAGCGTGAGACAGCCTGCAGCGCTATGTATAATGAGTATACACCTGTGCTCTGCAAAGCGGCCTGCGGCGTGAGACAGCCTGCAGCGTTATGTATAATGAGTAGACCCCTGTGCGCTGCAAAGCGGCCTGCGGCGTGAGACAGCCTGCATCGTTGTATTAATGAGTATACGCCTGTACGTTCCATAGCGGCCTGCAGCGCGAGACAGCCTGCAGCGTTATGTATAATGAGTAGACACTTGTACGATGCAAAGCGGCCTGCGGCGTGAGACAGCCTGCAGGGCTATGTATAATGAGTAGACCCCTGTGCGCTGCAAAGCGGCCTGCGGCGTGAGACAGTCTGCAGCGTTGTATTAATGAGTATACGCCTGTACGTTCCATAGCGGCCTGCAGCGCGAGACAGCCTGCAGCGTTGTATTAATGAGTATACGCCTGTACGTTCCATAGCGGCCTGCAGCGCGAGACAGCCTGCAGCGTTATGTATAATGAGTAGATACCTGTACGCTCCATATCGGCCTGCTGCATGAGACAGCCTGCAGCGTAATGTATAATGAGTATACACCTGTGCGCTCCATAGTGGACTGCAGTGTGAGACAGCCTACAGCGCTATGTATAATGAGTATACACCAGTGCGCTGCATAGCGGCTTGCGGCGTGACACAGCCTGCAGTGTTATGTATAATGAGTATACACCTGTGCGCTCCATAGCGGAGTACAGCGTGACACAGCCTGCAGCGTTATGTATAATGGGTATACACCTGTTCGCTCCATAGCGGACTGCAGCGTGAGACAGCCTGCAGCGCTATGTATAATGAGTATACAGCCTGCAGCGTTGTATTAATGAGTATACGCCTGTACGTTCCATAGCGGCCTGCAGCGTGAGACAGCCTGCAGCGTTGTATTAATGAGTATACGCCTGTACTTTCCATAGCGGCCTGCAGCGCGAGACAGCCTGCAGCGTTATGTATAATGAGTATACACTTGTGCGCTGCAAAGCGGCCTGCGGCGTGAGACAGCCTGCAGGGCTATGTATAATGAGTAGACCCCTGTGCGCTGCAAAGCGGCCTGCGGCGTGAGACAGCCTGCAGCGCTATGTATAATGAGTAGACACCTGTACGCTCCATAGCGGCCTGTGGTGTGAGACAGCCTGCAGCGTTATGTATAATGAGTAGATACCTGTACGCTCCATATCGGCCTGCTGCGTGAGACAGCCTGCAGCGTTATGTATAATGAGTATACACCTGTGCCCTCCATAGCGGACTGCAGCATGAGACAGCCTGCAGCGCTATGTATAATGTGTATACACCTGTGCGCTGCAAAGCGGCCTGCAGCGTGAGACAGCCTGCAGCATTATGTATAATGAGTATACACCTGTGCGCTCCATAGCGGACTGCAGCGTGAGACAGCCTGCAGCGTTATGTATAATGAGTAGACACCTGTTTGCTGCAAAGCGGACTGCGGCGTGAGACAGCCTGCAGCGTTATGTATAATGAGTATACACCTGTGCGGTCCATAGTGGACTGCAGTGTGAGACAGCCTACAGCGCTATGTATAATGAGTAGACCCCTGTGCGCTGCAAAGCGGCCTGCAGCGTGAGATAGCCTACAGTGTTATGTATAATGAGTATACACCTGTACGCTCCATTACAGCCTGCTGCGTGAGACAGCCTGCAGCGTTATATATAATGAGTAGACACCTGTGCGCTGCAAAGCGGCCTGCGGCGTGAGATAGCCTGCAGCGCTATGTACAATGAGTATACTCTTGTGCGCTCCATAGCGGACTGCAGCGTTATGTATAATGAGTATACACCTGTGCGCTCCATAGCGGACTGCAGCGTGACACAGCCTGCAGTGTTATGTATAATGAGTATACACCTGTACGCTCCATAGCAGCCTGCTGCGTGAGACAGCCTGCAGCGTTATGTATAATGAGTATACACCTGTGCGCTCCATAGCGGACTGCAGCGTGACACAGCCTGCAGCGTTATGTATAATGAGTATACACCTGTGCGCTCCATAGCGGACTGCAGCATGAGACATCCTGCAGCGCTATGTATAATCAGTATACACCTCTGCGCTGCAAAGCGGCCTGCAGAATGAGATAGCCTGCAGCGCTATGTATAATGAGTAGACACCTGTACGCTCCATAGCGGCCTGTGGCGTGAGACAGCCTGCAGCGTTATGTATAATGAGTAGATACCTGTACGCTCCATATCGGCCTGCTGCGTGAGACAGCCTGCAGCGTTATGTATAATGAGTATACACCTGTGCCCTCCATAGCGGACTGCAGCATGAGACAGCCTGCAGCGCTATGTATAATGTGTATACACCTGTGCGCTGCAAAGCGTCCTGCAGCGTGAGACAGCCTGCAGCATTATGTATAATGAGTATACACCTGTGCGCTCCATAGCGGACTGCAGCGTGAGACAGCCTGCAGCGTTATGTATAATGAGTAGACACCTGTTTGCTGCAAAGCGGACTGCGGCGTGAGACAGCCTGCAGCGTTATGTATAATGAGTATACACCTGTGCGGTCCATAGTGGACTGCAGTGTGAGACAGCCTACAGCGCTATGTATAATGAGTATACACCAGTGCGCTGCATAGCGGCTTGCGACGTGACACAGCCTGCAGTGTTATGTATAATGAGTATACACCTGTGCGCTCCATAGCGGAGTACAGCGTGACACAGCCTGCAGCGTTATGTATAATGAGTATACACCTGTGCGCTCCATAGCGGACTGCAGCGTGAGACAGCCTGCAGCGCTATGTATAATGAGTACACACCTGTGCTCTGCAAAGCGGCCTGCGGCGTGAGACAGCCTGCAGCGTTGTATTAATGAGTATACGCCTGTACGTTCCATAGCGGCCTGCAGCGCGAGACAGCCTGCAGCGTTATGTATAATGAGTATACACTTGTGCGCTGTAAAGCGGCCTGCGGCGTGAGACAGCCTGCAGGGCTATGTATAATGAGTAGACCCCTGTGCGCTGCAAAGCGGCCTGCGGCGTGAGACAGCCTGCAGCGTTGTATTAATGAGTATACGCCTGTACGTTCCATAGCGGCCTGCAGCGCGAGACAGCTTGCAGCGTTATGTATAATGAGTAGATACCTGTACGCTCCATATCGGCCTGCTGCGTGAGACAGCCTGCAGCGTTATGTATAATGAGTATACTGTTGTGCGCTCCATAGCGGACTGCAGTGCTATGTATAATGAGTAGACACCTGTGCGCTGCAAAGTGGACTGCAGCGTGAGACAGCCTGCAGCGTTATGTATAATGAGTAGACACCTGTGCGCTGCAAAGCGGACTGCAGCGTGAGACAGCCTGCAGCGTTATGTATAATGAGTATACACCTATACGCTCCATAGAGTCCTGCAGCGTGAGAGGGCCTGCAGCGTTATGTATAATGAGTGTACCCTTGTGCGCTCCATAGCGGACTGCAGCGCTATGAATAATGAGTATACACCTGTGCGCCGCAAAGCGGCCTGCAGCGTGAGATAGCCTTCAGCGTTATGTATAATGAGTATACACCTGTACGCTCCATAGCAACCTGCGGCGTCAGACAGCCTGCAGCGTTATGTATAATGAGTAGACACCTGTGCGCTTCGAAGCGGCCTGCGGCGTGACATAGCCTGCAGCGCTATGTATAATGAGTATACACCTGTGCGCTGCAAAGCGGCCTGCAGCGTGAGACAGCCTGCAGCGTTATGTATAATGAGTATACACCTGTGCACTCCATAGCGGACTGCAGCGTGAGACAGCCTGCAGCGTTATGTATAATGAGTATACACCTGTGCGCTCCATAGCGGCCTGCGGCGTCAGACAGCCTGCAGCGCTATGTATAATGAGTATACTCTTGTGCGCTCCATAGCGGACTGCAGCGTTATGTATGATGAGTAGACACCTGTACTCTCCATAGCGGACTTCAGCGTGAGACAGCCTGCAGCGTTATGTATAATGAGTAGACACCTGTGCGTTGCAAAGCGGACTGCAGCGTGAGAGAGCCTGCAGCGCTATGTATGAGTAGACACCTGTGCGTTGCAAAGCGGACTGCAGCGTGAGAGAGCCTGCAGCGTTATGTATAATGAGTAGACACCTGTTTGCTGCAAAGCGGACTGCGGCGTGAGACAGCCTGCAGCGTTATATATAATCAGTATACACCTGTACGCTCCATAGTGGACTGCAGTGTGAGACAGCCTACAGCGCTATGTATAATGAGTATACACCAGTGCACTGCATAGCGGCTTGCGGCGTGACACAGCCTGCAGTGTTATGTATAAAGAGTATACACCTGTGGGCTCCATAGCGGAGTACAGCGTGACACAGCCTGCAGCGTTATGTATAATGAGTATACACCTGTGCGCTCCATAGCGGACTGCAGCGTGAGACAGCCTGCAGCGCTATGTATAATGAGTATACACCTGTGCTCTGCAAAGCGGCCTGCGGCGTGAGACAGCCTGCAGCGTTGTATTAATGAGTATACGCCTGTACGTTCCATAGCGGCCTGCAGCGCGAGACAGCCTGCAGCGTTATGTATAATGAGTATACACTTGTGCGCTGCAAAGCGGCCTGCGGCGTGAGACAGCCTGCAGGGCTAAGTATAATGAGTAGACCCCTGTGCGCTGCAAAGCGGCCTGCGGCGTGAGACAGCCTGCAGCGTTGTATTAATGAGTATACGCCTGTACGTTCCATAGCGGCCTGCAGCGCGAGACAGCTTGCAGCGTTATGTATAATGAGTAGATACCTGTACGCTCCATATCGGCCTGCTGCGTGAGACAGCCTGCAGCGTTATGTATAATGAGTATACTGTTGTGCGCTCCATAGCGGACTGCAGTGCTATGTATAATGAGTAGACACCTGTGCGCTGCAAAGTGGACTGCAGCGTGAGACAGCCTGCAGCGTTATGTATAATGAGTAGACACCTGTGCGCTGCAAAGCGGACTGCAGCGTGAGACAGCCTGCAGCGTTATGTATAATGAGTATACACCTATACGCTCCATAGAGTCCTGCAGCGTGAGAGGGCCTGCAGCGTTATGTATAATGAGTGTACCCTTGTGCGCTCCATAGCGGACTGCAGCGCTATGAATAATGAGTATACACCTGTGCGCCGCAAAGCGGCCTGCAGCGTGAGATAGCCTTCAGCGTTATGTATAATGAGTATACACCTGTACGCTCCATAGCAACCTGCGGCGTCAGACAGCCTGCAGCGTTATGTATAATGAGTAGACACCTGTGCGCTTCGAAGCGGCCTGCGGCGTGACATAGCCTGCAGCGCTATGTATAATGAGTATACACCTGTGCGCTGCAAAGCGGCCTGCAGCGTGAGACAGCCTGCAGCGTTATGTATAATGAGTATACACCTGTGCACTCCATAGCGGACTGCAGCGTG
The DNA here is from genome assembly GCA_023362775.1 of Charina bottae. Lineage (NCBI taxonomy): Eukaryota > Metazoa > Chordata > Lepidosauria > Squamata > Charinaidae > Charina > Charina bottae. The sequence continues at coordinate 1,566,612 of JALMGJ010000067.1, forward strand.
AGACAGCCTGCAGCGTTATGTATAATGAGTATACACCTGTGCGCTCCATAGCGGCCTGCGGCGTCAGACAGCCTGCAGCGCTATGTATAATGAGTATACTCTTGTGCGCTCCATAGCGGACTGCAGCGTTATGTATGATGAGTAGACACCTGCACTCTCCATAGCGGACTGCAGCGTGAGACAGCCTGCAGCGTTATGTATAATGAGTAGACACCTGTGCGTTGCAAAGCGGACTGCAGCGTGAGAGAGGCTGCAGCGCTATGTATAATGAGTAGACACCTGTGCGTTGCAAAGCGGACTGCAACGTGAGAGAGCCTGCAGCGTTATGTATAATGAGTAGACACCTGTTTGCTGCAAAGCGGACTGCGGCGTGAGACAGCCTGCAGCGTTATATATAATCAGTATACACCTGTACGCTCCATAGTGGACTGCAGTGTGAGACAGCCTACAGCGTTATATATAATCAGTATACACCTGTACGCTCCATAGTGGACTGCAGTGTGAGACAGCCTACAGCGCTATGTATAATGAGTATACACCAGTGCGCTGCATAGCGGCTTGCGGCGTGACACAGCCTGCAGTGTTATGTATAATGAGTATACACCTGTGGGCTCCATAGCGGAGTACAGCGTGACACAGCCTGCAGCGTTATGTATAATGAGTATACACCTGTGCGCTCCAAAGCGGACTGCAGCGTGAGACAGCCTGCAGCGCTATGTATAATGAGTATACACCTGTGCTCTGCAAAGCGGCCTGCGGCGTGAGACAGCCTGCAGCGTTATGTATAATGAGTAGACCCCTGTGCGCTGCAAAGCGGCCTGCGGCGTGAGACAGCCTGCATCGTTGTATTAATGAGTATACGCCTGTACGTTCCATAGCGGCCTGCAACGCGAGACAGCCTGCAGCGTTATGTATAATGAGTAGACACTTGTACGATGCAAAGCGGCCTGCGGCGTGAGACAGCCTGCAGGGCTATGTATAATGAGTAGACCCCTGTGCGCTGCAAAGCGGCCTGCGGCGTGAGACAGTCTGCAGCGTTGTATTAATGAGTATACGCCTGTACGTTCCATAGCGGCCTGCAGCGCGAGACAGCCTGCAGCGTTGTATTAATGAGTATACGCCTGTACGTTCCATAGCGGCCTGCAGCGCGAGACAGCCTGCAGCGTTATGTATAATGAGTAGATACCTGTACGCTCCATATCGGCCTGCTGCATGAGAAAGCCTGCAGCGTAATGTATAATGAGTATACACCTGTGCGCTCCATAGTGGACTGCAGTGTGAGACAGCCTACAGCGCTATGTATAATGAGTATACACCAGTGCGCTGCATAGCGGATTGCGGCGTGACACAGCCTGCAGTGTTATGTATAATGAGTATACACCTGTGCGCTCCATAGCGGAGTACAGCGTGACACAGCCTGCAGCGTTATGTATAATGGGTATACACCTGTGCGCTCCATAGCGGACTGCAGCGTGAGACAGCCTGCAGCGCTATGTGTAATGAGTATACAGCCTGTAGCGTTGTATTAATGTGTATACGCCTGTATGTTCCATAGCGGCCTGCAGCGTGAGACAGCCTGCAGCGTTGTATTAATGAGTATACGCCTGTACGTTCCATAGCGGCCTGCAGCGCGAGACAGCCTGCAGCGTTATGTATAATGAGTATACACTTGTGCGCTGCAAAGCGGCCTGCGGCGTGAGACAGCCTGCAGGGCTATGTATAATGAGTAGACCCCTGTGCGCTGCTAAGCGGCCTGCGGCGTGAGACAGCCTGCAGCGCTATGTATAATGAGTAGACACCTGTACGCTCCATAGCGGCCTGTGGTGTGAGACAGCCTGCAGCGTTATGTATAATGAGTAGATACCTGTACGCTCCATATCGGCCTGCTGCGTGAGACAGCCTGCAGCGTTATGTATAATGAGTATAGACCTGTGCCCTCCATAGCGGACTGCAGCATGAGACAGCCTGCAGCGCTATGTATAATGTGTATACACCTGTGCGCTGCAAAGCGGCCTGCAGCGTGAGACAGCCTGCAGCATTATGTATAATGAGTATACACCTGTGCGCTCCATAGCGGACTGCAGCGTGAGACAGCCTGCAGCGTTATGTATAATGAGTATACACTTGTGCGCTGCAAAGCGGCCTGCGGCGTGAGACAGCCTGCAGGGCTATGTATAATGAGTAGACCCCTGTGCGCTGCAAAGCGGCCTGCGGCGTGAGACAGCCTGCAGCGTTATGTATAATGAGTAGACCCCTGTGCGCTGCAAAGCGGCCTGCAGCGTGAGATAGCCTGCAGCGCTATGTACAATGAGTATACTCTTGTGCGCTCCATAGCGGACTGCAGCGTTATGTATAATGAGTATACACCTGTGCGCTCCATAGCGGACTGCAGCGTGAGACAGCCTGCAGCGTTATGTATAATGAGTATACACCTGTGCGCTCCATAGCGGACTGCAGCGTGACACAGCCTGCAGCGTTATGTATAATGAGTATACACCTGTGCGCTCCATAGCGGACTGCAGCGTGAGACAGCCTGCAGCGTTATGTATAATGAGTAGATACCTGTACGCTCCATATCGGCCTGCTGCGTGAGACAGCCTGCAGCGTTATGTATAATGAGTATACACCTGTGCCCTCCATAGCGGACTGCAGCATGAGACAGCCTGCAGCGCTATGTATAATGTGTATACACCTGTGCGCTGCAAAGCGGCCTGCAGCGTGAGACAGCCTGCAGCATTATGTATAATGAGTATACACCTGTGCGCTCCATAGCGGACTGCAGCGTGAGACAGCCTGCAGCGTTATGTATAATGAGTAGACACCTGTTTGCTGCAAAGCGGACTGCGGCGTGAGACAGCCTGCAGCGTTATGTATAATGAGTATACACCTGTGCGGTCCATAGTGGACTGCAGTGTGAGACAGCCTACAGCGCTATGTATAATGAGTAGACCCCTGTGCGCTGCAAAGCGGCCTGCAGCGTGAGATAGCCTACAGTGTTATGTATAATGAGTATACACCTGTACGCTCCATTACAGCCTGCTGCGTGAGACAGCCTGCAGCGTTATATATAATGAGTAGACACCTGTGCGCTGCAAAGCGGCCTGCGGCGTGAGATAGCCTGCAGCGCTATGTACAATGAGTATACTCTTGTGCGCTCCATAGCGGACTGCAGCGTTATGTATAATGAGTATACACCTGTGCGCTCCATAGCGGACTGCAGCGTGAGACAGCCTGCAGCGTTATGTATAATGAGTATACACCTGTGCGCTCCATAGCGGACTGCAGCGTGACACAGCCTGCAGCGTTATGTATAATGAGTATACACCTGTGCGCTCCATAGCGGACTGCAGCATGAGACAGCCTGCAGCGCTATGTATAATCAGTATACACCTCTGCGCTGCAAAGCGGCCTGCAGAATGAGATAGCCTGCAGCGCTATGTATAATGAGTAGACACCTGTACGCTCCATAGCGGCCTGTGGCGTGAGACAGCCTGCAGCGTTATGTATAATGAGTAGATACCTGTACGCTCCATATCGGCCTGCTGCGTGAGACAGCCTGCAGCGTTATGTATAATGAGTATACACCTGTGCCCTCCATAGCGGACTGCAGCATGAGACAGCCTGCAGCGCTATGTATAATGTGTATACACCTGTGCGCTGCAAAGCGGCCTGCAGCGTGAGACAGCCTGCAGCATTATGTATAATGAGTATACACCTGTGCGCTCCATAGCGGACTGCAGCGTGAGACAGCCTGCAGCGTTATGTATAATGAGTAGACACCTGTTTGCTGCAAAGCGGACTGCGGCGTGAGACAGCCTGCAGCGTTATGTATAATGAGTATACACCTGTGCGGTCCATAGTGGACTGCAGTGTGAGACAGCCTACAGCGCTATGTATAATGAGTAGACCCCTGTGCGCTGCAAAGCGGCCTGCAGCGTGAGATAGCCTACAGTGTTATGTATAATGAGTATACACCTGTACGCTCCATTACAGCCTGCTGCGTGAGACAGCCTGCAGCGTTATATATAATGAGTAGACACCTGTGCGCTGCAAAGCGGCCTGCGGCGTGAGATAGCCTGCAGCGCTATGTACAATGAGTATACTCTTGTGCGCTCCATAGCGGACTGCAGCGTTATGTATAATGAGTATACACCTGTGCGCTCCATAGCGGACTGCAGCGTGAGACAGCCTGCAGTGTTATGTATAATGAGTATACACCTGTACGCTCCATAGCAGCCTGCTGCGTGAGACAGCCTGCAGCGTTATATATAATGAGAAGACACCTGTGCGCTGCAAAGCGGCCTGCGGCGTGAGATAGCCTGCAGCGCTATGTACAATGAGTATACTCTTGTGCGCTCCATAGCGGACTGCAGCGTTATGTATAATGAGTATACACCTGTGCACTCCATAGCGGACTGCAGCGTGAGACAGCCTGCAGCGTTATGTATAACGAGTATACACCTGTTTGCTGCAAAGCGGACTGCGGCGTGAGACAGCCTGCAGCGTTATGTATAATGAGTATACACCTGTGCGGTCCATAGTGGACTGCAGTGTGAGACAGCCTACAGCGCTATGTATAATGAGTATACACCAGTGCGCTGCATAGCGGCTTGCGACGTGACACAGCCTGCAGTGTTATGTATAATGAGTATACACCTGTGCGCTCCATAGCGGAGTACAGCGTGACACAGCCTGCAGCGTTATGTATAATGAGTATACACCTGTGCGCTCCATAGCGGACTGCAGCGTGAGACAGCCTGCAGCGCTATGTATAATGAGTATACACCTGTGCTCTGCAAAGCGGCCTGCGGCGTGAGACAGCCTGCAGCGTTGTATTAATGGGTATACGCCTGTACGTTCCATAGCGGCCTGCAGCGCGAGACAGCCTGCAGCGTTATGTATAATGAGTATACACTTGTGCGCTGCAAAGCGGCCTGCGGCGTGAGACAGCCTGCAGGGCTATGTATAATGAGTAGACCCCTGTGCGCTGCAAAGCGGCCTGCGGCGTGAGACAGTCTGCAGCGTTGTATTAATGAGTATACGCCTGTACGTTCCATAGCGGCCTGCAGCGCGAGACAGCTTGCAGCGTTATGTATAATGAGTAGATACCTGTACGCTCCATATCGGCCTGCTGCGTGAGACAGCCTGCAGCGTTATGTATAATGAGTATACTGTTGTGCGCTCCATAGCGGACTGCAGTGCTATGTATAATGAGTAGACACCTGTGCGCTGCAAAGTGGACTGCAGCGTGAGACAGCCTGCAGCGTTATGTATAATGAGTAGACACCTGTGCGCTGCAAAGCGGACTGCAGCGTGAGACAGCCTGCAGCGTTATGTATAATGAGTATACACCTATACGCTCCATAGAGTCCTGCAGCGTGAGAGGGCCTGCAGCGTTATGTATAATGAGTGTACCCTTGTGCGCTCCATAGCGGACTGCAGCGCTATGAATAATGAGTATACACCTGTGCGCCGCAAAGCGGCCTGCAGCGTGAGATAGCCTTCAGCGTTATGTATAATGAGTATACACCTATACGCTCCATAGCAACCTGCGGCGTCAGACAGCCTGCAGCGTTATGTATAATGAGTAGACACCTGTGCGCTTCGAAGCGGCCTGCGGCGTGACATAGCCTGCAGCGCTATGTATAATGAGTATACACCTGTGCGCTGCAAAGCGGCCTGCAGCGTGAGACAGCCTGCAGCGTTATGTATAATGAGTATACACCTGTGCACTCCATAGCGGACTGCAGCGTGAGACAGCCTGCAGAGTTATGTATAATGAGTATACACCTGTGCGCTCCATAGCGGCCTGCGGCGTCAGACAGCCTGCAGCGCTATGTATAATGAGTATACTCTTGTGCGCTCCATAGCGGACTGCAGCGTTATGTATGATGAGTAGACACCTGTACTCTCCATAGCGGACTGCAGCGTGAGACAGCCTGCAGCGTTATGTATAATGAGTAGACACCTGTGCGTTGCAAAGCGGACTGCAGCGTGAGAGAGCCTGCAGCGCTATGTATAATGAGTAGACACCTGTGCATTGCAAAGCGGACTGCAGCGTGAGAGAGCCTGCAGCGTTATGTATAATGAGTGTACTCTTGTGCGCTCCATAGCGGACTGCAGCGCTATGCATAATGAGTATACACCTGTGCGCTGCAAAGCGGCCTGCAGCGTGAGATAGCCTGCAGTGTTATGTATAATGAGTATACACCTGTACGCTCCATAGCAGGCTGCTGCGTGAGACAGCCTGCAGCGTTATATATAATGAGTAGACACCTGTGCGCTGCAAAGCGGCCTGCGGCGTGAGATAGCCTGCAGCACTATGTACAATGAGTATACACCTGTACGCTCCATAGCAGGCTGCTGCGTGAGAAAGCCTGCATCGTTGTATTAATGAGTATACGCCTGTACGTTCCATAGCGGCCTGCAGCGCGAGACAGCGTGCAGCGTTATGTATAATGAGTAGACACTTGTACGCTGCAAAGCGGCCTGCGGCGTGAGACAGCCTGCTGGGCTATGTATAATGAGTAGACCCCTGTGCGCTGCAAAGCGGCCTGCGGCGTGAGACAGCCTGCAGCGTTGTATTAATGAGTATACGCCTGTACGTTCCATAGCGGCCTGCAGCGCGAGACAGCCTGCAGCGTTGTATTAATGAGTATACGCCTGTACGTTCCATAGCGGCCTGCAGCGCGAGACAGCCTGCAGCGTTATGTATAATGAGTAGATACCTGTACGCTCCATATCGGCCTGCTGCATGAGACAGCCTGCAGCGTTATGTATAATGAGTATACACCTGTGCGCTCCATAGTGGACTGCAGTGTGAGACAGCCTACAGCGCTATGTATAATGAGTATACACCAGTGCGCTGCATAGCGGCTTGCGGCGTGACACAGCCTGCAGTGTTATGTATAATGAGTATACACCTGTGCGCTCCATAGCGGAGTACAGCGTGACACAGCCTGCAGTGTTATGTATAATGGGTAGATACCTGTACTCTCCATATCGGCCTGCTGTTTGAGACAGCCTGCAGCGTTATGTATAATGAGTATACACCTGTGCCCTCCATAGCGGACTGCAGCATGAGACAGCCTGCAGCGCTATGTATAATGGGTATACACCTGTGCGCTCCATAGCGGACTGCAGCGTGAGACAGCCTGCAGCGCTATGTATAATGAGTATACAGCCTGCAGCGTTGTATTAATGAGTATACGCCTGTACGTTCCATAGCGGCCTGAAGCGTGAGACAGCCTGCAGCGTTGTATTAATGAGAATACGCCTGTACGTTCCATAGCGGCCTGCAGCGCGAGACAGCCTGCAGCGTTATGTATAATGAGTAGACCCCTGTGCGCTGCAAAGCGGCCTGCGGCGTGAGACAGCCTGCAGCGTTATGTATAATGAGTAGACCCTTGTGCGCTGCAAAGCGGCCTACAGCGTGAGATAGCCTGCAGTGTTATGTATAATGAGTATACACTTGTGCGCTGCAAAGCGGCCTGCGGCGTGAGACAGCCTGCAGGGCTATGTATAATGAGTAGACCCCTGTGCGCTGCAAAGCGGCCTACAGCGTGAGATAGCCTGCAGTGTTATGTATAATGAGTATACACCTGTACGCTCCATAGCAGCCTGCTGCGTGAGACAGCCTGCAGCGTTATATATAATGAGTAGACACCTGTGCGCTGCAAAGCGGCCTGCGGCGTGAGATAGCCTGCAGCGCTATGTACAATAAGTATACTCTTGTGCGCTCCATAGCGGACTGCAGCGTTATGTATAATGAGTATACACCTGTGCGCTCCATAGCGGACTGCAGCGTGACACAGCCTGCAGCGTTATGTATAATGAGTATACACCTGTGCGCTCCATAGCGGACTGCAGCGTGAGACAGCCTGCAGCGCTATGTATAATGAGTATACACCTGTGCTCTGCAAAGCGGCCTGCGGCGTGAGACAGCCTGCAGCGTTATGTATAATGAGTAGACCCCTGTGCGCTGCAAAGCGGCCTGCGGAGTGAGACAGCCTGCATCGTTGTATTAATGAGTATACGCCTGTACGTTCCATAGCGGCCTGCAGCGCGAGACAGCGTGCAGCGTTATGTATAATGAGTAGACACTTGTACGCTGCAAAGCGGCCTGCGGCGTGAGACAGCCTGCTGGGCTATGTATAATGAGTAGACCCCTGTGCGCTGCAAAGCGGCCTGCGGCGTGAGACAGCCTGCAGCGTTGTATTAATGAGTATACGCCTGTACGTTCCATAGCGGCCTGCAGCGCGAGACAGCTTGCAGCGTTGTATTAATGAGTATACGCCTGTACGTTCCATAGCGGCCTGCAGCGCGAGACAGCCTGCAGCGTTATGTATAATGAGTAGATACCTGTACGCTCCATATCGGCCTGCTGCATGAGACAGCCTGCAGCGTTATGTATAATGAGTATACACCTGTGCGCTCCATAGTGGACTGCAGTGTGAGACAGCCTACAGCGCTATGTGTAATGAGTATACACCAGTGCGCTGCATAGCGGCTTGCGGCGTGACACAGCCTGCAGTGTTATGTATAATGAGTATACACCTGTGCGCTCCATAGCGGAGTACAGCGTGACACAGCCTGCAGTGTTATGTATAATGGGTAGATACCTGTACTCTCCATATCGGCCTGCTGCGTGAGACAGCCTGCAGCGTTATGTATAATGAGTATACACCTGTGCCCTCCATAGCGGACTGCAGCATGAGACAGCCTGCAGCGCTATGTATAATGGGTATACACCTGTGCGCTCCATAGCGGACTGCAGCGTGAGACAGCCTGCAGCGCTATGTATAATGAGTATACAGCCTGCAGCGTTGTATTAATGAGTATACGCCTGTACGTTCCATAGCGGCCTGAAGCGTGAGACAGCCTGCAGCGTTGTATTAATGAGAATACGCCTCTACGTTCCATAGCGGCCTGCAGCGCGAGACAGCCTGCAGCGTTATGTATAATGAGTAGACCCCTGTGCGCTGCAAAGCGGCCTGCGGCGTGAGACAGCCTGCAGCGTTATGTATAATGAGTAGACCCTTGTGCGCTGCAAAGCGGCCTACAGCGTGAGATAGCCTGCAGTGTTATGTATAATGAGTATACACTTGTGCGCTGCAAAGCGGCCTGCGGCGTGAGACAGCCTGCAGGGCTATGTATAATGAGTAGACCCCTGTGCGCTGCAAAGCGGCCTACAGCGTGAGATAGCCTGCAGTGTTATGTGCGCTCCATAGCGGACTGCAGCGTCACACAGCCTGCAGCGTTATGTATAATGAGTATACACCTGTGCGCTCCATAGCGGACTGCAGCATGAGACAGCCTGCAGCGCTATGTATAATCAGTATACACCTCTGCGCTGCAAAGCGGCCTGCAGCGTGAGACAGCCTGCAGCGTTATGTATAATGAGTATACACCTGTGCGCTCCATAGCGGCCTGCTGCATGAGACAGCCTGCAGCATTATGTATAATGAGTAGACACCTGTTTGCTGCAAAGCGGACTGCGGCGTGAGACAGCCTGCAGCGTTATGTATAATGAGTATACACCTGTGCGGTCCATAGTGGACTGCAGTGTGAGACAGCCTACAGCGCTATGTATAATGAGTATACATCTGTGCGCTCCATAGCGGCCTGCAGCGTGAGATAGCCTGCAGTGTTATGTATAATGAGTATACACCTGTACGCTCCATAGCAGCCTGCTGCGTGAGACAGCCTGCAGCGTTATATATAATGAGTAGACACCTGTGCGCTGCAAAGCGGCCTGCGGCGTGAGATAGCCTGCAGCGCTATGTACAATGAGTATACTCTTGTGCGCTCCATAGCGGACTGCAGCGTTATTTATAATGAGTATACACATGTGCGCTCCATAGCGGACTGCAGCGTGAGACAGCCTGCAGCGTTATGTATAATGAGTATACATCTGTGCGCTCCATAGCGGCCTGCAGCGTGAGATAGCCTGCAGTGTTATGTATAATGAGTATACACCTGTGCAGTCCATAGCGGACTGCGGCGTGACACAGCTTGCAGCGCTATGTATAATGAGTATACACCTGTACGCTCCATAGCGTCCTGCGGCGTGAGACAGCCTGCAGCGTTATGTATAATGACTAGACACCTGTGCGCTGCAAAGCGGCTTGCGGCGTAAGATAGCCTGCAGTGTTATGTATAATGAGTAGACACCTGTGGGCTCCATAGCGGCCTGCGGCCTGAGATAGCCTGCAGCGCTATGTATAATATGTATACACCTGTACGCTCCATAGCGGACTGCAGCGCTATGTATAATGAGTAGACACCTATGCGTTGCAAAGTGGACTGCAGCGTGAGAGAGCCTGCAGCGTTATGTATAATGAGTATACACCTGTGCGCTCAATAGTGGACTGCAGTGTGAGACAGCCTACAGCACTATGTATAATGAGTATACACCAGTGCGCTGCAAAGCGTCTTGCGGCGTTACACACCCTGCAGTGTTATGTATAATGAGTATACACCTGTGCGCTCCATAGCGGAGTACAGCGTGACACAGCCTGCAGCGTTATGTATAATGAGTATACACCTGTGCGCTTCATAGCGGACTGCAGCGTGAGACAGCCTGCAGCGCTATGTATAATAGGTATACACCTGTGCTCTGCAAAGCGGCCTGCGGCGTGAGACACCCTGCAGCGTTATGTATAATGAGTATACACTAGTACGCTCCATAGCGGCCTGCTGCGTGAGACAGCCTGCAGCGTTATGTATAATGAGTAGACACCTGTTTGCTGCAAAGCGGACTGCGGCGTGAGACAGCCTGCAGCGTTATATATAATGAGTATACACCTGTACGCTCCATAGTGGACTGCAGTGTGAGACAGCCTACAGCGCTATGTATAATGAGTATACACCTGTGCGCTCCATAGTGGACTGCAGTGTGAGACAGCCTACAGCGCTATGTATAATGAGTATACACCAGTGCGCTGCATAGCGGCTTGCGGCGTGACACAGCCTGCAGTGTTATGTATAATGAGTATACACCTGTGCGCTCCATAGCGGAGTACAGCGTGACACAGCCTCTAGCGTTATGTATAATGAGTATACACCTGTGCGCTCCATAGCGGACTGCAGCGTGAGACAGCCTGCAGCGTTATGTATAATGAGTATACACCTGTGCGCTCCATAGCGGCCTGCTGCGTGAGACAGCCTGCAGCGTTATGTATAATGAGTAGACACCTGTTTGCTGCAAAGCGGACTGCGGCGTGAGACAGTCTGCAGCGTTATGTATAATGAGTATACACCTGTACGCTCCATAGTGGACTGCAGTGTGAGACAGCCTACAGCGCTATGTATAATGAGTATACACCTGTGCGCTCCATAGTGGACTGCAGTGTGAGACAGCCTACAGCGCTATGTACAATGAGTATACTCTTGTGCGCTCCATAGCGGACTGCAGCGTTATGTATAATGAGTATACACCTGTGCGCTCCATAGCGGACTGCAGCGTGAGACAGCCTGCAGCGTTATGTATAATGAGTATACATCTGTGCGCTCCATAGCGGCCAGCAGCGTGAGATAGCCTGCAGTGTTATGTATAATGAGTATACACCTGTGCAGTCCATAGCGGACTGCGGCGTGACACAGCTTGCAGCGCTATGTATAATGAGTATACACCTGTACGCTCCATAGCGTCCTGCGGCGTGAGACAGCCTGCAGCGTTATGTATAATGACTAGACACCTGTGCGCTGCAAAGCGGCTTGCGGCGTAAGATAGCCTGCAGTGTTATGTATAATGAGTAGACACCTGTGGGCTCCATAGCGGCCTGCGGCCTGAGATAGCCTGCAGCGCTATGTATAATATGTATACACCTGTACGCTCCATAGCGGACTGCAGCGCTATGTATAATGAGTAGACACCTATGCGTTGCAAAGTGGACTGCAGCGTGAGAGAGCCTGCAGCGTTATGTATAATGAGTATACACCTGTGCGCTCAATAGTGGACTGCAGTGTGAGACAGCCTACAGCACTATGTATAATGAGTATACACCAGTGCGCTGCAAAGCGTCTTGCGGCGTTACACACCCTGCAGTGTTATGTATAATGAGTATACACCTGTGCGCTCCATAGCGGAGTACAGCGTGACACAGCCTGCAGCGTTATGTATAATGAGTATACACCTGTGCGCTTCATAGCGGACTGCAGCGTGAGACAGCCTGCAGCGCTATGTATAATAGGTATACACCTGTGCTCTGCAAAGCGGACTGCGGCGTGAGACAGTCTGCAGCGTTATGTATAATGAGTATACACCTGTACGCTCCATAGTGGACTGCAGTGTGAGACAGCCTACAGCGCTATGTATAATGAGTATACACCTGTGCGCTCCATAGTGGACTGCAGTGTGAGACAGCCTACAGCGCTATGTATAATGAGTATACAGCAGTGCGCTGCATAGCGGCTTGCGGCGTGAGACAGCCTGCAGTGTTATGTATAATGAGTATACACCTGTGCGCTCCATAGCGGACTGCAGCGTGAGACAGCCTGCAGCGTTATGTATGAGTATACACCTTTGCGCTCCATAGCGGCCTGCGGCGTCAGACAGCCTGCAGCGCTATGTATAATGAGTATACTCTTGTGCGCCCCATAGCGGACTGCAGCGTTATGTATGATAAGTAGACACCTGTGAGCTCCATAGCGGACTGCAGCGTGAGACAGCCTGCAGTGTTATGTATAATGAGTATACACCTGTGCAGTCCATAGCGGACTGCGGCGTGACACAGCTTGCAGCGCTATGTATAATGAGTATACACCTGTACGCTCCATAGCGTCCTGCGGCGTGAGACAGCCTGCAGCGTTATGTATAATGAGTAGACACCTGTGCGCTGCAAAGCGGCTTGCGGCGTAAGATAGCCTGCAGTGTTATGTATAATGAGTAGACACCTGTGGGCTCCATAGCGGCCTGCGGCCTGAGATAGCCTGCAGCGCTATGTATAATATGTATACACCTGTACGCTCCATAGCGGACTGCAGCGCTATGTATAATGAGTAGACACCTATGCGTTGCAAAGTGGACTGCAGCGTGAGAGAGCCTGCAGCGTTATGTATAATGAGTATACACCTGTGCGCTCAATAGTGGACTGCAGTGTGAGACAGCCTACAGCACTATGTATAATGAGTATACACCAGTGCGCTGCAAAGCGGCTTGCGGCGTTACACACCCTGCAGTGTTATGTATAATGAGTATACACCTGTGCGCTCCATAGCGGAGTACAGCGTGACACAGCCTGCAGCGTTATGTATAATGAGTATACACCTGTGCGCTCCATAGCGGACTGCAGCGTGAGACAGCCTGCAGCGCTATGTATAATAGGTATACACCTGTGCTCTGCAAAGCGGCCTGCGGCGTGAGACACCCTGCAGCGTTATGTATAATGAGTATACACCAGTACGCTCCATAGCGGCCTGCTGCGTGAGACAGCCTGCAGCGTTATGTATAATGAGTAGACACCTGTTTGCTGCAAAGCGGACTGCGGCGTGAGACAGCCTGCAGCGTTATGTATAATGAGTATACACCTGTACGCTCCATAGTGGACTGCAGTGTGAGACAGCCTACAGCGCTATGTATAATGAGTATACACCTGTGCGCTCCATAGTGGACTGCAGTGTGAGACAGCCTACAGCGCTATGTATAATGAGTATACACCAGTGCGCTGCATAGCGGCTTGCGGCGTGACACAGCCTGCAGTGTTATGTATAATGAGTATACACCTGTGCGCTCCATAGCGGAGTACAGCGTGACACAGCCTCTAGCGTTATGTATAATGAGTATACACCTGTGCGCTCCATAGCGGACTGCAGCGTGAGACAGCCTACAGCGCTATGTATAATGAGTATACACCAGTGCGCTGCATAGCGGCTTGCGGCGGGACACAGCCTGCAGTGTTATGTATAATGAGTATACACCTGTGCACTGCAAAGCGGCCTGCAGCGTGAGACAGCCTGCAGCGTTATGTATAATGAGTAGACACTTGTACGCTGCAAAGCGGCCTGCGGCGTGAGACAGCCTGCAGGGCTATGTATAATGAGTAGACCCCTGTGCGCTGCAAAGCGGCCTGCGGCGTGAGACAGCCTGCAGCGCTGTATTAATGAGTATACGCCTGTACGTTCCATAGCGGCCTGCAGCGCGAGAAAGCCTGCAGCGTTGTATTAATGAGTATACGCCTGTACGTTCCATAGCGGCCTGCAGCGCGAGACAGCCTGCAGTGTTATGTATAATGAGTATACACCTGTGCACTGCAAAGCGGCCTGCAGCGTGAGACAGCCTGCAGCGTTATGTATAATGAGTAGACACTTGTACGCTGCAAAGCGGCCTGCGGCGTGAGACAGCCTGCAGGGCTATGTATAATGAGTAGACCCCTGTGCGCTGCAAAGCGGCCTGCGGCGTGAGACAGCCTGCAGCGCTGTATTAATGAGTATACGCCTGTACGTTCCATAGCGGCCTGCAGCGCGAGAAAGCCTGCAGCGTTGTATTAATGAGTATACGCCTGTACGTTCCATAGCGGCCTGCAGCGCGAGACAGCCTGCAGCGTAATGTATAATGAGTATACACCTGTGCGCTCCATAGTGGACTGCAGTGTGAGACAGCCTACAGCGCTATGTATAATGAGTATACACCAGTGCGCTGCATAGCGGCTTGCGGCGTGACACAGCCTGCAGTGTTATGTATAATGAGTATACACCTGTGCGCTCCATAGCGGAGTACAGCGTGACACAGCCTGCAGCGTTATGTATAATGGGTATACACCTGTGCACTCCATAGCGGACTGCAGCGTGAGACAGCCTGCAGCGCTATGTATAATGAGTATACAGCCTGCAGCGTTGTATTAATGAGTATACGCCTGTACGTTCCATAGCGGCCTGCAGCGTGAGACAGCCTGCAGCGTTGTATTAATGAGTATACGCCTGTACGTTCCATAGCGGCCTGCAGCGCGAGACAGCCTGCAGCGTTATGTATAATGAGTATACACTTGTGCGCTGCAAAGCGGCCTGCGGCGTGAGACAGCCTGCAGGGCTATGTATAATGAGTAGACCCCTGTGCGCTGCAAAGCGGCCTGCGGCGTGAGACAGCCTGCAGCGTTATGTATAATGAGTAGACCCCTGTGCGCTGCAAAGCGGCCTGCAGCGTGAGATAGCCTGCAGTGTTATGTATAATGAGTATACACCTGTACGCTCCATAGCAGCCTGCTGTGTGAGACAGCCTGCAGCGTTATATATAATGAGTAGACACCTGTGCGCTGCAAAGCGGCCTGCGGCGTGAGATAGCCTTCAGCGCTATGTACAATGAGGATACTCTTGTGCGCTCCATAGCGGACTGCAGCTTTATGTATAATGAGTATACACCTGTGCGCTCCATAGCGGACTGCAGCGTGAGACAGCCTGCAGTGTTATGTATAATGAGTATACACCTGTACGCTCCATAGCAGCCTGCTGCGTGAGACAGCCTGCAGCGTTATATATAATGAGTAGACACCTGTGCGCTGCAAAGCGGCCTGCGGCGTGAGATAGCCTGCAGCGCTATGTACAATAAGTATACTCTTGTGCGCTCCATAGCGGACTGCAGCATTATGTATAATGAGTATACACCTGTGCGCTCCATAGCGGACAGCAGCGTGAGACAGCCTGCAGCGTTATGTATAATGAGTATACATCTGTGCGCTCCATAGCGGACTGCAGCGTGACACAGCCTGCAGCGTTATGTATAATGAGTATACACCTGTACGCTCCATAGCGGACTGCAGCGCTATGTATAATGAGTAGACACCTATGCGTTGCAAAGTGGACTGCAGCGTGATAGAGCCTGCAGCGTTATGTATAATGAGTATACACCTGTGCGCTCCATAGCGGACTGCAGCGTGAGACAGCCTGCAGCGTTATGTATAATGAGTATACATCTGCGCACTCCATAGCGGACTGCAGCGTGACACAGCCTGAAGCGTTATGTATAATGAGTATACACCTGTGCGCTCCAAAGCGGACTGCAGCATGAGACAGCCTGCAGCGTTATGTATAATGAGTAGACACCTGTACGCTCCATAGCGGCCTGTGGCGTGAGACAGCCTGCAGCGTTATGTATAATGAGTAGATACCTGTACGCTCCATATCGGCCTGCTGCGTGAGACAGCCTGCAGCGTTATGTATAATGAGTATACACCGGTGCCCTCCATAGCGGACTGCAGCATGAGACAGCCTGCAGCGTTATGTATAATGAGTAGACACCTGTTTGCTGCAAAGCGGACTGCGGCGTGAGACAGCCTGCCGCGTTATATATAATCAGTATACACCTGTACGCTCCATAGTGGACTGCAGTGTGAGACAGCCTACAGCGCTATGTATAATGAGTATACACCTGTGCGCCCCATAGTGGACTGCAGTGTGAGACAGCCTACAGCGCTATGTATAATGAGTATACACCAGTGCGCTGCATAGCGGCTTGCGGCATGACACAGCCTGCAGTGTTATGTATAATGAGTATACACCTGTGCGCTCCATAGCGGAGTACAGCGTGACACAGCCTCTAGCGTTATGTATAATAAGTATACACCTGTGCGCTCCATAGCGGACTGCAGCGTGAGACAGCCTACAGCGCTATGTATAATGAGTATACACCAGTGCGCTGCATAGCGGCTTGCGGCGGGACACAGCCTGCAGTGTTATGTATAATGAGTATACACCTGTGCACTGCAAAGCGGCCTGCAGCGTGAGACAGCCTGCAGCGTTATGTATAATGAGTAGACACTTGTACGCTGCAAAGCGGCCTGCGGCGTGAGACAGCCTGCAGGGCTATGTATAATGAGTAGACCCCTGTGCGCTGCAAAGCGGCCTGCGGCGTGAGACAGCCTGCAGCGTTGTATTAATGAGTATACGCCTGTACGTTCCATAGCGGCCTGCAGCGCGAGAAAGCCTGCAGCGTTGTATTAATGAGTATACGCCTGTACGTTCCATAGCGGCCTGCAGCGCGAGACAGCCTGCAGCGTTATGTATAATGAGTAGATACCTGTACGCTCCATATCGGCCTGCTGCATGAGACAGCCTGCAGCGTAATGTATAATGAGTATACACCTGTGCGCTCCATAGTGGACTGCAGTGTGAGACAGCCTACAGCGCTATGTATAATGAGTATACACCAGTGCGCTGCATAGCGGCTTGCGGCGTGACACAGCCTGCAGTGTTATGTATAATGAGTATACACCTGTGCGCTCCATAGCGGAGTACAGCGTGACACAGCCTGCAGCGTTATGTATAATGGGTATACACCTGTGCACTCCATAGCGGACTGCAGCGTGAGACAGCCTGCAGCGCTATGTATAATGAGTATACAGCCTGCAGCGTTGTATTAATGAGTATACGCCTGTACGTTCCATAGCGGCCTGCAGCGTGAGACAGCCTGCAGCGTTGTATTAATGAGTATACGCCTGTACGTTCCATAGCGGCCTGCAGCGCGAGACAGCCTGCAGCGTTATGTATAATGAGTATACACTTGTGCGCTGCAAAGCGGCCTGCGGCGTGAGACAGCCTGCAGGGCTATGTATAATGAGTAGACCCCTGTGCGCTGCAAAGCGGCCTGCGGCGTGAGACAGCCTGCAGCGTTATGTATAATGAGTAGACCCCTGTGCGCTGCAAAGCGGCCTGCAGCGTGAGATAGCCTGCAGTGTTATGTATAATGAGTATACACCTGTACGCTCCATAGCAGCCTGCTGTGTGAGACAGCCTGCAGCGTTATATATAATGAGTAGACACCTGTGCGCTGCAAAGCGGCCTGCGGCGTGAGATAGCCTTCAGCGCTATGTACAATGAGGATACTCTTGTGCGCTCCATAGCGGACTGCAGCTTTATGTATAATGAGTATACACCTGTGCGCTCCATAGCGGACTGCAGCGTGAGACAGCCTGCAGTGTTATGTATAATGAGTATACACCTGTACGCTCCATAGCAGCCTGCTGCGTGAGACAGCCTGCAGCGTTATATATAATGAGTAGACACCTGTGCGCTGCAAAGCGGCCTGCGGCGTGAGATAGCCTGCAGCGCTATGTACAATAAGTATACTCTTGTGCGCTCCATAGCGGACTGCAGCATTATGTATAATGAGTATACACCTGTGCGCTCCATAGCGGACAGCAGCGTGAGACAGCCTGCAGCGTTATGTATAATGAGTATACATCTGTGCGCTCCATAGCGGACTGCAGCGTGACACAGCCTGCAGCGTTATGTATAATGAGTATACACCTGTACGCTCCATAGCGGACTGCAGCGCTATGTATAATGAGTAGACACCTATGCGTTGCAAAGTGGACTGCAGCGTGATAGAGCCTGCAGCGTTATGTATAATGAGTATACACCTGTGCGCTCCATAGCGGACTGCAGCGTGAGACAGCCTGCAGCGTTATGTATAATGAGTATACATCTGCGCACTCCATAGCGGACTGCAGCGTGACACAGCCTGAAGCGTTATGTATAATGAGTATACACCTGTGCGCTCCAAAGCGGACTGCAGCATGAGACAGCCTGCAGCGTTATGTATAATGAGTAGACACCTGTCCGCTCCATAGCGGCCTGTGGCGTGAGACAGCCTGCAGCGTTATGTATAATGAGTAGATACCTGTACGCTCCATATCGGCCTGCTGCGTGAGACAGCCTGCAGCGTTATGTATAATGAGTATACACCGGTGCCCTCCATAGCGGACTGCAGCATGAGACAGCCTGCAGCGTTATGTATAATGAGTAGACACCTGTTTGCTGCAAAGCGGACTGCGGCGTGAGACAGCCTGCCGCGTTATATATAATCAGTATACACCTGTACGCTCCATAGTGGACTGCAGTGTGAGACAGCCTACAGCGCTATGTATAATGAGTATACACCTGTGCGCCCCATAGTGGACTGCAGTGTGAGACAGCCTACAGCGCTATGTATAATGAGTATACACCAGTGCGCTGCATAGCGGCTTGCGGCGTGACACAGCCTGCAGTGTTATGTATAATGAGTATACACCTGTGGGCTCCATAGCGGAGTACAGCGTGACACAGCCTGCAGCGTTATGTATAATGAGTATACACCTGTGCGCTCCATAGCGGACTGCAGCGTGAGACAGCCTGCAGCGCTATGTATAATGAGTAGACCCCTGTGCGCTGCAAAGCGGCCTGCGGCGTGAGACAGCCTGCATCGTTGTATTAATGAGTATACGCCTGTACGTTCCATAGCGGCCTGCAGCGCGAGACAGCCTGCAGCGTTATGTATAATGAGTAGACACTTGTACGCTGCAAAGCGGCCTGCGGCGTGAGACAGCCTGCAGGGCTATGTATAATGAGTAGACCCCTGTGCGCTGCAAAGCGGCCTGCGGCGTGAGACAGTCTGCAGCGTTGTATTAATGAGTATACGCCTGTACGTTCCATAGCGGCCTGCAGCGCGAGACAGCCTGCAGCGTTGTATTAATGAGTATACGCCTGTACGTTCCATAGCGGCCTGCAGCGCGAGACAGCCTGCAGCGTTATGTATAATGAGTAGATACCTGTACGCTCCATATCGGCCTGCTGCATGAGACAGCCTGCAGCGTAATGTATAATGAGTATACACCTGTGCGCTCCATAGTGGACTGCAGTGTGAGACAGCCTACAGCGCTATGTATAATGAGTATACACCAGTGCGCTGCATAGCGGCTTGCGGCGTGACACAGCCTGCAGTGTTATGTATAATGAGTATACACCTGTGCGCTCCATAGCGGAGTACAGCGTGACACAGCCTGCAGCGTTATGTATAATGGGTATACACCTGTGCGCTCCATAGCGGACTGCAGCGTGAGACAGCCTGCAGCGCTATGTATAATGAGTATACAGCCTGCAGTGTTGTATTAATGAGTATACGCCTGTACGTTCCATAGCGGCCTGCAGCGTGAGACAGCCTGCAGCGTTGTATTAATGAGTATACGCCTGTACGTTCCATAGCGGCCTGCAGCGCGAGACAGCCTGCAGCGTTATGTATAATGAGTATACACTTGTGCGCTGCAAAGCGGCCTGCGGCGTGAGACAGCCTGCAGGGCTATGTATAATGAGTAGACCCCTGTGCGCTGCAAAGCGGCCTGCGGCGTGAGACAGCCTGCAGCGCTATGTATAATGAGTAGACAGCTGTACGCTCCATAGCGGCCTGTGGTGTGAGACAGCCTGCAGCGTTATGTATAATGAGTAGATACATGTACGCTCCATATCGGCCTGCTGCGTGAGACAGCCTGCAGCGTTATGTATAATGAGTATACACCTGTGCCCTCCATAGCGGACTGCAGCATGAGACAGCCTGCAGCGCTATGTATAATGTGTATACACCTGTGCGCTGCAAAGCGGCCTGCAGCGTGAGACAGCCTGCAGCATTATGTATAATGAGTATACACCTGTGCGCTCCATAGCGGACTGCAGCGTGAGACAGCCTGCAGCGTTATGTATAATGAGTATACACTTGTGCGCTGCAAAGCGGCCTGCGGCGTGAGACAGCCTGCAGGGCTATGTATAATGAGTAGACCCCTGTGTGCTGCAAAGCGGCCTGCGGCGTGAGATAGCCTGCAGCGCTATGTACAATGAGTATACTCTTGTGCGCTCCATAGCGGACTGCAGCGTTATGTATAATGAGTATACACCTGTGCGCACCATAGCGGACTGCAGCGTGAGACAGCCTGCAGTGTTATGTATAATGAGTATACACCTGTACGCTCCATAGCAGCCTGCTGCGTGAGACAGCCTGCAGCGTTATATATAATGAGTAGACACCTGTGCGCTGCAAAGCGGCCTGCGGCGTGAGATAGCCTGCAGCGCTATGTACAATGAGTATACTCTTGTGCGCTCCATAGCGGACTGCAGCGTTATGTATAATGAGTATACACCTGTGCGCTCCATAGCGGACTGCAGCGTGAGACAGCCTGCAGCGTTATGTATAATGAGTATACACCTGTGCGCTCCATAGCGGACTGCAGCGTGACACAGCCTGCAGCGTTATGTATAATGAGTATACACCTGTGCGCTCCATAGCGGACTGCAGCATGAGACAGCCTGCAGCGCTATGTATAATCAGTATACACCTCTGCGCTGCAAAGCGGCCTGCAGAATGAGACAGCCTGCAGCGTTATGTATAATGAGTAGACACCTGTTTGCTGCAAAGCGGACTGCGGCGTGAGACAGCCTGCAGCGTTATGTATAATGAGTATACACCTGTGCGGTCCATAGTGGATTGCAGTGTGAGACAGCCTACAGCGCTATGTATAATGAGTATACACCAGTGCGCTGCATAGCGGCTTGCGACGTGACACAGCCTGCAGTGTTATGTATAATGAGTATACACCTGTGCGCTCCATAGCGGAGTACAGCGTGACACAGCCTGCAGCGTTATGTATAATGAGTATACACCTGTGCGCTCCATAGCGGACTGCAGCGTGAGACAGCCTGCAGCGCTATGTATAATGAGTATACACCTGTGCTCTGCAAAGCGGCCTGCGGCGTGAGACAGCCTGCAGCGTTGTATTAATGAGTATACGCCTGTACGTTCCATAGCGGCCTGCAGCGCGAGACAGCCTGCAGCGTTATGTATAATGAGTATACACTTGTGCGCTGCAAAGCGGCCTGCGGCGTGAGACAGCCTGCAGGGCTATGTATAATGAGTAGACCCCTGTGCGCTGCAAAGCGGCCTGCCGCGTGAGACAGCCTGCAGCGTTGTATTAATGAGTATACGCCTGTACGTTCCATAGCGGCCTGCAGCGCGAGACAGCCTGCAGCGTTATGTATAATGAGTAGATACCTGTACGCTCCATATCGGCCTGCTGCGTGAGACAGCCTGCAGCGTTATGTATAATGAGTATACTGTTGTGCGCTCCATAGCGGACTGCAGTGCTATGTATAATGAGTAGACACCTGTGCGCTGCAAAGTGGACTGCAGCGTGAGACAGCCTGCAGCGTTATGTATAATGAGTAGACACCTGTGCGCTGCAAAGCGGACTGCAGCGTGAGACAGCCTGCAGCGTTATGTATAATGAGTATACACCTATACGCTCCATAGAGTCCTGCAGCGTGAGAGGGCCTGCAGCGTTATGTATAATGAGTGTACCCTTGTGCGCTCCATAGCGGACTGCAGCGCTATGAATAATGAGTATACACCTGTGCGCCGCAAAGCGGCCTGCAGCGTGAGATAGCCTTCAGCGTTATGTATAATGAGTATACACCTGTACGCTCCATAGCAACCTGCTGCGTCAGACAGCCTGCAGCGTTATGTATAATGAGTAGACACCTGTGCGCTTCGAAGCGGCCTGCGGCGTGACATAGCCTGCAGCGCTATGTATAATGAGTATACACCTGTGCGCTGCAAAGCGGCCTGCAGCGTGAGACAGCCTGCAGCGTTATGTATAATGAGTATACACCTGTGCACTCCATAGCGGACTGCAGCGTGAGACAGCCTGCAGCGTTATGTATGAGTATACACCTGTGCGCTCCATAGCGGCCTGCGGCGTCAGACAGCCTGCAGCGTTATGTATGAGTATACACCTGTACTCTCCATAGCGGACTGCAGCGTGAGACAGCCTGCAGCGTTATGTATAATGAGTAGACACCTGTGCGTTGCAAAGCGGACTGCAGCGTGAGAGAGCCTGCAGCGCTATGTATAATGAGTAGACACCTGTGCGTTGCAAAGCGGACTGCAGCGTGAGACAGCCTGCAGCGTTATATATAATGAGTAGACACCTGTACGCTCCATAGCAGGCTGCTGCGTGAGACAGCCTGCAGCGTTATATATAATGAGTAGACACCTGTGCGCTGCAAAGCGGCCTGCGGCGTGAGATAGCCTGCAGCACTATGTACAATGAGTATACTCTTGTGCGCTCCATAGCGGACTGCAGCGCTATGCATAATGAGTATACACCTGTGCGCTGCAAAGCGGCCTGCAGCGTGAGATAGCCTGCAGTGTTATGTATAATGAGTATACACCTGTACGCTCCATAGCAGGCTGCTGCGTGAGACAGCCTGCAGCGTTATATATAATGAGTAGACACCTGTGCGCTGCAAAGCGGCCTGCGGCGTGAGATAGCCTGCAGCACTATGTACAATGAGTATACTCTTGTGCGCTCCATAGCGGACTGCAGCGTTATGTATAATGAGTATACACCTGTGCGCTCCATAGCGGACTGCAGCGTGAGACAGCCTGCAGCGTTATGTATAATGAGTATACATCTGTGCGCTCCATAGCGGACTGCAGCGTGACACAGCCTGCAGCGTTATGTATAATGAGTATACACCTGTGCGCTCCATAGCGGACTGCAGCGTGAGACAGCCTGCAGCGCTATGTATAATGGGTATACACCTGTGCTCTGCAAAGCGGCCTGCGGCGTGAGACAGCCTGCAGCGTTATGTATAATGAGTAGACCCCTGTGCGCTGCAAAGCGGCCTGCGGAGTGAGACAGCCTGCATCGTTGTATTAATGAGTATACGCCTGTACGTTCCATAGCGGCCTGCAGCGCGAGACAGCGTGCAGCGTTATGTATAATGAGTAGACACTTGTACGCTGCAAAGCGGCCTGCGGCGTGAGACAGCCTGCTGGGCTATGTATAATGAGTAGACCCCTGTGCGCTGCAAAGCGGCCTGCGGCGTGAGACAGCCTGCAGCGTTGTATTAATGAGTATACGCCTGTACGTTCCATAGCGGCCTGCAGCGCGAGACAGCCTGCAGCGTTGTATTAATGAGTATACGCCTGTACGTTCCATAGCGGCCTGCAGCGCGAGACAGCCTGCAGTGTTATGTATAATGAGTAGATACCTGTACGCTCCATATCGGCCTGCTGCATGAGACAGCCTGCAGCGTTATGTATAATGAGTATACACCTGTGCGCTCCATAGTGGACTGCAGTTTGAGACAGCCTACAGCGCTATGTATAATGAGTATACACCAGTGCGCTGCATAGCGGCTTGCGGCGTGACACAGCCTGCAGTGTTATGTATAATGAGTATACAACTGTGCGCTCCATAGCAGAGTACAGCGTGACACAGCCTGCAGTGTTATGTATAATGGGTAGATACCTGTACGCTCCATATCGGCCTGCTGCGTGAGACAGCCTGCAGCGTTATGTATAATGAGTATAAACCTGTGCCCTCCATAGCGGACTGCAGCATGAGACAGCCTGCCGCGCTATGTATAATGGGTATACACCTGTGCGCTCCATAGCGGACTGCAGCGTGAGACAGCCTGCAGCGCTATGTATAATGAGTATACAGCCTGCAGCGTTGTATTAATGAGTATACGCCTGTACGTTCCATAGCGGCCTGAAGCGTGAGACAGCCTGCAGCGTTGTATTAATGAGAATACGCCTGTACGTTCCATAGCGGCCTGCAGCGCGAGACAGCCTGCAGCGTTATGTATAATGAGTAGACCCCTGTGCGCTGCAAAGCGGCCTGCGGCGTGAGACAGCCTGCAGTGTTATGTATAATGAGTATACTCTTGTGCGCTCCATAGCGGACTGCAGCGTTATGTATAATGAGTATACACCTGTGCGCACCATAGCGGACTGCAGCGTGAGACAGCCTGCAGTGTTATGTATAATGAGTATACACCTGTACGCTCCATAGCAGCCTGCTGCGTGAGACAGCCTGCAGCGTTATATATAATGAGTAGACACCTGTGCGCTGCAAAGCGGCCTGCGGCGTGAGATAGCCTGCAGCGCTATGTACAATGAGTATACTCTTGTGCGCTCCATAGCGGACTGCAGCGTTATGTATAATGAGTATACACCTGTGCGCTCCATAGCGGACTGCAGCGTGAGACAGCCTGCAGCGTTATGTATAATGAGTATACATCTGTGCGCTCCATAGCGGCCTGCAGCGTGAGATAGCCTGCAGTGTTATGTATAATGAGTATACACCTGTACGCTCCATAGCAGCCTGCTGCGTGAGACAGCCTGCAGCGTTATATATAATGAGTAGACACCTGTGCGCTGCAAAGCGGCCTGCGGCGTGAGATAGCCTGCAGCGCTATGTACAATGAGTATACTCTTGTGCGCTCCATAGCGGACTGCAGCGTTATGTATAATGAGTATACACCTGTGCGCTCCATAGCGGACTGCAGCGTTATGTATAATGAGTATACACCTGTGCGCTCCATAGCGAACTGCAGCGTGAGACAGCCTGCAGCGTTATGTACAATGAGTATACATCTGTGCGCTCCATAGCGGCCTGCAGCGTGAGATAGCCTGCAGTGTTATGTATAATGAGTATACACCTGTACGCTCCATAGCAGCCTGCTGCGTGAGACAGCCTGCAGCGTTATATATAATGAGTAGACACCTGTGCACTGCAAAGCGGCCTGCGGCGTGAGACAGCCTGCAGCGTTATGTATAATGAGTATACACCTGTGCGCTCCATAGCGGACTGCAGCATGAGACAGCCTGCAGCGCTATGTATAATCAGTATACACCTCTGCGCTGCAAAGCGGCCTGCAGCGTGACACAGCCTGCAGCGTTATGTATAATGAGTATACACCTGTGCGCTCCATAGCGGACTGCAGCGTGAGACAGCCTGCAGCGTTATGTATAATGAGTATACATCTGTGCGCTCCATAGCGGACTGCAGCGTGACACAGCCTGCAGCGTTATGTATAATGAGTATACACCTGTGCGCTCCATAGCGGACTGCAGCATGAGACAGCCTGCAGCGCTATGTATAATCAGTATACACCTCTGCGCTGCAAAGCGGCCTGCAGCGTGAGACAGCCTGCAGCGTTATGTATAATGAGTATACACCTGTGCGCTCCATAGCGGCCTGCTGCATGAGACAGCCTGCAGCGTTATGTATAATGAGTAGACACCTGTTTGCTGCAAAGCGGACTGCGTCGTGAGACAGCCTGCAGCGTTATGTATAATGAGTATACACCTGTGCGGTCCATAGTGGACTGCAGTGTGAGACAGCCTACAGCGCTATGTATAATGAGTATACATCTGTGCGCTCCATAGCGGCCTGCAGCGTGAGATAGCCTGCAGTGTTATGTATAATGAGTATACACCTGTACGCTCCATAGCAGCCTGCTGCGTGAGACAGCCTGCAGCGTTATATATAATGAGTAGACACCTGTGCGCTGCAAAGCGGCCTGCGGCGTGAGATAGCCTGCAGCGCTATGTACAATGAGTATACTCTTGTGCGCTCCATAGCGGACTGCAGCGTTATGTATAATGAGTATACACCTGTGCGCTCCATAGCAGACTGCAGCGTGAGACAGCCTGCAGCGTTATGTATAATGAGTATACATCTGTGCGCTCCATAGCGGCCTGCAGCGTGAGATAGCCTGCAGTGTTATGTATAATGAGTATACACCTGTACGCTCCATAGCAGCCTGCTGCGTGAGACAGCCTGCAGCGTTATATATAATGAGTAGACACCTGTGCGCTGCAAAGCGGCCTGCGGCGTGAGATAGCCTGCAGCGCTATGTACAATGAGTATACTCTTGTGCGCTCCATAGCGGACTGCAGCGTTATGTATAATGAGTATACACCTGTGCGCTCCATAGCGGACTGCAGCATGAGACAGCCTGCAGCGTTATGTATAATGAGTATACATCTGTGCGCTCCATAGCGGACTGCAGCGTGAGACAGCCTGCAGCGTTATGTATAATGAGTAGACACCTGTTTGCTGCAAAGCGGACTGCGGCGTGAGACAGCCTGCAGCGTTATATATAATCAGTATACACCTGTACGCTCCATAGTGGACTGCAGTGTGAGACAGCCTACAGCGCTATGTATAATGAGTATACACCTGTGCGCCCCATAGTGGACTGCAGTGTGAGACAGCCTACAGCGCTATGTATAATGAGTATACACCAGTGCGCTGCATAGCGGCTTGCGGCGTGACACAGCCTGCAGTGTTATGTATAATGAGTATACACCTGTGGGCTCCATAGCGGAGTACAGCGTGACACAGCCTGCAGCGTAATGTATAATGAGTATACACCTGTGCGCTCCATAGCGGACTGCAGCGTGAGACAGCCTGCAGCGCTATGTATAATGAGTATACACCTGTGCTCTGCAAAGCGGCCTGCGGCGTGAGACAGCCTGCAGCGTTATGTATAATGAGTAGACCCCTGTGCGCTGCAAAGCGGCCTGCGGCGTGAGACAGCCTGCATCGTTGTATTAATGAGTATACGCCTGTACGTTCCATAGCAGCCTGCAGCGCGAGACAGCCTGCAGCGTTATGTATAATGAGTAGACACTTGTACGCTGCAAAGCGGCCTGCGGCGTGAGACAGCCTGCAGGGCTATGTATAATGAGTAGACCCCTGTGCGCTGCAAAGCGGCCTGCGTCGTGAGACAGTCTGCAGCGTTGTATTAATGAGTATACGCCTGTACGTTCCATAGCGGCCTGCAGCGCGAGACAGCCTGCAGCGTTATGTATAATGAGTAGATACCTGTACGCTCCATATCGGCCTGCTGCATGAGACAGCCTGCAGCGTAATGTATAATGAGTATACACCTGTGCGCTCCATAGTGGACTGCAGTGTGAGACAGCCTACAGCGCTATGTATAATGAGTATACACCAGTGCGCTGCATAGCGGCTTGCGGCGTGACACAGCCTGCAGTGTTATGTATAATGAGTATACACCTGTGCGCTCCATAGCGGAGTACAGCGTGACACAGCCTGCAGCGTTATGTATAATGGGTATACACCTGTGCGCTCCATAGCGGACTGCAGCGTGAGACAGCCTGCAGCGCTATGTATAATGAGTATACAGCCTGCAGCGTTGTATTAATGAGTATACGCCTGTACGTTCCATAGCGGCCTGCAGCGTGAGACAGCCTGCAGCGTTGTATTAATGAGTATACGCCTGTACGTTCCATAGCGGCCTGCAGCGCGAGACAGCCTGCAGCGTTATGTATAATGAGTATACACTTGTGCTCTGCAAAGCGGCCTGCGGCGTGAGACAGCCTGCAGGGCTATGTATAATCAGTATACACCTCTGCGCTGCAAAGCGGCCTGCAGCGTGAGACAGCCTGCAGCGTTATGTATAATGAGTATACACCTGTGCGCTCCATAGCGGCCTGCTGCATGAGACAGCCTGCAGTGTTATGTATAATGAGTATACACCTGTACGCTCCATAGCAGCCTGCTGCGTGAGACAGCCTGCAGCGTTATATATAATGAGTAGACACCTGTGCGCTCCATAGCGGCCTGCAGCGTGAGATAGCCTGCAGTGTTATGTATAATGAGTATACACCTGTACGCTCCATAGCAGCCTGCTGCGTGAGACAGCCTGCAGCGTTATATATAATGAGTAGACACCTGTGCGCTGCAAAGCGGCCTGCGGCGTGAGATAGCCTGCAGCGCTATGTACAATGAGTATACTCTTGTGCGCTCCATAGCGGACTGCAGCGTTATGTATAATGAGTATACACCTGTGCGCTCCATAGCGGACTGCAGCGTGAGACAGCCTGCAGCGTTATGTATAATGAGTATACATCTGTGCGCTCCATAGCGGCCTGCAGCGTGAGATAGCCTGCAGTGTTATGTATAATGAGTATACACCTGTACGCTCCATAGCAGCCTGCTGCATGAGACAGCCTGCAGCGTTATATATAATGAATAGACACCTGTGCGCTGCAAAGCGGCCTGCGGCGTGAGATAGCCTGCAGCGCTATGTACAATGAGTATACTCTTGTGCGCTCCATAGCGGACTGCAGCGTTATGTATAATGAGTATACACCTGTGCGCTCCATAGCGGACTGCAGCATGAGACAGCCTGCAGCGTTATGTATAATGAGTATACATCTGTGCGCTCCATAGCGGACTGCAGCGTGAGACAGCCTGCAGCGTTATGTATAATGAGTAGACACCTGTTTGCTGCAAAGCGGACTGCGGCGTGAGACAGCCTGCAGCGTTATATATAATCAGTATACACCTGTACGCTCCATAGTGGACTGCAGTGTGAGACAGCCTACAGCGCTATGTATAATGAATATACACCTGTGCGCCCCATAGTGGACTGCAGTGTGAGACAGCCTACAGCGCTATGTATAATGAGTATACACCAGTGCGCTGCATAGCGGCTTGCGGCGTGACACAGCCTGCAGTGTTATGTATAATGAGTATACACCTGTGGGCTCCATAGCGGAGTACAGCGTGACACAGCCTGCAGCGTTATGTATAATGAGTATACACCTGTGCGCTCCATAGCGGACTGCAGCGTGAGACAGCCTGCAGCGCTATGTATAATGAGTATACACCTGTGCTCTGCAAAGCGGCCTGCGGCGTGAGACAGCCTGCAGCGTTATGTATAATGAGTAGACCCCTGTGCGCTGCAAAACGGCCTGAGGCGTGAGACAGCCTGCATCGTTGTATTAATGAGTATACGCCTGTACGTTCCATAGCAGCCTGCAGCGCGAGACAGCCTGCAGCGTTATGTATAATGAGTAGACACTTGTACGCTGCAAAGCGGCCTGCGGCGTGAGACAGCCTGCAGGGCTATGTATAATGAGTAGACCCCTGTGCGCTGCAAAGCGGCCTGCGTCGTGAGACAGTCTGCAGCGTTGTATTAATGAGTATACGCCTGTACGTTCCATAGCGGCCTGCAGCGCGAGACAGCCTGCAGCGTTATGTATAATGAGTAGATACCTGTACGCTCCATATCGGCCTGCTGCATGAGACAGCCTGCAGCGTAATGTATAATGAGTATACACCTGTGCGCTCCATAGTGGACTGCAGTGTGAGACAGCCTACAGCTCTATGTATAATGAGTATACACCAGTGCGCTGCATAGCGGCTTGCGGCGTGACACAGCCTGCAGTGTTATGTATAATGAGTATACACCTGTGCGCTCCATAGCGGAGTACAGCGTGACACAGCCTGCAGCGTTATGTATAATGGGTATACACCTGTGCGCTCCATAGCGGACTGCAGCGTGAGACAGCCTGCAGCGCTATGTATAATGAGTATACAGCCTGCAGCGTTGTATTAATGAGTATACGCCTGTACGTTCCATAGCGGCCTGCAGCGTGAGACAGCCTGCAGCGTTGTATTAATGAGTATACGCCTGTACGTTCCATAGCGGCCTGCAGCGCGAGACAGCCTGCAGCGTTATGTATAATGAGTATACACTTGTGCTCTGCAAAGCGGCCTGCGGCGTGAGACAGCCTGCAGGGCTATGTATAATGAGTAGACCCCTGTGCGCTGCAAAGCGGCCTGCGGCGTGAGACAGCCTGCAGCGCTATGTATAATGAGTAGACACCTGTACGCTCCATAGCGGCCTGTGGTGTGAGACAGCCTGCAGCGTTATGTATAATGAGTAGATACCTGTACGCTCCATATCGGCCTGCTGCGTGAGACAGCCTGCAGCGTTATGTATAATGAGTATACACCTGTGCCCTCCATAGCGGACTGCAGCATGAGACAGCCTGCAGCGCTATGTATAATGTGTATACACCTGTGCGCTGCAAAGCGGCCTGCAGCGTGAGACAGCCTGCAGCATTATGTATAATGAGTATACACCTGTGCGCTCCATAGCGGACTGCAGCGTGAGACAGCCTGCAGCGTTATGTATAATGAGTATACACTTGTGCGCTGCAAAGCGGCCTGCGGCGTGAGACAGCCTGCAGGGCTATGTATAATGAGTAGACCCCTGTGCGCTGCAAAGCGGCCTGCGGCGTGAGACAGCCTGCAGCGTTATGTATAATGAGTAGACCCCTGTGCGCTGCAAAGCGGCCTGCAGCGTGAGATAGCCTACAGTGTTATGTATAATGAGTATACACCTGTACGCTCCATTACAGCCTGCTGCGTGAGACAGCCTGCAGCGTTATATATAATGAGTAGACACCTGTGCGCTGCAAAGCGGCCTGCGGCGTGAGATAGCCTGCAGCGCTATGTACAATGAGTATACTCTTGTGCGCTCCATAGCGGACTGCAGCGTTATGTATAATGAGTATACACCTGTACGCTCCATAGCAGCCTGCTGCGTGAGACAGCCTGCAGCGTTATATATAATGAGTAGACACCTGTGCGCTGCAAAGCGGCCTGCGGCGTGAGATAGCCTGCAGCGCTATGTACAATGAGTATACTCTTGTGCGCTCCATAGCGGACTGCAGCGTTATGTATAATGAGTATACACCTGTGCGCTCCATAGCGGACTGCAGCGTGAGACAGCCTGCAGCGTTATGTATAATGAGTATACACCTGTGCGCTCCATAGCGGACTGCAGCGTGACACAGCCTGCAGAGTTATGTATAATGAGTATACACCTGTGCGCTCCATAGCGGACTGCAGCATGAGACAGCCTGCAGCGCTATGTATAATCAGTATACACCTCTGCGCTGCAAAGCGGCCTGCAGAATGAGACAGCCTGCAGCGTTATGTATAATGAGTAGACACCTGTTTGCTGCAAAGCGGACTGCGGCGTGAGACAGCCTGCAGCGTTATGTATAATGAGTATACACCTGTGCGGTCCATAGTGGACTGCAGTGTGAGACAGCCTACAGCGCTATGTATAATGAGTATACACCAGTGCGCTGCATAGCGGCTTGCGACGTGACACAGCCTGCAGTGTTATGTATAATGAGTATACACCTGTGCGCTCCATAGCGGAGTACAGCGTGACACAGCCTGCAGCGTTATGTATAATGAGTATACACCTGTGCGCTCCATAGCGGACTGCAGCGTGAGACAGCCTGCAGCGCTATGTATAATGAGTATACACCTGTGCTCTGCAAAGCGGCCTGCGGCGTGAGACAGCCTGCAGCGTTGTATTAATGAGTATACGCCTGTACGTTTCATAGCGGCCTGCAGCGCGAGACAGCCTGCAGCGTTATGTATAATGAGTATACACTTGTGCGCTGCAAAGCGGCCTGCGGCGTGAGACAGCCTGCAGGGCTATGTATAATGAGTAGACCCCTGTGCGCTGCAAAGCGGCCTGCGGCGTGAGACAGCCTGCAGCGTTGTATTAATGAGTATACGCCTGTACGTTCCATAGCGGCCTGCAGCGCGAGACAGCCTGCAGTGTTATGTATAATGAGTAGATACCTGTACGCTCCATATCGGCCTGCTGCGTGAGACAGCCTGCAGCGTTATGTATAATGAGTATACTGTTGTGCGCTCCATAGCGGACTGCAGTGCTATGTATAATGAGTAGACACCTGTACGCTGCAAAGTGGACTGCAGCGTGAGACAGCCTGCAGCGTTATGTATAATGAGTAGACACCTGTGCGCTGCAAAGCGGACTGCAGCGTGAGACAGCCTGCAGCGTTATGTATAATGAGTATACACCTATACGCTCCATAGAGTCCTGCAGCGTGAGAGGGCCTGCAGCGTTATGTATAATGAGTGTACCCTTGTGCGCTCCATAGCGGACTGCAGCGCTATGAATAATGAGTATACACCTGTGCGCCGCAAAGCGGCCTGCAGCGTGAGATAGCCTTCAGCGTTATGTATAATGAGTATACACCTGTACGCTCCATAGCAACCTGCGGCGTCAGACAGCCTGCAGCGTTATGTATAATGAGTAGACACCTGTGCGCTTCGAAGTGGCCTGCGGCGTGACATAGCCTGCAGCGCTATGTATAATGAGTATACACCTGTGCGCTGCAAAGCGGCCTGCAGCGTGAGACAGCCTGCAGCGTTATGTATAATGAGTATACACCTGTGCACTCCATAGCGGACTGCAGCGTGAGACAGCCTGCAGCGTTATGTATGAGTATACACCTGTGCGCTCCATAGCGGCCTGCGGCGTCAGACAGCCTGCAGCGCTATGTATAATGAGTATACTCTTGTGCGCTCCATAGCGGACTGCAGCATTATGTATGATGAGTAGACACCTGTACTCTCCATAGCGGACTGCAGCGTGAGACAGCCTGCAGCGTTATGTATAATGAGTAGACACCTGTGCGTTGCAAAGCGGACTGCAGCGTGAGAGAGCCTGCAGCGCTATGTATAATGAGTAGACACCTGTGCGTTGCAAAGCGGACTGCAGCGTGAGAGAGCCTGCAGCGTTATGTATAATGAGTGTACTCTTGTGCGCTCCATAGCGGACTGCAGCGCTATGCATAATGAGTATACACCTGTGCGCTGCAAAGCGGCCTGCAGCGTGAGATAGCCTGCAGTGTTATGTATAATGAGTATACACCTGTACGCTCCATAGCAGGCTGCTGCGTGAGACAGCCTGCAGCGTTATATATAATGAGTAGACACCTGTGCGCTGCAAAGCGGCCTGCGGCGTGAGACAGCCTGCAGCACTATGTACAATGAGTATACTCTTGTGCGCTCCATAGCGGACTGCAGCGTTATGTATAATGAGTATACACCTGTGCGCTCCATAGCGGACTGCAGCGTGAGACAGCCTGCAGCGTTATGTATAATGAGTATACATCTGTGCGCTCCATAGCGGACTGCAGCGTGACACAGCCTGCAGCGTTATGTATAATGAGTATACACCTGTGCGCTCCATAGCGGACTGCAGCGTGAGACAGCCTGCAGCGCTATGTATAATGAGTATACACCTGTGCTCTGCAAAGCGGCCTGCGGCGTGAGACAGCCTGCAGCGTTATGTATAATGAGTAGACCCCTGTGCGCTGCAAAGCGGCCTGCGGAGTGAGACAGCCTGCATCGTTGTATTAATGAGTATACGCCTGTACGTTCCATAGCGGCCTGCAGCGCGAGACAGCGTGCAGCGTTATGTATAATGAGTAGACACTTGTAAGCTGCAAAGCGGCCTGCGGCGTGAGACAGCCTGCTGGGCTATGTATAATGAGTAGACCCCTGTGCGCTGCAAAGCGGCCTGCGGCGTGAGACAGCCTGCAGCGTTGTATTAATGAGTATACGCCTGTACGTTCCATAGCGGCCTGCAGCGCGAGACAGCCTGCAGCGTTGTATTAATGAGTATACGCCTGTACGTTCCATAGCGGCCTGCAGCGCGAGACAGCCTGCAGCGTTATGTATAATGAGTAGATACCTGTACGCTCCATATCGGCCTGCTGCATGAGACAGCCTGCAGCGTTATGTATAATGAGTATACACCTGTGCGCTCCATAGTGGACTGCAGTGTGAGACAGCCTACAGCGCTATGTATAATGAGTATACACCAGTGCGCTGCATAGCGGCTTGCGGCGTGACACAGCCTGCAGTGTTATGTATAATGAGTATACACCTGTGCGCTCCATAGCGGAGTACAGCGTGACACAGCCTGCAGTGTTATGTATAATGGGTAGATACCTGTACGCTCCATATCGGCCTGCTGCGTGAGACAGCCTGCAGCGTTATGTATAATGAGTATACACCTGTGCCCTCCATAGCGGACTGCAGCATGAGACAGCCTGCAGCGCTATGTATAATGGGTATACACCTGTGCGCTCCATAGCGGACTGCAGCGTGAGACAGCCTGCAGCGCTATGTATAATGAGTATACAGCCTGCAGCGTTGTATTAATGAGTATACGCCTGTACGTTCCATAGCGGCCTGAAGCGTGAGACAGCCTGCAGCGTTGTATTAATGAGAATACGCCTGTACGTTCCATAGCGGCCTGCAGCGCGAGACAGCCTGCAGCGTTATGTATAATGAGTAGACCCCTGTGCGCTGCAAAGCGGCCTGCGGCGTGAGACAGCCTGCAGCGTTATGTATAATGAGTAGACCCTTGTGCGCTGCAAAGCGGCCTACAGCGTGAGATAGCCTGCAGTGTTATGTATAATGAGTATACACTTGTGCGCTGCAAAGCGGCCTGCGGCGTGAGACAGCCTGCAGGGCTATGTATAATGAGTAGACCCCTGTGCGCTGCAAAGCGGCCTGCGGCGTGAGACAGCCTGCAGCGTTATGTATAATGAGTAGACCCTTGTGCGCTGCAAAGCGGCCTACAGCGTGAGACAGCCTGCAGCGTTATGTATAATGAGTAGACCCTTGTGCGCTGCAAAGCGGCCTACAGCGTGAGATAGCCTGCAGTGTTATGTATAATGAGTATACACTTGTGCGCTGCAAAGCGGCCTGCGGCGTGAGACAGCCTGCAGGGCTATGTATAATGAGTAGACCCCTGTGCGCTGCAAAGCGGCCTGCTGCATGAGACAGCCTGCAGCGTTATGTATAATGAGTATACACCTGTGCGCTCCATAGCGGCCTGCAGCGCGAGACAGCCTGCAGCGTTATGTATAATGAGTAGACCCCTGTGCGCTGCAAAGCGGCCTGCGGCGTGAGACAGCCTGCAGCGTTATGTATAATGAGTAGACCCTTGTGCGCTGCAAAGCGGCCTACAGCGTGAGATAGCCTGCAGTGTTATGTATAATGAGTATACACTTGTGCGCTGCAAAGCGGCCTGCGGCGTGAGACAGCCTGCAGGGCTATGTATAATGAGTAGACCCCTGTGCGCTGCAAAGCGGCCTACAGCGTGAGATAGCCTGCAGTGTTATGTATAATGAGTATACACCTGTACGCTCCATAGCAGCCTGCTGCGTGAGACAGCCTGCAGCGTTATATATAATGAGTAGACACCTGTGCGCTGCAAAGCGGCCTGCGGCGTGAGATAGCCTGCAGCGCTATGTACAATGAGTATACTCTTGTGCGCTCCATAGCGGACTGCAGCGTTATGTATAATGAGTATACACCTGTGCGCTCCATAGCGGACTGCAGCGTGAGACAGCCTGCAGCGTTATGTATAATGAGTATACATCTGTGCGCTCCATAGCGGCCTGCAGCGTGAGATAGCCTGCAGTGTTATGTATAATGAGTATACACCTGTACGCTCCATAGCAGCCTGCTGCGTGAGACAGCCTGCAGCGTTATATATAATGAGTAGACACCTGTGCGCTGCAAAGCGGCCTGCGGCGTGAGATAGCCTGCAGCGCTATGTACAATGAGTATACTCTTGTGCGCTCCATAGCGGACTGCAGCGTTATGTATAATGAGTATACACCTGTGCGCTCCATAGCGGACTGCAGCGTGAGACAGCCTGCAGCGTTATGTATAATGAGGATACATCTGTGCGCTCCATAGCGGACTACAGCGTGACACAGCCTGCAGCGTTATGTATAATGAGTATACACCTGTGCGCTCCATAGCGGACTGCAGCATGAGACAGCCTGCAGCGCTATGTATAATCAGTATACACGTCTGCGCTGCAAAGCGGCCTGCAGCGTGAGACAGCCTGCAGCGTTATGTATAATGAGTATACACCTGTGCGCTCCATAGCGGCCTGCTGCATGAGACAGCCTGCAGCGTTATGTATAATGAGTAGACACCTGTTTGCTGCAAAGCGGACTGCGGCGTGAGACAGCCTGCAGCGTTATGTATAATGAGTATACACCTGTGCGGTCCATAGTGGACTGCAGTGTGAGACAGCCTACAGCGCTATGTATAATAAGTATACATCTGTGCGCTCCATAGCGGCCTGCAGCGTGAGATAGCCTGCAGTGTTATGTATAATGAGTATACACCTGTACGCTCCATAGCAGCCTGCTGCGTGAGACAGCCTGCAGCGTTATATATAATGAGTAGACACCTGTGCGCTGCAAA
Source organism: Charina bottae (assembly GCA_023362775.1). Taxonomy (NCBI): domain Eukaryota; kingdom Metazoa; phylum Chordata; class Lepidosauria; order Squamata; family Charinaidae; genus Charina; species Charina bottae. The sequence continues at coordinate 1,603,097 of JALMGJ010000067.1, forward strand.
GCGGCCTGCGGCGTGAGATAGCCTGCAGCGCTATGTACAATGAGTATACTCTTGTGCGCTCCATAGCGGACTGCAGCGTTATGTATAATGAGTATACACCTGTGCGCTCCATAGCGGACTGCAGAGTGAGACAGCCTGCAGCGTTATGTATAATGAGTATACATCTGTGCGCTCCATAGCGGCCTGCAGCGTGAGATAGCCTGCAGTGTTATGTATAATGAGTATACACCTGTACGCTCCATAGCAGCCTGCTGCGTGAGACAGCCTGCAGCGTTATATATAATGAGTAGACACCTGTGCGCTGCAAAGCGGCCTGCGGCGTGAGATAGCCTGCAGCGCTATGTACAATGAGTATACTCTTGTGCGCTCCATAGCGGACTGCAGCGTTATGTATAATGAGTATACACCTGTGCGCTCCATAGCGGACTGCAGCGTGAGACAGCCTGCAGCGTTATGTATAATGAGTATACATCTGTGCGCTCCATAGCGGACTGCAGCGTGACACAGCCTGCAGCGTTATGTATAATGAGTATACACCTGTGCGCTCCATAGCGGACTGCAGCATGAGACAGCCTGCAGCGCTATGTATAATCAGTATACACCTCTGCGCTGCAAAGCGGCCTGCAGCGTGAGACAGCCTGCAGCATTATGTATAATGAGTATACACCTGTGCGCTCCATAGCGGACTGCAGCGTGAGACAGCCTGCAGCGTTATGTATAATGAGTAGACACCTGTTTGCTGCAAAGCGGACTGCGGCGTGAGACAGCCTGCAGCGTTATGTATAATGAGTATACACCTGTGCGGTCCATAGTGGACTGCAGTGTGAGACAGCCTACAGCGCTATGTATAATGAGTATACACCAGTGCGCTGCATAGCGGCTTGCGACGTGACACAGCCTGCAGTGTTATGTATAATGAGTATACACCTGTGCGCTCCATAGCGGAGTACAGCGTGACACAGCCTGCAGCGTTATGTATAATGAGTATACACCTGTGCGCTCCATAGCGGACTGCAGCGTGAGACAGCCTGCAGCGCTATGTATAATGAGTATACACCTGTGCTCTGCAAAGCGGCCTGCGGCGTGAGACAGCCTGCAGCGTTGTATTAATGAGTATACGCCTGTACGTTCCATAGCGGCCTGCAGCGCGAGACTGCCTGCAGCGTTATGTATAATGAGTATACACTTGTGCTCTGCAAAGCGGCCTGCGGCGTGAGACAGCCTGCAGGGCTATGTATAATGAGTAGACCCCTGTGCGCTGCAAAGCGGCCTGCGGCGTGAGACAGCCTGCAGCGTTGTATTAATGAGTATACGCCTGTACGTTCCATAGCGGCCTGCAGCGCGAGACAGCCTGCAGCGTTATGTATAATGAGTAGATACCTGTACGCTCCATATCGGCCTGCTGCGTGAGACAGCCTGCAGCGTTATATATAATGAGTATACTGTTGTGCGCTCCATAGCGGACTGCAGTGCTATGTATAATGAGTAGACACCTGTGCGCTGCAAAGTGGACTGCAGCGTGAGACAGCCTGCAGCGTTATGTATAATGAGTAGACACCTGTGCGCTGCAAAGCGGACTGCAGCGTGAGACAGCCTGCAGCGTTATGTATAATGAGTATACACCTATACGCTCCATAGAGTCCTGCAGCGTGAGAGAGCCTGCAGCGTTATGTATAATGAGTGTACCCTTGTGCGCTCCATAGCGGACTGCAGCGCTATGAATAATGAGTATACACCTGTGCGCCGCAAAGCGGCCTGCAGCGTGAGATAGCCTTCAGCGTTATGTATAATGAGTATACACCTGTACGCTCCATAGCAACCTGCGGCGTCAGACAGCCTGCAGCGTTATGTATAATTTGTAGACACCTGTGCGCTTCGAAGCGGCCTGCGGCGTGACATAGCCTGCAGCGCTATGTATAATGAGTATACACCTGTGCGCTGCAAAGCGGCCTGCAGCGTGAGACAGCCTGCAGCGTTATGTATAATGAGTATACACCTGTGCACTCCATAGCGGACTGCAGCGTGAGACAGCCTGCAGCGTTATGTATAATGAGTATACACCTGTGCAATCCATAGCGGACTGCGGCGTGACACAGCCTGCAGCGCTATGTATAATGAGTATACACCTGTACGCTCCATAGCGTCCTGCGGCGTGAGACAGCCTGCAGCGCTATGTATAATGAGTAGACACCTGTGCGTTGCAAAGCGGACTGCAGCGTGAGAGAGCCTGCAGCGTTATGTATAATGAGTGTACTCTTGTGCGCTCCATAGCGGACTGCAGCGCTATGCATAATGAGTATACACCTGTGCGCTGCAAAGCGGCCTGCAGCGTGAGATAGCCTGCAGTGTTATGTATAATGAGTATACACCTGTACGCTCCATAGCAGCCTGCTGCGTGAGACAGCCTGCAGCGTTATATATAATGAGTAGACACCTGTGTGCTGCAAAGCGGCCTGCGGCGTGAGATAGCCTGCAGCACTATGTACAATGAGTATACTCTTGTGCGCTCCATAGCGGACTGCAGCGTTATGTATAATGAGTATACACCTGTGCGCTCCATAGCGGACTGCAGCGTGAGACAGCCTGCAGCGTTATGTATAATGAGTATACATCTGTGCGCTCCATAGCGGACTGCAGCGTGACACAGCCTGCAGCGTTATGTATAATGAGTATACACCTGTGCGCTCCATAGAGGACTGCAGCGTGAGACAGCCTGCAGCGCTATGTATAATGAGTATACACCTGTGCTCTGCAAAGCGGCCTGCGGCGTGAGACAGCCTGCAGCGTTATGTATAATGAGTAGACTCCTGTGCGCTGCAAAGCGGCCTGCGGCGTGAGACAGCCTGCATCGTTGTATTAATGAGTATACGCCTGTACGTTCCATAGCGGTCTGCAGCGCGAGACAGCGTGCAGCGTTATGTATAATGAGTAGACACTTGTACGCTGCAAAGCGGCCTGCGGCGTGAGACAGCCTGCAGGGCTATGTATAATGAGTAGACCCCTGTGCGCTGCAAAGCGGCCTGCGGCGTGAGACAGCCTGCAGCGTTGTATTAATGAGTATACGCCTGTATGTTCCATAGCGGCCTGCAGCGCGAGACAGCCTGCAGCGTTGTATTAATGAGTATACGCCTGTTCGTTCCATAGCGGCCTGCAGCGCGAGACAGCCTGCAGCGTTATGTATAATGAGTAGATACCTGTACGCTCCTTATCGGCCTGCTGCATGAGACAGCCTGCAGCGTTATGTATAATGAGTATACACCTGTGCGCTCCATAGTGGACTGCAGTGTGAGACAGCCTACAGCGCTATGTATAATGAGTATACACCAGTGCGCTGCATAGCGGCTTGCGGCGTGACACAGCCTGCAGTGTTATGTATAATGAGTATACACCTGTGCGCTCCATAGCGGAGTACAGCGTGACACAGCCTGCAGCGTTATGTATAATGGGTATACACCTGTGCGCTCAATAGCGGACTGCAGCGTGAGACAGCCTGCAGCGCTATGTATAATGAGTATACAGCCTGCAGCGTTGTATTAATGAGTATACGCCTGTACGTTCCATAGCGGCCTGCAGCGCGAGACTGCCTGCAGCGTTATGTATAATGAGTATACACTTGTGCTCTGCAAAGCGGCCTGCGGCGTGAGACAGCCTGCAGGGCTATGTATAATGAGTAGACCCCTGTGCGCTGCAAAGCGGCCTGCGGCGTGAGACAGCCTGCAGCGTTGTATTAATGAGTATACGCCTGTACGTTCCATAGCGGCCTGCAGCGCGAGACAGCCTGCAGCGTTATGTATAATGAGTAGATACCTGTACGCTCCATATCGGCCTGCTGCGTGAGACAGCCTGCAGCGTTATATATAATGAGTATACTGTTGTGCGCTCCATAGCGGACTGCAGTGCTATGTATAATGAGTAGACACCTGTGCGCTGCAAAGTGGACTGCAGCGTGAGACAGCCTGCAGCGTTATGTATAATGAGTAGACACCTGTGCGCTGCAAAGCGGACTGCAGCGTGAGACAGCCTGCAGCGTTATGTATAATGAGTATACACCTATACGCTCCATAGAGTCCTGCAGCGTGAGAGAGCCTGCAGCGTTATGTATAATGAGTGTACCCTTGTGCGCTCCATAGCGGACTGCAGCGCTATGAATAATGAGTATACACCTGTGCGCCGCAAAGCGGCCTGCAGCGTGAGATAGCCTTCAGCGTTATGTATAATGAGTATACACCTGTACGCTCCATAGCAACCTGCGGCGTCAGACAGCCTGCAGCGTTATGTATAATTTGTAGACACCTGTGCGCTTCGAAGCGGCCTGCGGCGTGACATAGCCTGCAGCGCTATGTATAATGAGTATACACCTGTGCGCTGCAAAGCGGCCTGCAGCGTGAGACAGCCTGCAGCGTTATGTATAATGAGTATACACCTGTGCACTCCATAGCGGACTGCAGCGTGAGACAGCCTGCAGCGTTATGTATAATGAGTATACACCTGTGCAATCCATAGCGGACTGCGGCGTGACACAGCCTGCAGCGCTATGTATAATGAGTATACACCTGTACGCTCCATAGCGTCCTGCGGCGTGAGACAGCCTGCAGCGCTATGTATAATGAGTAGACACCTGTGCGTTGCAAAGCGGACTGCAGCGTGAGAGAGCCTGCAGCGTTATGTATAATGAGTGTACTCTTGTGCGCTCCATAGCGGACTGCAGCGCTATGCATAATGAGTATACACCTGTGCGCTGCAAAGCGGCCTGCAGCGTGAGATAGCCTGCAGTGTTATGTATAATGAGTATACACCTGTACGCTCCATAGCAGCCTGCTGCGTGAGACAGCCTGCAGCGTTATATATAATGAGTAGACACCTGTGTGCTGCAAAGCGGCCTGCGGCGTGAGATAGCCTGCAGCACTATGTACAATGAGTATACTCTTGTGCGCTCCATAGCGGACTGCAGCGTTATGTATAATGAGTATACACCTGTGCGCTCCATAGCGGACTGCAGCGTGAGACAGCCTGCAGCGTTATGTATAATGAGTATACATCTGTGCGCTCCATAGCGGACTGCAGCGTGACACAGCCTGCAGCGTTATGTATAATGAGTATACACCTGTGCGCTCCATAGAGGACTGCAGCGTGAGACAGCCTGCAGCGCTATGTATAATGAGTATACACCTGTGCTCTGCAAAGCGGCCTGCGGCGTGAGACAGCCTGCAGCGTTATGTATAATGAGTAGACTCCTGTGCGCTGCAAAGCGGCCTGCGGCGTGAGACAGCCTGCATCGTTGTATTAATGAGTATACGCCTGTACGTTCCATAGCGGTCTGCAGCGCGAGACAGCGTGCAGCGTTATGTATAATGAGTAGACACTTGTACGCTGCAAAGCGGCCTGCGGCGTGAGACAGCCTGCAGGGCTATGTATAATGAGTAGACCCCTGTGCGCTGCAAAGCGGCCTGCGGCGTGAGACAGCCTGCAGCGTTGTATTAATGAGTATACGCCTGTATGTTCCATAGCGGCCTGCAGCGCGAGACAGCCTGCAGCGTTGTATTAATGAGTATACGCCTGTTCGTTCCATAGCGGCCTGCAGCGCGAGACAGCCTGCAGCGTTATGTATAATGAGTAGATACCTGTACGCTCCTTATCGGCCTGCTGCATGAGACAGCCTGCAGCGTTATGTATAATGAGTATACACCTGTGCGCTCCATAGTGGACTGCAGTGTGAGACAGCCTACAGCGCTATGTATAATGAGTATACACCAGTGCGCTGCATAGCGGCTTGCGGCGTGACACAGCCTGCAGTGTTATGTATAATGAGTATACACCTGTGCGCTCCATAGCGGAGTACAGCGTGACACAGCCTGCAGCGTTATGTATAATGGGTATACACCTGTGCGCTCAATAGCGGACTGCAGCGTGAGACAGCCTGCAGCGCTATGTATAATGAGTATACAGCCTGCAGCGTTGTATTAATGAGTATACGCCTGTACGTTCCATAGCGGCCTGAAGCGTGAGACAGCCTGCAGCGTTGTATTAATGAGAATACGCCTGTACGTTCCATAGCGGCCTGCAGCGCGAGACAGCCTGCAGCGTTATGTATAATGAGTAGACCCCTGTGCGCTGCAAAGCGGCCTGCGGCGTGAGACAGCCTGCAGCGTTATGTATAATGAGTAGACCCCTGTGCGCTGCAAAGCGGCCTACAGCGTGAGATAGCGTGCAGTGTTATGTATAATGAGTATACACTTGTGCGCTGCAAAGCGGCCTGCGGCGTGAGACAGCCTGCAGGGCTATGTATAATGAGTAGACCCCTGTGCGCTGCAAAGCGGCCTACAGCGTGAGATAGCCTGCAGTGTTATGTATAATGAGTATACACCTGTACGCTCCATAGCAGCCTGCTGCGTGAGACAGCCTGCAGCATTATATATAATGAGTAGACACCTGTGCGCTGCAAAGCGGCCTGCGGCGTGAGATAGCCTGCAGCGCTATGTACAATGAGTATACTCTTGTGCGCTCCATAGCGGACTGCAGCGTTATGTATAATGAGTATACACCTGTGCGCTCCATAGCGGACTGCAGCGTGAGACAGCCTGCAGCGTTATGTATAATGAGTATACATCTGTGCGCTCCATAGCGGCCTGCAGCATGAGATAGCCTGCAGTGTTATGTATAATGAGTATACACCTGTACGCTCCATAGCAGCCTGCTGCGTGAGACAGCCTGCAGCGTTATATATAATGAGTAGACACCTGTGCGCTGCAAAGCGGCCTGCGGCGTGAGATAGCCTGCAGCGCTATGTACAATGAGTATACTCTTGTGCGCTCCATAGCAGACTGCAGCGTTATGTATAATGAGTATACACCTGTGCCCTCCATAGCGGACTGCAGCATGAGACAGCCTGCAGCGCTATGTATAATGAGTATACACCTGTGCGCTGCAAAGCGGCCTGCAGCGTGAGACAGCCTGCAGCATTATGTATAATGAGTATACACCTGTGCGCTCCATAGCGGACTGCAGCGCGAGACAGCCTGCAGCGGTATGTATAATGAGTAGATACCTGTACGCTCCATATCGGCCTGCTGCGTGAGACAGCCTGCAGCGTTATGTATAATGAGTATACTGTTGTGCGCTCCATAGCGGACTGCAGCGCTATGTATAATGAGTAGACAACTGTGCGCTGCAAAGTGGACTGCAGCGTGAGACAGCCTGCAGCGTTATGTATAATGAGTATACACCTGTGCGCTCCATAGCGGACTGCAGCATGAGACAGCCTGCAGCGCTATGTATAATCAGTATACACCTCTGCGCTGCAAAGCGGCCTGCAGAATGAGATAGCCTGCAGCGCTATGTATAATGAGTAGACACCTGTACTCTCCATAGCGGCCTGTGGCGTGAGACAGCCTGCAGCGTTATGTATAATGAGTAGATACCTGTACGCTCCATATCGGCCTGCTGCGTGAGACAGCCTGCAGCGTTATGTATAATGAGTATACACCTGTGCCCTCCATAGCGGACTGCAGCATGAGACAGCCTGCAGCGCTATGTATAATGAGTATACACCTGTGCGCTGCAAAGCGGCCTGCAGCGTGAGAAAGCCTGCAGCATTATGTATAATGAGTATACACCTGTGCGCTCCATAGCGGACTGCAGCGCGAGACAGCCTGCAGCGGTATGTATAATGAGTAGATACCTGTACGCTCCATATCGGCCTGCTGCGTGAGACAGCCTGCAGCGTTATGTATAATGAGTATACTGTTGTGCGCTCCATAGCGGACTGCAGCGCTATGTATAATGAGTAGACACCTGTGCGCTGCAAAGTGGACTGCAGCGTGAGACAGCCTGCAGCGTTATGTATAATGAGTAGACACCTGTGCGCTGCAAAGCGGACTGCAGCGTGAGACAGCCTGCAGCGTTATGTATTATGAGTATACACCTATACGCTCCATAGAGTCCTGCAGCGTGAGAGAGCCTGCAGCGTTATGTATAATGAGTGTACCCTTGTGTGCTCCATAGCGGACTGCAGCGCTATGCATAATGAGTATACACCTGTGCGCCGCAAAGCGGCCTGCAGCGTGAGATAGCCTTCAGCGTTATGTATAATGAGTATACACCTGTACGCTCCATAGCAGCCTGCGGCGTCAGACAGCCTGCAGCATTATGTATAATGAGTAGACACCTGTGCGCTGCAAAGCGGACTGCAGCGTGAGACAGCCTGCAGCGTTATGTATTATGAGTATACACCTATACGCTCCATAGAGTCCTGCAGCGTGAGAGAGCCTGCAGCGTTATGTATAATGAGTGTACCCTTGTGCGCTCCATAGCGGACTGCAGCGCTATGCATAATGAGTATACACCTGTGCGCCGCAAAGCGGCCTGCAGCGTGAGATAGCCTTCAGCGTTATGTATAATGAGTAGACACCTGTGCGCTTCAAAGCGGCCTGCGGCGTGACATAGCCTGCAGCGCTATGTATAATGAGTATACACCTGTGCGCTGCAAAGCGGCCTGCAGCGTGAGACAGCCTGCAGCGTTATGTATAATGAGTATACACCTGTGCGCTCCATAGCGGACTGCAGCGTGAGACAGCCTGCAGCGTTATGTATAACGAGTATACTGTTACGCGCTCCATAGCGGACTGCAGCGCTATGTATAATGAGTAGACACCTGTTTGCTGCAAAGCAGACAGCGGCGTGAGACAGCCTGCAGCGTTATGTATAATGAGTGTACCCTTGTGCGCTCCATAGCGGACTGCAGCGCTATGCATAATGAGTATACACCTGTGCGCCGCAAAGCGGCCTGCAGCGTGAGATAGCCTTCAGCGTTATGTATAATGAGTATACACCTGTACGCTCCATAGCAGCCTGCGGCGTCAGACAGCCTGCAGCGTTATGTATAATGAGTAGACACCTGTGCGCTTCAAAGCGGCCTGCGGCGTGACATAGCCTGCAGCGCTATGTATAATGAGTATACACCTGTGCGCTGCAAAGCGGCCTGCAGCGTGAGACAGCCTGCAGCGTTATGTATAATGAGTATACACCTGTGCGCTCCATAGCGGACTGCAGCGTGAGACAGCCTGCAGCGTTATGTATGAGTATACACCTGTGCGCTCCATAGCGGCCTGCGGCGTCAGACAGCCTGCAGCGCTATGTATAATGAGTATACTCTTGTGCGCTCCATAGCGGACTGCAGCGTTATGTATGATGAGTAGACACCTGTGCGCTCCATAGCGGACTGCAGCGTGAGACAGCCTGCAGCGTTATGTATAATGAGTATACATCTGTGCACTCCATAGCGGACTGCAGCGTGACACAGCCTGCAGCGTTATGTATAATGAGTATACACCTGTGCGCTCCATAGCGGACTGCAGCATGAGACAGCCTGCAGTGCTATGTATAATCAGTATACACCTCTGCGCTGCAAAGCGGCCTGCAGAATGAGATAGCCTGCAGCGCTATGTATAATGAGTAGACACCTGTACGCTCCATATCGGCCTGTGGCGTGAGACAGCCTGCAGCGTTATGTATAATGAGTATAAACCTGTGCCCTCCATAGCGGAGTGCAGCATGAGACAGCCTGCAGCGCTATGTATAATGAGTATACATCTGTGCGCTGCAAAGCGGCCTGCAGCGTGAGACAGCCTGCAGCATTATGTATAATGAGTATACACCTGTGCGCTCCATAGCGGACTGCAGCGTGAGACAGCCTGCAGCGTTTTGTATAATGAGTATACACCTGTGCACTCCATAGCGGACTGCAGCATGAGACAGCCTGCAGCGCTATATATAATGAGTATATACCTGTGCGCTGCAAAGCGGCCTGCACCATGAGACAGCCTGCAGCGTTATGTATAACGAGTATACTGTTGCGCGCTCCATAGCGGACTGCAGCGCTATGTATAATGAGTAGACACCTGTTTGCTGCAAAGCGGACTGCGGCGTGAGACAGCCTGCAGCGTTATGTATAATGAGGATACATCTGTACGCTCCATAGCGGCCTGCTGCATGAGACAGCCTGCAGCGTTATGTATAATGAGTATACACCTGTGCGCTCCATAGTGGACTGCAGTGTGAGACAGCCTACAGCGCTATGTATAATGAGTATACACCAGTGCTCTGCAAAGCAGCTTGCGGCGTGACACAGCCTGCAGTGTTATGTATAATGAGTATACACCTGTGCGCTCCATAGCGGCCTGCGGCGTGAGACAGCCTGCAGCGTTATGTATAATGATTATACACCAGTACGCTGCATAGCGGCCTGCTGCGTGAGACAGCCTGCAGCATTATGTATAATGAGTAGACACCTGTTTGCTGCAAAGCGGACTGCGGCGTGAGACAGCCTGCAGCGTTATGTATAATGAGTATACACCTGTACGCTCCATAGCGGCCTGCGGCGTGAGACAGCCTGCAGCGTTATGTATAATGAGTAGACCCCTGTGCGCTGCAAAGCGGCTTGCGGCGTGAGACAGCCTGCAGCGTTGCATTAATGAGTATACGCCTGTACGTTCCATAGCGGCCTGCAGCGCCAGACAGCCTGCAGTGTTATGTATAATGAGTAGACACTTGTGCGCTGCAAAGCGGCCTGCGGCGTGAGACTGCCTGCAGGGCTCTGTATAATGAGTAGACCCCTGTGCGCTGCAAAGCGGCCTGCGGCGTGAGACAGCCTTCAGCGTTGTATTAATGAGTATACGCCTGTACGTTCCATAGCGGCCTGCAGTGCGAGACAGCCTGCAGCGTTATGTATAATGAGTAGATACCTGTACGCTCCATATCGGCCTGCTGCGTGAGACAGCCTGCAGCGTTATGTAAAATGAGTATACTGTTGTGCGGTCCATAGCGGACTGCAGCGCTATTTATAATGAGTAGACACCTGTGCGCTGCAAAGCGGACTGCAGCGTGAGACAGCCTGCAGCGTTATGTATAATGAGTATACACCTATTCGCTCCATAGAGTCCTGCGGTGTGAGACAGCCTGCAGCGTTATGTATAATGAATAGACACCTGTGCGCTGAAAAGCGGCTTGCGGCATGAGATAGCCTGCAGCGTTATGTATGAGTATACACTTGTACGATCCATAGCGGCCTGCGGCATGAGACAGCCTGCAGCGTTATGTATAATGAGTATACACCTGTACGCTCCATAGCGGCCTGCGGCGTGAGACAGCCTTCAGCATTATGTATAATGAGTAGACAACTGTGTGCTGCAAAGCGGCCTGCGGCGTGAGACAGCCTGCAGCGCTATGTATAATGAATATACACCTGTGCGCTGCAAAGCGGCCTGCAGCGTGAGACAGCCTGCAGCGTTATGTATAATGAGTATACACCTGGGCGCTCGATAGCGGACTGCAGCGTGAGACAGCCTGCAGCGTTACGTATAATGAGCAGATACCTGTACGCTCCATATAGGCCTGCTGCGTGAGATAGCCTGCAGCGTTATGTATAATGAGTATACTGTTGTGCGCTCCATAGCGGACTGCAGCGCTATGTATAATGAGTAGACACCTGTGCGCTGCAAAGCGGCCTGCAGCGTGAGACAGCCTGCAGCGTTATGTATACTGAGTATACACCTGTGCGCTCCATAGCGGACTGCAGCCTGAGACAGCCTGCAGCGCTATGTATAATGAGTATACACCTGTGCGCTGCAAAGCGGCCTGCAGCGTAAGACAGCCTGCAGCATTATGTATAATGAGTATACACCTGTGCGCTCCATAGCGGACTGCAGCGTGAGACAGCCTGCAGAGTTATGTATAATGAGTATACACCTGTGCACTCCATAGCGGACTGCAGCATGAGACAGCCTGCAGCGCTATATATAATGAGTATATACCTGTGCGCTGCAAAGCGGCCTGCTGCTTGAGACAGCCTGCAGCGTTATGTATAATGAGTATACACCTGTGTGCTCCATAGTGGACTGCAGTGTGAGACAGCCTACAGCGCTATGTATAATGAGTATACACCAGTGCGGTGCAAAGCGGCTTGCGGCGTGACACAGCCTGCAGTGTTATGTATAATGAGTATACACCTGTACGCTCCATAGCGGCCTGCGGCGTGAGACAGCCTTCAGCGCTATGTATAATGAGTAGACACCTGTTTGCTGCAAAGCGGACTGCGGAGTGAGACAGCCTGCAGTGTTATGTATAATGAGTATACACCTGTACGCTCCGTAGCGGCCTGCTGCATGAGACAGCCTGCAGCGTTATGTATAATGAGTATACACCTGTGCGCTCCATAGTGGACTGCAGTGTGAGACAGCCTACAGCGCTATGTATAATGAGTATACACCAGTGCGGTGCAAAGCGGCTTGCGGCGTGACACAGCCTGCAGTGTTATGTATAATGAGTAGACACTTGTGCGCTGCAAAGCGGCCTGCGGCGTGAGACTGCCTGCAGGGCTCTGTATAATGAGTAGACCCCTGTGCGCTGCAAAGCGGCCTGCGGCGTGAGACAGCCTGCAGCGTTGTATTAATGAGTATACGCCTGTACGTTCCATAGCGGCCTGCAGTGCGAGACAGCCTGCAGCGTTATGTATAATGAGTAGATACCTGTACGCTCCATATCGGCCTGCTGCGTGAGACAGCCTGCAGCGTTATGTAAAATGAGTATACTGTTGTGCGGTCCATAGCGGACTGCAGCGCTATTTATAATGAGTAGACACCTGTGCGCTGCAAAGCGGACTGCAGCGTGAGACAGCCTGCAGCGTTATGTATAATGAGTATACACCTATTCGCTCCATAGAGTCCTGCAGTGTGAGACAGCCTGCAGCGTTATGTATAATGAATAGACACCTGTGCGCTGAAAAGCGGCTTGCGGCATGAGATAGCCTGCAGCGTTATGTATGAGTATACACTTGTACGATCCATAGCGGCCTGCGGCATGAGACAGCCTGCAGCGTTATGTATAATGAGTATACACCTGTACGCTCCATAGCGGCCTGCGGCGTGAGACAGCCTTCAGCATTATGTATAATGAGTAGACAACTGTGTGCTGCAAAGCGGCCTGCGGCGTGAGACAGCCTGCAGCGCTATGTATAATGAATATACACCTGTGCGCTGCAAAGCGGCCTGCAGCGTGAGACAGCCTGCAGCGTTATGTATAATGAGTATACACCTGGGCGCTCGATAGCGGACTGCAGCGTGAGACAGCCTGCAGCGTTACGTATAATGAGCAGATACCTGTACGCTCCATATAGGCCTGCTGCGTGAGATAGCCTGCAGCGTTATGTATAATGAGTATACTGTTGTGCGCTCCATAGCGGACTGCAGCGCTATGTATAATGAGTAGACACCTGTGCGCTGCAAAGCGGCCTGCAGCGTGAGACAGCCTGCAGCGTTATGTATAATGAGTATACACCTGTGCGCTCCATAGCGGACTGCAGCCTGAGACAGCCTGCAGCGCTATGTATAATGAGTATACACCTGTGCGCTGCAAAGCGGCCTGCAGCGTAAGACAGCCTGCAGCATTATGTATAATGAGTATACACCTGTGCGCTCCATAGCGGACTGCAGCGTGAGACAGCCTGCAGAGTTATGTATAATGAGTATACACCTGTGCACTCCATAGCGGACTGCAGCATGAGACAGCCTGCAGCGCTATATATAATGAGTATATACCTGTGCGCTGCAAAGCGGCCTGCTGCTTGAGACAGCCTGCAGCGTTATGTATAATGAGTATACACCTGTGTGCTCCATAGTGGACTGCAGTGTGAGACAGCCTACAGCGCTATGTATAATGAGTATACACCAGTGCGGTGCAAAGCGGCTTGCGGCGTGACACAGCCTGCAGTGTTATGTATAATGAGTATACACCTGTACGCTCCATAGCGGCCTGCGGCGTGAGACAGCCTTCAGCGCTATGTATAATGAGTAGACACCTGTTTGCTGCAAAGCGGACTGCGGAGTGAGACAGCCTGCAGTGTTATGTATAATGAGTATACACCTGTACGCTCCGTAGCGGCCTGCTGCATGAGACAGCCTGCAGCGTTATGTATAATGAGTATACACCTGTGCGCTCCATAGTGGACTGCAGTGTGAGACAGCCTACAGCGCTATGTATAATGAGTATACACCAGTGCGGTGCAAAGCGGCTTGCGGCGTGACACAGCCTGCAGTGTTATGTATAATGAGTATACACCTGTACGCTCCATAGCGGCCTGCGGCGTGAGACAGCCTTCAGCGTTATGTATAATGAGTAGACACCTGTGTGCTGCAAAGCGGCCTGCGGCGTGAGACAGCCTGCAGCGCTATGTATAATGAATATACACCTGTGCGCTGCAAAGCGGCCTGCAGCGTGAGACAGCCTGCAGCGTTATGTATAATGAGTATAAACCTGGGCGCTCGATAGCGGACTGCAGCGTGAGACAGCCTGCAGCGTTATGTATAATGAGCAGATACCTGTACGCTCCATATCGGCCTGCTGCGTGAGACAGCCTGCAGCGTTATGTATAATGAGTATACTGTTGTGCGCTCCATAGCGGACTGCAGCGCTATGTATAATGAGTAGACACCTGTGCGCTGCAAAGCGGCCTGCAGCGTGAGATAGCCTGCAGCGTTATGTATAATGAGTATACACCTGTGCGCTCCATAGCGGACTGCGGCGTGAGACAGCCTGCAGGGCTATGTATAATGAGTAGACCCCTGTGCGCTGCAAAGCGGCCTGCGGCGTGAGACAGCCTACATCGTTGTATTAATGAGTATACGCCTGTACGTTCCATAGCGGCCTGCAGCGCGAGACAGCATGCAGCGTTATGTATAATGAGTAGACACTTGTGCGCTGCAAAGCGGCCTGCGGCGTGAGACAGCCTGCAGGGCTATGTATAATGAGTAGACCCCTGTACGCTCCATAGCGTCCTGCGGCGTGAGACAGCCTGAAGCGCTATGTATAATGAGTAGACACCTGTGCGTTGCAAAGCGGACTGCAGCGTGAGAGAGCCTGCAGGGTTATGTATAATGAGTGTACACTTGTGCGCTCCAAAGCGGACTGCAGCGCTATGCATAATGAGTATACACCTGTGCGCTGCAAAGCGGCCTGCAGCGTGAGATAGCCTGCAGTGTTATGTATAATGAGTATACACCTGTGCGCTGCAAAGCGGCCTGCGGCGTGAAACAGCCTGCAGCGTTATGTATAATGAGTATACACCTGTGCGCTCCATAGTGGACTGCAGTGTGACACAGCCTGCAGCATTATGTATAATGACTATACACCTGTACGCTCCATAGCGGCCTGCGCCGTGAGACACCCTGCAGCGTTATGTATAATGAGTATACACCTGTACGCTCCATAGCGGCCTGCGGCCTGAGATAGCCTGCAGCATTATGTATAATGACTATACACCTGTACGCTCCATAGCGGCCTGCGCCGTGAGACAGCCTGCAGCGTTATGTATAATGAGTATACACTTGTACGTTGCATAGCGGCCTGCAGCGTGAGACAGCCTGCAGCGTTATGTATAATGAGTATACACCTGTGCGCTCCATAGCGGACTGCAGCGTGAGACAGCCTGCAGCGTTATGGTAATGAGTATACACCTGTATGTTGCATAGCGGCCTGCAGCGTGAGACAGCCTGCAGCGTTATGTATAATGAGTAGACAGCTGTGCGCTCCATAGCGGACTGCAGCGTGAGACAGCCTGCAGCGCTATGTATAATGTGTAGACACCTGTGCGCTGCAAAGCGGCTTGCGGCGTGAGACAGCCTGCAGCGTTGTATTAATGAGTATACGCCAGTACGTTCCATAGCGACCTGCAGCGCGAGAGAGCCTGCAGCGTTATGTATAATGAGTATACACCTGTACACTCCATAGTGGACTGCAGCGCTATGTATAATGAGTAGACACCTGTGCGTTGCAAAGCGGACTGCAGCGTGAGAGAGCCTGCAGCGTTATGTATGATGAGTATACTCTTGTGCGCTCCATAGCGGACTGCAGCGCTATGTATAATGAGTAGACACCTGTGCGCTGCAAAGCAGACTGCAGCGTGAGATGGCCTGCAGCGTTATGTATAATGAGTATAAACCTGTACGTTCCATACCGGTGTGCGGCGTGAGACAGCCTGCAGCGCTATGTATAATGAGTATACACCTGTGCTCTGCAAAGCGGCCTGCGGCGTGAGACAGCCTGCAGCGTTATGTATAATGAGTAGACCCCTGTGTGCTGCAAAGCGGCCTGCGGCGTGAGACAGCCTACATCGTTGTATTAATGAGTATACGCCTGTACGTTCCATAGCGGCCTGCAGCGCGAGACAGCATGCAGCGTTATGTATAATGAGTAGACACTTGTGCGCTGCAAAGCGGCCTGCGGCGTGAGACAGCCTGCAGGGCTATGTATAATGAGTAGACCCCTGTGCGCTGCAAAGCGGCCTGCGGCGTGAGACAGCCTACATCGTTGTATTAATGAGTATACGCCTGTACGTTCCATAGCGGCCTGCAGCGCGAGACAGCATGCAGCGTTATGTATAATGAGAAGACACTTGTGCGCTGCAAAGCGGCCTGCGGCGTGAGACAGCCTGCAGGGCTATGTATAATGAGTAGACCCCTGTACGCTCCATAGCGTCCTGCGGCGTGAGACAGCCTGAAGCGCTATGTATAATGAGTAGACACCTGTGCGTTGCAAAGCGGACTGCAGCGTGAGAGAGCCTGCAGGTTTATGTATAATGAGTGTACACTTGTGCGCTCCATAGCGGACTGCAGCGCTATGCATAATGAGTATACACCTGTGCGCTGCAAAGCGGCCTGCAGCGTGAGATAGCCTGCAGTGTTATGTATAATGAGTATACACCTGTGCGCTGCAAAGCGGCCTGCGGCGTGAAACAGCCTGCAGCGTTATGTATAATGAGTATACACCTGTGCGCTCCATAGTGGACTGCAGTGTGACACAGCCTGCAGCATTATGTATAATGACTATACACCTGTACGCTCCATAGCGGCCTGCGCCGTGAGACACCCTGCAGCGTTATGTATAATGAGTATACACCTGTACGCTCCATAGCGGCCTGCGGCCTGAGATAGCCTGCAGCATTATGTATAATGACTATACACCTGTACGCTCCATAGCGGCCTGCGCCGTGAGACAGCCTGCAGCGTTATGTATAATGAGTATACACTTGTACGTTGCATAGCGGCCTGCAGCGTGAGACAGCCTGCAGCGTTATGTATAATGAGTAGACACCTGTGCGCTCCATAGCGGACTGCAGAGTGAGACAGCCTGCAGCGTTATGGTAATGAGTATACACCTGTACGTTGCATAGCGGCCTGCAGCGTGAGACAGCCTGCAGCGTTATGTATAATGAGTAGACACCTGTGCGCTCCATAGCGGACTGCAGCGTGAGACAGCCTGCAGGGTTATGGTAATGAGTATACACCTATACGCTCCATAGCGTCCTGCGGCGTGAGACAGCCTGCAGCGTTATGTATATTGAGTAGACACCTGTGCGCTGCAAAGCGGCCTGCAGCGTGAGACAGCCTGCAGCGCTATGTATAATGAATATACACCTGTGCGCTGCAAAGCGGCCTGCAGCGTGAGACAGCCTGCAGCGTTATGTATAATGAGTATACACCTGGGCGCTCGATAGCGGACTGCAGCGTGAGACAGCCTGCAGCGTTATGTATAATGAGCAGATACCTGTACGCTCCATATCGGCCTGCTGCGTGAGACAGCCTGCAGCGTTATGTATAATGAGTATACTGTTGTGCGCTCCATAGCGGACTGCAGCGCTATGTATAATGAGTAGACACCTGTGCGCTGCAAAGCGGCCTGCAGCGTGAGATAGCCTGCAGCGTTATGTATAATGAGTATACACCTGTGCGCTCCATAGCGGACTGCGGCGTGACACAGCCTGAAGCGCTATGTATAATGAGTAGACACCTGTGCGTTGCAAAGCGGACTGCAGCGTGAGAGAGCTTGCAGGGTTATGTATAATGAGTGTACTCTTGTGCGCTCCATAGCGGACTGCAGCGCTATGCATAATGAGTATACACCTGTGCGCTGCAAAGCGGCCTGCAGCGTGAGATAGCCTGCAGTGTTATGTATAATGAGTATACACCTGTGCGCTGCAAAGCGGCCTGCGGCGTGAGACAGCCTGCAGCGTTATGTATAATGAGTATACACCTGTGCGCTCCATAGTGGACTGCAGTGTGAGACAGCCTACAACGCTACGTATAATGAGTATACACCAGTGCGCTGCATAGCGGCTTGCGGCGTGACACAGCCTGCAGTGTTATGTATAATGAGTATACACCTGTGCGCTCCATAGAGGAGTACAGCGTGACACAGCCTGCAGCATTATGTATAATGACTATACACCTGTACGCTCCATAGCGGCCTGCGCCGTGAGACACCCTGCAGCGTTATGTATAATGAGTATACACCTGTACGCTCCATAGCGGCCTGCGGCGTGAGACAGCCTGCAGCGTTGTATTAATGAGTATACGCCTGTACGTTCCATAGCGACCTGCAGCGCAAGAGAGCCTGCAGCGTTATGTATAATGAGTAGACACCTGTGGGCTCCATAGCGGCCTGCGGCCTGAGATAGCCTGCAGCGTTATGTATAATGACTATACACCTGTACGCTCCATAGCGGCCTGCGCCGTGAGACAGCCTGCAGCGTTATGTATAATGAGTATACACTTGTACGTTGCATAGCGGCCTGCAGCGTGAGACAGCCTGCAGCGTTATGTATAATGAGTATACACCTGTGCGCTCCATAGCGGACTGCAGCGTGAGACAGCCTGCAGCGTTATGGTAATGAGTATACACCTGTATGTTGCATAGCGGCCTGCAGCGTGAGACAGCCTGCAGCGTTATGTATAATGAGTAGACACCTGTGCGCTCCATAGCGGACTGCAGCGTGAGACAGCCTGCAGCGCTATGTATAATGTGTAGACACCTGTGCGCTGCAAAGCGGCTTGCGGCGTGAGACAGCCTGCAGCGTTGTATTAATGAGTATACGCCAGTACGTTCCATAGCGACCTGCAGCGCGAGAGAGCCTGCAGCGTTATGTATAATGAGTATACACCTGTACACTCCATAGTGGACTGCAGCGCTATGTATAATGAGTAGACACCTGTGCGTTGCAAAGCGGACTGCAGCGTGAGAGAGCCTGCAGCGTTATGTATGATGAGTATACGCTTGTGCGCTCCATAGCGGACTGCAGCGCTATGTATAATGAGTAGACACCTGTGCGCTGCAAAGCGGACTGCAGCGTGAGATGGCGTGCAGCGTTATGTATAATGAGTATAAACCTGTACGTTCCATACCGGTGTGCGGCGTGAGACAGCCTGCAGCGCTATGTATAATGAGTATACACCTGTGCTCTGCAAAGCGGCCTGCGGCGTGAGACAGCCTGCAGCGTTATGTATAATGAGTAGACCCCTGTGTGCTGCAAAGCGGCCTGCGGCGTGAGACAGCCTACATCGTTGTATTAATGAGTATACGCCTGTACGTTCCATAGCGGCCTGCAGCGCGAGACAGCATGCAGCGTTATGTATAATGAGTAGACACTTGTGCGCTGCAAAGCGGCCTGCGGCGTGAGACAGCCTGCAGGGCTATGTATAATGAGTAGACCCCTGTGCGCTGCAAAGCGGCCTGCGGCGTGAGACAGCCTACATCGTTGTATTAATGAGTATACGCCTGTACGTTCCATAGCGGCCTGCAGCGCGAGACAGCATGCAGCGTTATGTATAATGAGAAGACACTTGTGCGCTGCAAAGCGGCCTGCGGCGTGAGACAGCCTGCAGGGCTATGTATAATGAGTAGACCCCTGTACGCTCCATAGCGTCCTGCGGCGTGAGACAGCCTGAAGCGCTATGTATAATGAGTAGACACCTGTGCGTTGCAAAGCGGACTGCAGCGTGAGAGAGCCTGCAGGTTTATGTATAATGAGTGTACACTTGTGCGCTCCATAGCGGACTGCAGCGCTATGCATAATGAGTATACACCTGTGCGCTGCAAAGCGGCCTGCAGCGTGAGATAGCCTGCAGTGTTATGTATAATGAGTATACACCTGTGCGCTGCAAAGCGGCCTGCGGCGTGAAACAGCCTGCAGCGTTATGTATAATGAGTATACACCTGTGCGCTCCATAGTGGACTGCAGTGTGACACAGCCTGCAGCATTATGTATAATGACTATACACCTGTACGCTCCATAGCGGCCTGCGCCGTGAGACACCCTGCAGCGTTATGTATAATGAGTATACACCTGTACGCTCCATAGCGGCCTGCGGCCTGAGATAGCCTGCAGCATTATGTATAATGACTATACACCTGTACGCTCCATAGCGGCCTGCGCCGTGAGACAGCCTGCAGCGTTATGTATAATGAGTATACACTTGTACGTTGCATAGCGGCCTGCAGCGTGAGACAGCCTGCAGCGTTATGTATAATGAGTAGACACCTGTGCGCTCCATAGCGGACTGCAGAGTGAGACAGCCTGCAGCGTTATGGTAATGAGTATACACCTGTACGTTGCATAGCGGCCTGCAGCGTGAGACAGCCTGCAGCGTTATGTATAATGAGTAGACACCTGTGCGCTCCATAGCGGACTGCAGCGTGAGACAGCCTGCTGGGTTATGGTAATGAGTATACACCTATACGCTCCATAGCGTCCTGCGGCGTGAGACAGCCTGCAGCGTTATGTATATTGAGTAGACACCTGTGCGCTGCAAAGCGGCCTGCAGCGTGAGACAGCCTGCAGCGCTATGTATAATGAATATACACCTGTGCGCTGCAAAGCGGCCTGCAGCGTGAGACAGCCTGCAGCGTTATGTATAATGAGTATACACCTGGGCGCTCGATAGCGGACTGCAGCGTGAGACAGCCTGCAGCGTTATGTATAATGAGCAGATACCTGTACGCTCCATATCGGCCTGCTGCGTGAGACAGCCTGCAGCGTTATGTATAATGAGTATACTGTTGTGCGCTCCATAGCGGACTGCAGCGCTATGTATAATGAGTAGACACCTGTGCGCTGCAAAGCGGCCTGCAGCGTGAGATAGCCTGCAGCGTTATGTATAATGAGTATACACCTGTGCGCTCCATAGCGGACTGCGGCGTGACACAGCCTGAAGCGCTATGTATAATGAGTAGACACCTGTGCGTTGCAAAGCGGACTGCAGCGTGAGAGAGCTTGCAGGGTTATGTATAATGAGTGTACTCTTGTGCGCTCCATAGCGGACTGCAGCGCTATGCATAATGAGTATACACCTGTGCGCTGCAAAGCGGCCTGCAGCGTGAGATAGCCTGCAGTGTTATGTATAATGAGTATACACCTGTGCGCTGCAAAGCGGCCTGCGGCGTGAGACAGCCTGCAGCGTTATGTATAATGAGTATACACCTGTGCGCTCCATAGTGGACTGCAGTGTGAGACAGCCTACAACGCTACGTATAATGAGTATACACCAGTGCGCTGCATAGCGGCTTGCGGCGTGACACAGCCTGCAGTGTTATGTATAATGAGTATACACCTGTGCGCTCCATAGAGGAGTACAGCGTGACACAGCCTGCAGCATTATGTATAATGACTATACACCTGTACGCTCCATAGCGGCCTGCGCCGTGAGACACCCTGCAGCGTTATGTATAATGAGTATACACCTGTACGCTCCATAGCGGCCTGCGGCGTGAGACAGCCTGCAGCGTTGTATTAATGAGTATACGCCTGTACGTTCCATAGCGACCTGCAGCGCAAGAGAGCCTGCAGCGTTATGTATAATGAGTAGACACCTGTGGGCTCCATAGCGGCCTGCGGCCTGAGATAGCCTGCAGCGTTATGTATAATGACTATACACCTGTACGCTCCATAGCGGCCTGCGCCGTGAGACAGCCTGCAGCGTTATGTATAATGAGTATACACTTGTACGTTGCATAGCGGCCTGCAGCGTGAGACAGCCTGCAGCGTTATGTATAATGAGTAGACACCTGTGCGCTCCATAGCGGACTGCAGCGTGAGACAGCCTGCAGCGTTATGGTAATGAGTATACACCTGTACGTTGCATAGCGGCCTGCAGCGTGAGACAGCCTGCAGCGTTATGTATAATGAGTAGACACCTGTGCGCTCCATAGCGGACTACAGCGTGAGACAGCCTGCAGCGTTATGGTAATGAGTATACACCTATACGTTCCATAGCGGCCTGCAGCGTGAGACAGCCTGCAGCGTTATGTATAACGAGTATACACCTGTACGCTCCATAGCGTCCTGCGGCGTGAGACAGCCTGCAGCGTTATGTATATTGAGTAGACACCTGTGCGCTGCAAAGCGGCTTGCGGGCTGAGATAGCCTGCAGCGCTATGTATAATGAGGATACAACTGTACGCTCCATAGCGGCCTGCGCCTTGAGACAGCCTGCAGCATTATGTATAATGACTATACACCTGTACGCTCCATAGCGGCCTGCGCCGTGAGACAGCCTGCAGCGTTATGTATAATGAGTATACACTTGTACACTCCATAGCGGCCTGCGGCGCGAGACAGCCTGCAGCGTTATGTATAATGAGTAGACACCTGTGCGCTGCAAAGCGGCCTACGGCGTGAGACAGCCTGCAGGGCTATGTATAATGAGTAGACCCCTGTGCGCTGCAAAGCGGCCTGCGGCGTGAGACAGCCTACATCGTTGTATTAATGAGTATACGCCTGTACGTTCCATAGCGGCCTGCAGCGCGAGACAGCAT
Source organism: Charina bottae (assembly GCA_023362775.1). Lineage (NCBI taxonomy): Eukaryota > Metazoa > Chordata > Lepidosauria > Squamata > Charinaidae > Charina > Charina bottae. The sequence continues at coordinate 1,625,732 of JALMGJ010000067.1, forward strand.
GCAGCGTTATGTATAATGAGAAGACACTTGTGCGCTGCAAAGCGGCCTGCGGCGTGAGACAGCCTGCAGGGCTATGTATAATGAGTAGACCCCTGTACGCTCCATAGCGTCCTGCGGCGTGAGACAGCCTGAAGCGCTATGTATAATGAGTAGACACCTGTGCGTTGCAAAGCGGACTGCAGCGTGAGAGAGCCTGCAGGTTTATGTATAATGAGTGTACACTTGTGCGCTCCATAGCGGACTGCAGCGCTATGCATAATGAGTATACACCTGTGCGCTGCAAAGCGGCCTGCAGCGTGAGATAGCCTGCAGTGTTATGTATAATGAGTATACACCTGTGCGCTGCAAAGCGGCCTGCGGCGTGAAACAGCCTGCAGCGTTATGTATAATGAGTATACACCTGTGCGCTCCATAGTGGACTGCAGTGTGACACAGCCTGCAGCATTATGTATAATGACTATACACCTGTACGCTCCATAGCGGCCTGCGCCGTGAGACACCCTGCAGCGTTATGTATAATGAGTATACACCTGTACGCTCCATAGCGGCCTGCGGCCTGAGATAGCCTGCAGCATTATGTATAATGACTATACACCTGTACGCTCCATAGCGGCCTGCGCCGTGAGACAGCCTGCAGCGTTATGTATAATGAGTATACACTTGTACGTTGCATAGCGGCCTGCAGCGTGAGACAGCCTGCAGCGTTATGTATAATGAGTAGACACCTGTGCGCTCCATAGCGGACTGCAGAGTGAGACAGCCTGCAGCGTTATGGTAATGAGTATACACCTGTACGTTGCATAGCGGCCTGCAGCGTGAGACAGCCTGCAGCGTTATGTATAATGAGTAGACACCTGTGCGCTCCATAGCGGACTGCAGCGTGAGACAGCCTGCTGGGTTATGGTAATGAGTATACACCTATACGCTCCATAGCGTCCTGCGGCGTGAGACAGCCTGCAGCGTTATGTATATTGAGTAGACACCTGTGCGCTGCAAAGCGGCCTGCAGCGTGAGACAGCCTGCAGCGCTATGTATAATGAATATACACCTGTGCGCTGCAAAGCGGCCTGCAGCGTGAGACAGCCTGCAGCGTTATGTATAATGAGTATACACCTGGGCGCTCGATAGCGGACTGCAGCGTGAGACAGCCTGCAGCGTTATGTATAATGAGCAGATACCTGTACGCTCCATATCGGCCTGCTGCGTGAGACAGCCTGCAGCGTTATGTATAATGAGTATACTGTTGTGCGCTCCATAGCGGACTGCAGCGCTATGTATAATGAGTAGACACCTGTGCGCTGCAAAGCGGCCTGCAGCGTGAGATAGCCTGCAGCGTTATGTATAATGAGTATACACCTGTGCGCTCCATAGCGGACTGCGGCGTGACACAGCCTGAAGCGCTATGTATAATGAGTAGACACCTGTGCGTTGCAAAGCGGACTGCAGCGTGAGAGAGCTTGCAGGGTTATGTATAATGAGTGTACTCTTGTGCGCTCCATAGCGGACTGCAGCGCTATGCATAATGAGTATACACCTGTGCGCTGCAAAGCGGCCTGCAGCGTGAGATAGCCTGCAGTGTTATGTATAATGAGTATACACCTGTGCGCTGCAAAGCGGCCTGCGGCGTGAGACAGCCTGCAGCGTTATGTATAATGAGTATACACCTGTGCGCTCCATAGTGGACTGCAGTGTGAGACAGCCTACAACGCTACGTATAATGAGTATACACCAGTGCGCTGCATAGCGGCTTGCGGCGTGACACAGCCTGCAGTGTTATGTATAATGAGTATACACCTGTGCGCTCCATAGAGGAGTACAGCGTGACACAGCCTGCAGCATTATGTATAATGACTATACACCTGTACGCTCCATAGCGGCCTGCGCCGTGAGACAGCCTGCAGCGTTGTATTAATGAGTATACACCTGTACGTTCCATAGCGACCTGCAGCGCAAGAGAGCCTGCAGCGTTATGTATAATGAGTAGACACCTGTGGGCTCCATAGCGGCCTGCGGCCTGAGATAGCCTGCAGCGTTATGTATAATGACTATACACCTGTACGCTCCATAGCGGCCTGCGCCGTGAGACAGCCTGCAGCGTTATGTATAATGAGTATACACTTGTACGTTGCATAGCGGCCTGCAGCGTGAGACAGCCTGCAGCGTTATGTATAATGAGTAGACACCTGTGCGCTCCATAGCGGACTGCAGCGTGAGACAGCCTGCAGCGTTATGGTAATGAGTATACACCTGTACGTTGCATAGCGGCCTGCAGCGTGAGACAGCCTGCAGCGTTATGTATAATGAGTAGACACCTGTGCGCTCCATAGCGGACTACAGCGTGAGACAGCCTGCAGCGTTATGGTAATGAGTATACACCTATACGTTCCATAGCGGCCTGCAGCGTGAGACAGCCTGCAGCGTTATGTATAATGAGTATACACCTGTACGCTCCATAGCGTCCTGCGGCGTGAGACAGCCTGCAGCGTTATGTATATTGAGTAGACACCTGTGCGCTGCAAAGCGGCTTGCGGGCTGAGATAGCCTGCAGCGCTATGTATAATGAGGATACAACTGTACGCTCCATAGCGGCCTGCGCCTTGAGACAGCCTGCAGCATTATGTATAATGACTATACACCTGTACGCTCCATAGCGGCCTGCGCCGTGAGACAGCCTGCAGCGTTATGTATAATGAGTATACACTTGTACACTCCATAGCGGCCTGCGGCGCGAGACAGCCTGCAGCGTTATGTATAATGAGTAGACACCTGTGCGCTGCAAAGCGGCCTACGGCGTGAGATAGCCTGCAGGGCTATGTATAATGAGTAGACACCTGTGCGCTGCTAAGCGGCCTGTAGCGTGAGACAGCCTGCAGCGTTGTATTAATGAGTATACGCCTGTACGTTCCATAGCGGCCTGCAGCGCGAGACAGCCTGCAGCGTTATGTATAATGACTATACACCTGTACGCTCCATAGCGGCCTGCGCCGTGAGACACCCTGCAGCGTTATGTATAATGAGTATACACCTGTACGCTCCATAGCGGCCTGCGGCGTGAGACAGCCTGCAGCGTTGTATTAATGAGTATACGCCTGTACGTTCCATAGCGACCTGCAGCGCAAGAGAGCCTGCAGCGTTATGTATAATGAGTAGACACCTGTGCGCTCCATATCGGCCTGCTGTATGAGACAGCCTGCAGCGCTATGTATAATGAGTATACACCTGTGCTCTGCAAAGCGGCCTGCGGCGTGAGACAGCCTGCAGCGTTATGTATAATGAGTAGACCCCTGTGTGCTGCAAAGCGGCCTGCGGCGTGAGACAACCTGCATCGTTGTATTAATGAGTATACGCCTGTACGTTCCATAGCGGCCTGCAGCGCGAGACAGCATGCAGCGTTATGTATAATGAGTAGACACCTGTGCGCTGCAAAGCGGCCTGCAGCGTGAGATAGCCTGCAGCGTTATGTATAATGAGTATACACCTGTGCGCTCCATAGCGGACTGCGGCGTGACACAGCCTGAAGCGCTATGTATAATGAGTAGACACCTGTGCGTTGCAAAGCGGACTGCAGCGTGAGAGAGCTTGCAGGGTTATGTATAATGAGTGTACTCTTGTGCGCTCCATAGCGGACTGCAGCGCTATGCATAATGAGTATACACCTGTGCGCTGCAAAGCGGCCTGCAGCGTGAGATAGCCTGCAGTGTTATGTATAATGAGTATACACCTGTGCGCTGCAAAGCGGCCTGCGGCGTGAGACAGCCTGCAGCGTTATGTTTAATGAGTATACACCTGTGCGCTCCATAGTGGACTGCAGTGTGAGACAGCCTACAACGCTATGTATAATGAGTATACACCAGTGCGCTGCATAGCGGCTTGCGGCGTGACACAGCCTGCAGTGTTATGTATAATGAGTATACACCTGTGCGCTCCATAGAGGAGTACAGCGTGACACAGCCTGCAGCATTATGTATAATGACTATACACCTGTACGCTCCATAGCGGCCTGCGCCGTGAGACACCCTGCAGCGTTATGTATAATGAGTATACACCTGTACGCTCCATAGCGGCCTGCGGCGTGAGACAACCTGCAGCGTTGTATTAATGAGTATACGCCTGTACGTTCCATAGCGACCTGCAGCGCAAGAGAGCCTGCAGCGTTATGTATAATGAGTAGACACCTGTGGGCTCCATAGCGGCCTGCGGCCTGAGATAGCCTGCAGCGTTATGTATAATGACTATACACCTGTACGCTCCATAGCGGCCTGCGCCGTGAGACAGCCTGCAGCGTTATGTATAATGAGTATACACTTGTACGTTGCATAGCGGCCTGCAGCGTGAGACAGCCTGCAGCGTTATGTATAATGAGTAGACACCTGTGCGCTCCATAGCGGACTGCAGCGTGAGACAGCCTGCAGCGTTATGGTAATGAGTATACACCTATACGTTCCATAGCGGCCTGCAGCGTGAGACAGCCTGCAGAGTTATGTATAATGAGTATACACCTGTACGCTCCATAGCGTCCTGCGGCGTGAGACAGCCTGCATCGTTATGTATATTGAGTAGACACCTGTGTGCTGCAAAGCGGCCTGCAGCGTGAGACAGCCTGCAGCGCTATGTATAATGAATATACACCTGTGCGCTGCAAAGCGGCCTGCAGCGTGAGACAGCCTGCAGCGTTATGTATAATGAGTATACACCTGGGCGCTCGATAGCGGACTGCAGCGTGAGACAGCCTGCAGCGTTATGTATAATGAGCAGATACCTGTACGCTCCATATCGGCCTGCTGCGTGAGACAGCCTGCAGCGTTATGTATAATGAGTATACTGTTGTGCGCTCCATAGCGGACTGCAGCGCTATGTATAATGAGTAGACACCTGTGCGCTGCAAAGCGGCCTGCAGCGTGACACAGCCTGAAGCGCTATGTATAATGAGTAGACACCTGTGCGTTGCAAAGCGGACTGCAGCGTGAGAGAGCCTGCAGGGTTATGTATAATGAGTGTACTCTTGTGCGCTCCATAGCGGACTGCAGCGCTATGCATAATGAGTATACACCTGTGCGCTGCAAAGCGGCCTGCAGCGTGAGATAGCCTGCAGTGTTATGTATAATGAGTATACACCTGTGCGCTGCAAAGCGGCCTGCGGCGTGAGACAGCCTGCAGCGTTATGTATAATGAGTATACACCTGTGCGCTCCATAGTGGACTGCAGTGTGAGACAGCCTACAGCGCTATGTATAATGAGTATACACCTGTGCGCTGCATAGCGGCTTGCGGCGTGACACAGCCTGCAGTGTTATGTATAATGAGTATACACCTGTGCGCTCCATAGAGGAGTACAGCGTGACACAGCCTGCAGCATTATGTATAATGACTATACACCTGTACGCTCCATAGCGGCCTGCGCCGTGAGACACCCTGCAGCGTTATGTATAATGAGTATACACCTGTACGCTCCATAGCGGCCTGCGGCGTGAGACAACCTGCAGCGTTGTATTAATGAGTATACGCCTGTACGTTCCATAGCGACCTGCAGCGCAAGAGAGCCTGCAGCGTTATGTATAATGAGTAGACACCTGTGGGCTCCATAGCGGCCTGCGGCCTGAGATAGCCTGCAGCGTTATGTATAATGACTATACACCTGTACGCTCCATAGCGGCCTGCGCCGTGAGACAGCCTGCAGCGTTATGTATAATGAGTATACACTTGTACGTTGCATAGCGGCCTGCAGCGTGAGACAGCCTGCAGCGTTATGTATAATGAGTAGACACCTGTGCGCTCCATAGCGGACTGCAGCGTGAGACAGCCTGCAGCGTTATGGTAATGAGTATACACCTATACGTTCCATAGCGGCCTGCAGCGTGAGACAGCCTGCAGAGTTATGTATAATGAGTATACACCTGTACGCTCCATAGCGTCCTGCGGCGTGAGACAGCCTGCATCATTATGTATATTGAGTAGACACCTGTGCGCTGCAAAGCGGCCTGCAGCGTGAGACAGCCTGCAGCGCTATGTATAATGAATATACACCTGTGCGCTGCAAAGCGGCCTGCAGCGTGAGACAGCCTGCAGCGTTATGTATAATGAGTATACACCTGGGCGCTCGATAGCGGACTGCAGCGTGAGACAGCCTGCAGCGTTATGTATAATGAGCAGATACCTGTACGCTCCATATCGGCCTGCTGCGTGAGACAGCCTGCAGCGTTATGTATAATGAGTATACTGTTGTGCGCTCCATAGCGGACTGCAGCGCTATGTATAATGAGTAGACACCTGTGCGCTGCAAAGCGGCCTGCAGCGTGACACAGCCTGAAGCGCTATGTATAATGAGTAGACACCTGTGCGTTGCAAAGCGGACTGCAGCGTGAGAGAGCCTGCAAGGTTATGTATAATGAGTGTACTCTTGTGCGCTCCATAGCGGACTGCAGCGCTATGCATAATGAGTATACACCTGTGCGCTGCAAAGCGGCCTGCAGCGTGAGATAGCCTGCAGTGTTATGTATAATGAGTATACACCTGTGCGCTGCAAAGCGGCCTGCGGCGTGAGACAGCCTGCAGCGTTATGTATAATGAGTATACACCTGTGCGCTCCATAGTGGACTGCAGTGTGAGACCGCCTACAGCGCTATGTATAATGAGTATACACCAGTGCGCTGCATAGCGGCTTGCGGCGTGACACAGCCTGCAGTGTTATGTATAATGAGTATACACCTGTGCGCTCCATAGAGGAGTACAGCGTGACACAGCCTGCAGCATTATGTATAATGACTATACACCTGTACGCTCCATAGCGGCCTGCGCCGTGAGACACCCTGCAGCGTTATGTATAATGAGTATACACCTGTATGCTCCATAGCGGCCTGCGGCGTGAGACAGCCTGCAGCGTTGTATTAATGAGTATACGCCTGTACGTTCCATAGCGACCTGCAGCGCAAGAGAGCCTGCAGCGTTATGTATAATGAGTAGACACCTGTGGGCTCCATAGCGGCCTGCGGCCTGAGATAGCCTGCAGGGTTATGTATAATGACTATACACCTGTACGCTCCATAGCGGCCTGCGCCGTGAGACAGCCTGCAGCGTTATGTATAATGAGTATACACTTGTACGTTGCATAGCGGCCTGCAGCGTGAGACAGCCTGCAGCGTTATGTATAATGAGTAGACACCTGTGCGCTCCATAGCGGACTGCAGCATGAGACACCCTGCAGCGTTATGGTAATGAGTATACACCTGTACGTTGCATAGCGGCCTGCAGCGTGAGACAGCCTGCAGCGTTATGTATAATGAGTAGACACCTGTGCGCTCCATAGCGGACTACAGCGTGAGACAGCCTGCAGCGTTATGGTAATGAGTATACACCTATACGTTCCATAGCGGCCTGCAGCGTGAGACAGCCTGCAGCGTTATGTATAATGAGTATACACCTGTACGCTCCATAGCGTCCTGCGGCGTGAGACAGCCTGCAGCGTTATGTATATTGAGTAGACACCTGTGCGCTGCAAAGCGGCTTGCGGCCTGAGATAGCCTGCAGCGCTATGTATAATGAGGGTACAACTGTACGCTCCATAGCGGCCTGCGCCTTGAGACAGCCTGCAGCATTATGTATAATGACTATACACCTGTACGCTCCATAGCGGACTGCGCCGTGAGACAGCCTGCAGCGTTATGTATAATGAGTATACACTTGTACACTCCATAGCGGCCTGCGGCGCGAGACAGCCTGCAGCGTTATGTATAATGAGTAGACACCTGTGCGCTGCAAAGCGGCCTACGGCGTGAGATAGCCTGCAGGGCTATGTATAATGAGTAGACACCTGTGCGCTGCAAAGCGGCCTGCCGCGTGAGATAGCCTGCAGCGCTATGTATAATGAGTATACTCTTGTGCGCTCCATAGCGGACTGCAGCGTGAGACAGCCTGCGGCGTTATGTATGAGTATACACCTGTGCGCTCCATAGCGGCCTGCGGCGTCAGACAGCCTGCAGCGCTATGTATAATGAGTATACTCTTGTGCGCTCCATAGCGGACTGCAGCGTTATGTATGATGAGTAGACACCTGTGCGCTCCATAGCGGACTGCAGCGTGAGACAGCCTGCAGCGTTATGTATAATGAGTATACATCTGTGCACTCCATAGCGGACTGCAGCGTGATACAGTCTGCAGTGTTATGTATAATGAGTATACACCTGTGCGCTCCATAGCGGACTGCAGCATGAGACAGCCTGCAGTGCTATGTATAATCAGTATACACCTCTGCGCTGCAAAGCGGCCTGCAGAATGAGATAGCCTGCAGCGCTATGTATAATGAGTAGACACCTGTACGCTCCATATCGGCCTGTGGCGTGAGACAGCCTGCAGCGTTATGTATAATGAGTATACACCTCTGCCCTCCATAGCGGACTGCAGCATGAGACAGCCTGCAGCGCTATGTATAATGAGTATACACCTGTGCGCTGCAAAGCGGCCTGCAGCGTGAGACAGCCTGCAGCATTATGTATAATGAGTATACACCTGTGCGCTCCATAGCGGACTGCAGCGTGAGACAGCCTGCAGCGTTATGTATAATGAGTATACACCTGTGCGCTCCATAGCGGACTGCAGCATGAGACAGCCTGCAGCGCTATATATAATGAGTATATACCTGTGCGCTGCAAAGCGGCCTGCACCATGATACAGCCTGCAGCGTTATGTATAACGAGTATACTGTTGCGCGCTCCATAGCGGACTGCAGCGCTATGTATAATGAGTAGACACCTGTTTGCTGCAAAGCGGACTGCGGCGTGAGACAGCCTGCAGCGTTATGTATAATGAGGATACACCTGTACGCTCCATAGCGGCCTGCTGCATGAGACAGCCTGCAGCGTTATGTATAATGAGTATACACCTGTGCGCTCCATAGTGGACTTCAGTGTGAGACAGCCTACAGCGCTATGTATAATGAGTATACACCAGTGCGCTGCATACCAGCTTGCGGCGTAACACAGCCTGCAGCGTTATGTATAATGAGTATACACCAGTACGCTCCATAGCGGCCTGCGGCGTGAGACAGCCTGCAGCGTTATGTATAATGAGTAGACCCCTGTGCGCTGCAAAGCGGCTTGCGGCGTGAGACAGCCTGCAGCGTTGTATTAATGAGTATACGCCTGTACGTTCCATAGCGGCCTGCAGCGCCAGACAGCCTGCAGCGTTATGTATAATGAGTAGACACTTGTGCGCTGCAAAGCGGCCTGCGGCGTGAGACAGCCTGCAGGGCTATGTATAATGAGTAGACCCCTGTGCGCTGCAAAGCGGCCTGCGGCGTGAGACAGCCTGCAACGTTGTATTAATGAGTATACGCCTGTACGTTCCATAGCGGCCTGCAGTGCGAGACAGCCTGCAGCGTTATGTATAATGAGTAGATACCTGTACGCTCCATATCGGCCTGCTGCGTGAGACAGCCTGCAGCGTTATGTAAAATGAGTATACTGTTGTGCGGTCCATAGCGGACTGCAGCGCTATTTATAATGAGTAGACACCTGTGCGCTGCAAAGCGGACTGCAGCGTGAGACAGCCTGCAGCGTTATGTATAATGAGTATACACCTATTCGCTCCATAGAGTCCTGCGGTGTGAGACAGCCTGCAGCGTTATGTATAATGAATAGACACCTGTGCGCTGAAAAGCGGCTTGCGGCATGAGATAGCCTGCAGCGTTATGTATGAGTATACACTTCTACGATCCATAGCGGCCTGCGGCATGAGACAGCGTGCAGCGTTATGTATAATGAGTATACACCTGTACGCTCCATAGCGGCCTGCGGCGTGAGACAGTCTTCAGCGTTATGTATAATGAGTAGACAACTGTGTGCTGCAAAGCGGCCTGCGGCGTGAGACAGCCTGCAGCGCTATGTATAATGAATATACACCTGTGCGCTGCAAAGCGGCCTGCAGCGTGAGACAGCCTGCAGCGTTATGTATAATGAGTATACACCTGGGCGCTCGATAGCGGACTGCAGCGTGAGACAGCCTGCAGCGTTATGTATAATGAGCAGATACCTGTACGCTCCATATAGGCCTGCTGCGTGAGACAGCCTGCAGCGTTATGTATAATGAGTATACTGTTGTGCGCTCCATAGCGGACTGCAGCGCTATGTATAATGAGTAGACCCCTGTGCGCTGCAAAGCGGCCTGCAGCGTGAGACAGCCTGCAGCGTTGTATTAATGAGTATACGCCTGTACGTTCCATAGCGGCCTGCAGCGCGAGACAGCCTGCAGCGTTATGTATAATGACTATACACCTGTACGCTCCATAGCGGCCTGCGCCGTGAGACACCCTGCAGCGTTATGTATAATGAGTATACACCTGTACGCTCCATAGCGGCCTGCGGCGTGAGACAGCCTGCAGCGTTGTATTAATGAGTATACGCCTGTACGTTCCATAGCGACCTGCAGCGCAAGAGAGCCTGCAGCGTTATGTATAATGAGTAGACACCTGTGCGCTCCATATCGGCCTGCTGTATGAGACAGCCTGCAGCGCTATGTATAATGAGTATACACCTGTGCTCTGCAAAGCGGCCTGCGGCGTGAGACAGCCTGCAGCGTTATGTATAATGAGTAGACCCCTGTGTGCTGCAAAGCGGCCTGCGGCGTGAGACAACCTGCATCGTTGTATTAATGAGTATACGCCTGTACGTTCCATAGCGGCCTGCAGCGCGAGACAGCATGCAGCGTTATGTATAATGAGTAGACACCTGTGCGCTGCAAAGCGGCCTGCAGCGTGAGATAGCCTGCAGCGTTATGTATAATGAGTATACACCTGTGCGCTCCATAGCGGACTGCGGCGTGACACAGCCTGAAGCGCTATGTATAATGAGTAGACACCTGTGCGTTGCAAAGCGGACTGCAGCGTGAGAGAGCTTGCAGGGTTATGTATAATGAGTGTACTCTTGTGCGCTCCATAGCGGACTGCAGCGCTATGCATAATGAGTATACACCTGTGCGCTGCAAAGCGGCCTGCAGCGTGAGATAGCCTGCAGTGTTATGTATAATGAGTATACACCTGTGCGCTGCAAAGCGGCCTGCGGCGTGAGACAGCCTGCAGCGTTATGTTTAATGAGTATACACCTGTGCGCTCCATAGTGGACTGCAGTGTGAGACAGCCTACAACGCTATGTATAATGAGTATACACCAGTGCGCTGCATAGCGGCTTGCGGCGTGACACAGCCTGCAGTGTTATGTATAATGAGTATACACCTGTGCGCTCCATAGAGGAGTACAGCGTGACACAGCCTGCAGCATTATGTATAATGACTATACACCTGTACGCTCCATAGCGGCCTGCGCCGTGAGACACCCTGCAGCGTTATGTATAATGAGTATACACCTGTACGCTCCATAGCGGCCTGCGGCGTGAGACAACCTGCAGCGTTGTATTAATGAGTATACGCCTGTACGTTCCATAGCGACCTGCAGCGCAAGAGAGCCTGCAGCGTTATGTATAATGAGTAGACACCTGTGGGCTCCATAGCGGCCTGCGGCCTGAGATAGCCTGCAGCGTTATGTATAATGACTATACACCTGTACGCTCCATAGCGGCCTGCGCCGTGAGACAGCCTGCAGCGTTATGTATAATGAGTATACACTTGTACGTTGCATAGCGGCCTGCAGCGTGAGACAGCCTGCAGCGTTATGTATAATGAGTAGACACCTGTGCGCTCCATAGCGGACTGCAGCGTGAGACAGCCTGCAGCGTTATGGTAATGAGTATACACCTATACGTTCCATAGCGGCCTGCAGCGTGAGACAGCCTGCAGAGTTATGTATAATGAGTATACACCTGTACGCTCCATAGCGTCCTGCGGCGTGAGACAGCCTGCATCGTTATGTATATTGAGTAGACACCTGTGTGCTGCAAAGCGGCCTGCAGCGTGAGACAGCCTGCAGCGCTATGTATAATGAATATACACCTGTGCGCTGCAAAGCGGCCTGCAGCGTGAGACAGCCTGCAGCGTTATGTATAATGAGTATACACCTGGGCGCTCGATAGCGGACTGCAGCGTGAGACAGCCTGCAGCGTTATGTATAATGAGCAGATACCTGTACGCTCCATATCGGCCTGCTGCGTGAGACAGCCTGCAGCGTTATGTATAATGAGTATACTGTTGTGCGCTCCATAGCGGACTGCAGCGCTATGTATAATGAGTAGACACCTGTGCGCTGCAAAGCGGCCTGCAGCGTGACACAGCCTGAAGCGCTATGTATAATGAGTAGACACCTGTGCGTTGCAAAGCGGACTGCAGCGTGAGAGAGCCTGCAGGGTTATGTATAATGAGTGTACTCTTGTGCGCTCCATAGCGGACTGCAGCGCTATGCATAATGAGTATACACCTGTGCGCTGCAAAGCGGCCTGCAGCGTGAGATAGCCTGCAGTGTTATGTATAATGAGTATACACCTGTGCGCTGCAAAGCGGCCTGCGGCGTGAGACAGCCTGCAGCGTTATGTATAATGAGTATACACCTGTGCGCTCCATAGTGGACTGCAGTGTGAGACAGCCTACAGCGCTATGTATAATGAGTATACACCTGTGCGCTGCATAGCGGCTTGCGGCGTGACACAGCCTGCAGTGTTATGTATAATGAGTATACACCTGTGCGCTCCATAGAGGAGTACAGCGTGACACAGCCTGCAGCATTATGTATAATGACTATACACCTGTACGCTCCATAGCGGCCTGCGCCGTGAGACACCCTGCAGCGTTATGTATAATGAGTATACACCTGTACGCTCCATAGCGGCCTGCGGCGTGAGACAACCTGCAGCGTTGTATTAATGAGTATACGCCTGTACGTTCCATAGCGACCTGCAGCGCAAGAGAGCCTGCAGCGTTATGTATAATGAGTAGACACCTGTGGGCTCCATAGCGGCCTGCGGCCTGAGATAGCCTGCAGCGTTATGTATAATGACTATACACCTGTACGCTCCATAGCGGCCTGCGCCGTGAGACAGCCTGCAGCGTTATGTATAATGAGTATACACTTGTACGTTGCATAGCGGCCTGCAGCGTGAGACAGCCTGCAGCGTTATGTATAATGAGTAGACACCTGTGCGCTCCATAGCGGACTGCAGCGTGAGACAGCCTGCAGCGTTATGGTAATGAGTATACACCTATACGTTCCATAGCGGCCTGCAGCGTGAGACAGCCTGCAGAGTTATGTATAATGAGTATACACCTGTACGCTCCATAGCGTCCTGCGGCGTGAGACAGCCTGCATCATTATGTATATTGAGTAGACACCTGTGCGCTGCAAAGCGGCCTGCAGCGTGAGACAGCCTGCAGCGCTATGTATAATGAATATACACCTGTGCGCTGCAAAGCGGCCTGCAGCGTGAGACAGCCTGCAGCGTTATGTATAATGAGTATACACCTGGGCGCTCGATAGCGGACTGCAGCGTGAGACAGCCTGCAGCGTTATGTATAATGAGCAGATACCTGTACGCTCCATATCGGCCTGCTGCGTGAGACAGCCTGCAGCGTTATGTATAATGAGTATACTGTTGTGCGCTCCATAGCGGACTGCAGCGCTATGTATAATGAGTAGACACCTGTGCGCTGCAAAGCGGCCTGCAGCGTGACACAGCCTGAAGCGCTATGTATAATGAGTAGACACCTGTGCGTTGCAAAGCGGACTGCAGCGTGAGAGAGCCTGCAAGGTTATGTATAATGAGTGTACTCTTGTGCGCTCCATAGCGGACTGCAGCGCTATGCATAATGAGTATACACCTGTGCGCTGCAAAGCGGCCTGCAGCGTGAGATAGCCTGCAGTGTTATGTATAATGAGTATACACCTGTGCGCTGCAAAGCGGCCTGCGGCGTGAGACAGCCTGCAGCGTTATGTATAATGAGTATACACCTGTGCGCTCCATAGTGGACTGCAGTGTGAGACCGCCTACAGCGCTATGTATAATGAGTATACACCAGTGCGCTGCATAGCGGCTTGCGGCGTGACACAGCCTGCAGTGTTATGTATAATGAGTATACACCTGTGCGCTCCATAGAGGAGTACAGCGTGACACAGCCTGCAGCATTATGTATAATGACTATACACCTGTACGCTCCATAGCGGCCTGCGCCGTGAGACACCCTGCAGCGTTATGTATAATGAGTATACACCTGTATGCTCCATAGCGGCCTGCGGCGTGAGACAGCCTGCAGCGTTGTATTAATGAGTATACGCCTGTACGTTCCATAGCGACCTGCAGCGCAAGAGAGCCTGCAGCGTTATGTATAATGAGTAGACACCTGTGGGCTCCATAGCGGCCTGCGGCCTGAGATAGCCTGCAGGGTTATGTATAATGACTATACACCTGTACGCTCCATAGCGGCCTGCGCCGTGAGACAGCCTGCAGCGTTATGTATAATGAGTATACACTTGTACGTTGCATAGCGGCCTGCAGCGTGAGACAGCCTGCAGCGTTATGTATAATGAGTAGACACCTGTGCGCTCCATAGCGGACTGCAGCATGAGACACCCTGCAGCGTTATGGTAATGAGTATACACCTGTACGTTGCATAGCGGCCTGCAGCGTGAGACAGCCTGCAGCGTTATGTATAATGAGTAGACACCTGTGCGCTCCATAGCGGACTACAGCGTGAGACAGCCTGCAGCGTTATGGTAATGAGTATACACCTATACGTTCCATAGCGGCCTGCAGCGTGAGACAGCCTGCAGCGTTATGTATAATGAGTATACACCTGTACGCTCCATAGCGTCCTGCGGCGTGAGACAGCCTGCAGCGTTATGTATATTGAGTAGACACCTGTGCGCTGCAAAGCGGCTTGCGGCCTGAGATAGCCTGCAGCGCTATGTATAATGAGGGTACAACTGTACGCTCCATAGCGGCCTGCGCCTTGAGACAGCCTGCAGCATTATGTATAATGACTATACACCTGTACGCTCCATAGCGGACTGCGCCGTGAGACAGCCTGCAGCGTTATGTATAATGAGTATACACTTGTACACTCCATAGCGGCCTGCGGCGCGAGACAGCCTGCAGCGTTATGTATAATGAGTAGACACCTGTGCGCTGCAAAGCGGCCTACGGCGTGAGATAGCCTGCAGGGCTATGTATAATGAGTAGACACCTGTGCGCTGCAAAGCGGCCTGCCGCGTGAGATAGCCTGCAGCGCTATGTATAATGAGTATACTCTTGTGCGCTCCATAGCGGACTGCAGCGTGAGACAGCCTGCGGCGTTATGTATGAGTATACACCTGTGCGCTCCATAGCGGCCTGCGGCGTCAGACAGCCTGCAGCGCTATGTATAATGAGTATACTCTTGTGCGCTCCATAGCGGACTGCAGCGTTATGTATGATGAGTAGACACCTGTGCGCTCCATAGCGGACTGCAGCGTGAGACAGCCTGCAGCGTTATGTATAATGAGTATACATCTGTGCACTCCATAGCGGACTGCAGCGTGATACAGTCTGCAGTGTTATGTATAATGAGTATACACCTGTGCGCTCCATAGCGGACTGCAGCATGAGACAGCCTGCAGTGCTATGTATAATCAGTATACACCTCTGCGCTGCAAAGCGGCCTGCAGAATGAGATAGCCTGCAGCGCTATGTATAATGAGTAGACACCTGTACGCTCCATATCGGCCTGTGGCGTGAGACAGCCTGCAGCGTTATGTATAATGAGTATACACCTCTGCCCTCCATAGCGGACTGCAGCATGAGACAGCCTGCAGCGCTATGTATAATGAGTATACACCTGTGCGCTGCAAAGCGGCCTGCAGCGTGAGACAGCCTGCAGCATTATGTATAATGAGTATACACCTGTGCGCTCCATAGCGGACTGCAGCGTGAGACAGCCTGCAGCGTTATGTATAATGAGTATACACCTGTGCGCTCCATAGCGGACTGCAGCATGAGACAGCCTGCAGCGCTATATATAATGAGTATATACCTGTGCGCTGCAAAGCGGCCTGCACCATGATACAGCCTGCAGCGTTATGTATAACGAGTATACTGTTGCGCGCTCCATAGCGGACTGCAGCGCTATGTATAATGAGTAGACACCTGTTTGCTGCAAAGCGGACTGCGGCGTGAGACAGCCTGCAGCGTTATGTATAATGAGGATACACCTGTACGCTCCATAGCGGCCTGCTGCATGAGACAGCCTGCAGCGTTATGTATAATGAGTATACACCTGTGCGCTCCATAGTGGACTTCAGTGTGAGACAGCCTACAGCGCTATGTATAATGAGTATACACCAGTGCGCTGCATACCAGCTTGCGGCGTAACACAGCCTGCAGCGTTATGTATAATGAGTATACACCAGTACGCTCCATAGCGGCCTGCGGCGTGAGACAGCCTGCAGCGTTATGTATAATGAGTAGACCCCTGTGCGCTGCAAAGCGGCTTGCGGCGTGAGACAGCCTGCAGCGTTGTATTAATGAGTATACGCCTGTACGTTCCATAGCGGCCTGCAGCGCCAGACAGCCTGCAGCGTTATGTATAATGAGTAGACACTTGTGCGCTGCAAAGCGGCCTGCGGCGTGAGACAGCCTGCAGGGCTATGTATAATGAGTAGACCCCTGTGCGCTGCAAAGCGGCCTGCGGCGTGAGACAGCCTGCAACGTTGTATTAATGAGTATACGCCTGTACGTTCCATAGCGGCCTGCAGTGCGAGACAGCCTGCAGCGTTATGTATAATGAGTAGATACCTGTACGCTCCATATCGGCCTGCTGCGTGAGACAGCCTGCAGCGTTATGTAAAATGAGTATACTGTTGTGCGGTCCATAGCGGACTGCAGCGCTATTTATAATGAGTAGACACCTGTGCGCTGCAAAGCGGACTGCAGCGTGAGACAGCCTGCAGCGTTATGTATAATGAGTATACACCTATTCGCTCCATAGAGTCCTGCGGTGTGAGACAGCCTGCAGCGTTATGTATAATGAATAGACACCTGTGCGCTGAAAAGCGGCTTGCGGCATGAGATAGCCTGCAGCGTTATGTATGAGTATACACTTCTACGATCCATAGCGGCCTGCGGCATGAGACAGCGTGCAGCGTTATGTATAATGAGTATACACCTGTACGCTCCATAGCGGCCTGCGGCGTGAGACAGTCTTCAGCGTTATGTATAATGAGTAGACAACTGTGTGCTGCAAAGCGGCCTGCGGCGTGAGACAGCCTGCAGCGCTATGTATAATGAATATACACCTGTGCGCTGCAAAGCGGCCTGCAGCGTGAGACAGCCTGCAGCGTTATGTATAATGAGTATACACCTGGGCGCTCGATAGCGGACTGCAGCGTGAGACAGCCTGCAGCGTTATGTATAATGAGCAGATACCTGTACGCTCCATATAGGCCTGCTGCGTGAGACAGCCTGCAGCGTTATGTATAATGAGTATACTGTTGTGCGCTCCATAGCGGACTGCAGCGCTATGTATAATGAGTAGACCCCTGTGCGCTGCAAAGCGGCCTGCAGCGTGAGACAGCCTGCAGCGTTATGTATAATGAGTATACACCTGTGCGCTCCATAGCGGACTGCAGCCTGAGACAGCCTGCAGCGCTATGTATAATGAGTATACACCTGTGCGCTGCAAAGCGGCCTGCAGCGTAAGACAGCCTGCAGCATTATGTATAATGAGTATACACCTGTGCGCTCCATAGCGGACTGCAGCGTGAGACAGCCTGCAGAGTTATGTATAATGAGTATACACCTGTGCGCTCCATAGCGGACTGCAGCATGAGACAGCCTGCAGCGCTATATATAATGAGTATACACCTGTGCGCTCCATAGTGGACTGCAGTGTGAGACAGCCTACAGCGCTATGTATAATGAGTATACACCAGTGCGCTGCATAGCGGCTTGCGGCGTAACACAGCCTGCAGCGTTATGTATAATGAGTATACACCAGTACGCTCCATAGCGGCCTGCGGCGTGAGACAGCCTGCAGCGTTATGTATAATGAGTAGACCCCTGTGCGCTGCAAAGCGGCTTGCGGCGTGAGACAGCCTGCAGCGTTGTATTAATGAGTATACGCCTGTACGTTCCATAGCGGCCTGCAGCGCCAGACAGCCTGCAGCGTTATGTATAATGAGTAGACACTTGTGCGCTGCAAAGCGGCCTGCGGCGTGAGACAGCCTGCAGGGCTATGTATAATGAGTAGACCCCTGTGCGCTGCAAAGCGGCCTGCGGCGTGAGACAGCCTGCAACGTTGTATTAATGAGTATACGCCTGTACGTTCCATAGCGGCCTGCAGTGCGAGACAGCCTGCAGAGTTATGTATAATGAGTAGATACCTGTACGCTCCATATCGGCCTGCTGCGTGAGACAGCCTGCAGCGTTATGTAAAATGAGTATACTGTTGTGCGGTCCATAGCGGACTGCAGCGCTATTTATAATGAGTAGACACCTGTGCGCTGCAAAGCGGACTGCAGCGTGAGACAGCCTGCAGCGTTATGTATAATGAGTATACACCTATTCGCTCCATAAAGTCCTGCGGTGTGAGACAGCCTGCAGCGTTTTGTATAATGAATAGACACCTGTGCGCTGAAAAGCGGCTTGCGGCATGAGATAGCCTGCAGCGTTATGTATGAGTATACACTTCTACGATCCATAGCGGCCTGCGGCATGAGACAGCGTGCAGCGTTATGTATAATGAGTATACACCTGTACACTCCATAGCGGCCTGCGGCGTGAGACAGCCTGCAGCGTTGTATTAATGAGTATACGCCTGTACGTTCCATAGCGGCCTGCAGCGCCAGACAGCCTGCAGCGTTATGTATAATGAGTAGACACTTGTGCGCTGCAAAGCGGCCTGCGGCGTGAGACAGCCTGCAGGGCTATGTATAATGAGTAGACCCCTGTGCGCTGCAAAGCGGCCTGCGGCGTGAGACAGCCTGCAACGTTGTATTAATGAGTATACGCCTGTACGTTCCATAGCGGCCTGCAGTGCGAGACAGCCTGCAGAGTTATGTATAATGAGTAGATACCTGTACGCTCCATATCGGCCTGCTGCGTGAGACAGCCTGCAGCGTTATGTAAAATGAGTATACTGTTGTGCGGTCCATAGCGGACTGCAGCGCTATTTATAATGAGTAGACACCTGTGCGCTGCAAAGCGGACTGCAGCGTGAGACAGCCTGCAGCGTTATGTATAATGAGTATACACCTATTCGCTCCATAGAGTCCTGCGGTGTGAGACAGCCTGCAGCGTTATGTATAATGAATAGACACCTGTGCGCTGAAAAGCGGCTTGCGGCATGAGATAGCCTGCAGCGTTATGTATGAGTATACACTTCTACGATCCATAGCGGCCTGCGGCATGAGACAGCGTGCAGCGTTATGTATAATGAGTATACACCTGTACGCTCCATAGCGGCCTGCGGCGTGAGACAGCCTTCAGCGTTATGTATAATGAGTAGACAACTGTGTGCTGCAAAGCAGCCTGCGGCGTGAGACAGCCTGCAGCGCTATGTATAATGAATATACACCTGTGCGCTGCAAAGCGGCCTGCAGCGTGAGACAGCCTGCAGCGTTATGTATAATGAGTATACACCTGGGCGCTCGATAGCGGACTGCAGCGTGAGACAGCCTGCAGCGTTATGTATAATGAGCAGATACCTGTACGCTCCATATAGGCCTGCTGCGTGAGACAGCCTGCAGCGTTATGTATAATGAGTATACTGTTGTGCGCTCCATAGCGGACTGCAGCGCTATGTATAATGAGTAGACACCTGTGCGCTGCAAAGCGGCCTGCAGCGTGAGACAGCCTGCAGCGTTATGTATAATGAGTATACACCTGTGCGCTCCATAGCGGACTGCAGCCTGAGACAGCCTGCAGCGCTATGTATAATGAGTATACACCTGTGCGCTGCAAAGCGGCCTGCAGCGTAAGACAGCCTGCAGCATTATGTATAATGAGTATACACCTGTGCGCTCCATAGCGGACTGCAGCTTGAGACAGCCTGCAGAGTTATGTATAATGAGTATACACCTGTGCGCTCCATAGCGGACTGCAGCATGAGACAGCCTGCAGCGCTATATATAATGAGTATATACCTGTGCGCTGCAAAGCGGCCTGCAGCATGAGACAGCCTGCAGCGTTATGCATAATGAGTATACACCTGTGCGCTCCGTAGCGGCCTGCTGCATCAGACAGCCTGCAGCGTTATGTATAATGAGTATACACCTGTGCGCTCCATAGTGGACTGCAGTGTGAGACAGCCTACAGCGCTATGTATAATGAGTATACACCAGTGCGGTGCAAAGCGGCTTGCGGCGTGACACAGCCTGCAGTGTTATGTATAATGAGTATACACCTGTACGCTCCATAGCGGCCTGCGGCGTGAGACAGCCTTCAGCGATATGTATAATGAGTATACACCAGTGCGGTGCAAAGCGGCTTGCTGCGTGACACAGCCTGCAGCATTATGTATAATGACTATACACCTGTACGCTCCATAGCGGCCTGCGCCGTGAGACAGCCTGCAGCGTTATGTATAATGAGTATACACTTGTACGTTGCATAGCGGCCTGCAGCGTGAGACAGCCTGCAGCGTTATGTATAATGAGTAGACACCTGTGCGCTCCATAGCGGACTGCAGCGTGAGACAGCCTGCAGCGTTATGGTAATGAGTATACACCTGTACGTTGCATAGCGGCCTGCAGCGTGAGACAGCCTGCAGGGCTATGTATAATGAGTAGACACCTGTGCGCTGCTAAGCGGCCTGTAGCGTGAGACAGCCTGCAGCGTTGTATTAATGAGTATACGCCTGTACGTTCCATAGCGGCCTGCAGCGCGAGACAGCCTGCAGCGTTATGTATAATGAGTAGACACCTGTGCGCTGCAGAGCGGCCTGCGGCCTG
The DNA here is from genome assembly GCA_023362775.1 of Charina bottae. Lineage (NCBI taxonomy): Eukaryota > Metazoa > Chordata > Lepidosauria > Squamata > Charinaidae > Charina > Charina bottae. The sequence continues at coordinate 1,646,582 of JALMGJ010000067.1, forward strand.
AGATAGCCTGCAGCGCTATGTATAATGAGTATACTCTTGTGCGCTCCATAGCGGACTGCAGCGTTATGTATAATGAGTATACACCTGTGCGCTCCATAGCGGACTGCAGCGTGAGACAGCCTGCAGCGTTATGGTAATGAGTATACACCTGTACGTTGCATAGCGGCCTGCAGCGTGAGACAGCCTGCAGCGTTATGTATAATGAGTAGACACCTGTGCGCTCCATAGCGGACTGCAGCGTGAGACAGCCTGCAGCGCTATGTATAATGTGTAGACACCTGTGCGCTGCATAGCGGCTTGCGGCGTGACACAGCCTGCAGTGTTATGTATAATGAGTATACACCTGTGCGCTCCATAGTGGACTGCAGTGTGAGACAGCCTACAGCGCTATGTATAATGAGTATACACCAGTGCGCTGCATAGCGGCTTGCGGCGTGACACAGCCTGCAGTGTTATGTATAATGAGTATACACCTGTGCGCTCCATAGAGGAGTACAGCGTGACACAGCCTGCAGCATTATGTATAATGACTATACACCTGTACGCTCCATAGCGGCCTGCGCCGTGAGACACCCTGCAGCGTTATGTATAATGAGTATACACCTGTACGCTCCATAGCGGCCTGCGGCGTGAGACAGCCTGCAGCGTTGTATTAATGAGTATACGCCTGTACGTTCCATAGCGACCTGCAGCGCAAGAGAGCCTGCAGCGTTATGTATAATGAGTAGACACCTGTGGGCTCCATAGCGGCCTGCGGCCTGAGACAGCCTGCAGCGTTATGGTAATGAGTATACACCTGTACGTTGCATAGCGGCCTGCAGCGTGAGACAGCCTGCAGCGTTATGTATAATGAGTAGACACCTGTGCGCTCCATAGCGGACTGCAGCGTGAGACAGCCTGCAGCGTTATGGTAATGAGTATACACCTATACGTTCCATAGCGGCCTGCAGCGTGAGACAGCCTGCAGCGTTATGTATAATGAGTATACACCTGTACGCTCCATAGCGTCCTGCGGCGTGAGACAGCCTGCAGCGTTATGTATATTGAGTAGACACCTGTGCGCTGCAAAGCGGCTTGCGGCCTGAGATAGCCTGCAGCGCTATGTATAATGAGGATACAACTGTACGCTCCATAGCGGCCTGCGCCTTGAGACAGCCTGCAGCATTATGTATAATGACTATACACCTGTACGCTCCATAGCGGCCTGCGCCGTGAGACAGCCTGCAGCGTTATGTATAATGAGTATACACTTGTACACTCCATAGCGGCCTGCGGCGCGAGACAGCCTGCAGCGTTATGTATAATGAGTAGACACCTGTGCGCTGCAAAGTGGCCTACGGCGTGAGATAGCCTGCAGGGCTATGTATAATGAGTAGACACCTGTGCGCTGCTAAGCGGCCTGTAGCGTGAGACAGCCTGCAGCGTTATATTAAAGAGTATACGCCTGTACGTTCCATAGCGGCCTGCAGCGCGAGACAGCCTGCAGCGTTATGTATAATGAGTAGACACCTGTGCGCTGCAAAGCGGCCTGTGGCCTGAGATAGCCTGCAGCGCTATGTATAATGAGTATACTCTTGTGCGCTCCATAGCGGACTGCAGCGTTATGTATAATGAGTATACACCTGTGCGCTCCATAGCGGACTGCAGCGTGAGACAGCCTGCAGCGTTATGGTAATGAGTATACACCTGTACGTTGCATAGCGGCCTGCAGCGTGAGACAGCCTGCAGCGTTATGTATAATGAGTAGACACCTGTGCGCTCCATAGCGGACTGCAGCGTGAGACAGCCTGCAGCGCTATGTATAATGTGTAGACACCTGTGCGCTGCAAAGCGGCTTGCGGCGTGAGACAGCCTGCAGCGTTGTATTAATGAGTATACGCCTGTACGTTCCAGAGCGACCTGCAGCGCTAGAGAGCCTGCAGCGTTATGTATAATGAGTATACACCTGTACACTCCATAGCGGACTGCAGCGCTATGTATAATGAGTAGACACCTGTGCGTTGCAAAGCGGACTGCAGCGTGAGAGAGCCTGCAGCGTTATGTATGATGAGTATACTCTTGTGCGCTCCATAGCGGACTGCAGCGCTATGTATAATGAGTAGACACCTGTGCGCTGCAAAGCGGACTGCAGCGTGAGATGGCCTGCAGCGTTATGTATAATGAGTATAAACCTGTACGTTCCATACCGGTGTGCGGCGTGAGACAGCCTGCAGTGTTATGTATAATGAGTATACACCTGTACGCTCCATAGCGGCCTGCGGCGTGAGACAGCCTGCAGCGTTGTATTAATGAGTATACGCCTGTACATTCCATAGCGGCCTGCAGCGCGAGAGAGCCTGCAGCGTTATGTATAATGAGTAGACACCTGTGCGCTGCAAAGCGGCCTGCGGCGTGAGACAGCCTGCAGCGTTATGTATAATGAGTATACACCTGTGCGCTGCAAAGCGGACTGCGGCGTGAGACAGCCTGCAGCGCTATGTATAATGAGTGGACACCTGTGCGCTGCAAAGCGGCCTGCGGCGTCAGACAGCCTGCAGCGTTATGTATAATGAGTATACACCTGTGCGCTGCAAAGCGGACTGCGGCGTGAGACAGCCTGCAGCGCTATGTATAATGAGTACACACCTGTGCGCTGCAAAGCGGACTGCAGCGTGAGACAGCCTGCAGCGTTATGTATAATGAGTATACACCTGTGCGCTGCAAAGCGGACTGCGGCGTGAGACAGCCTGCAGCGCTATGTATAATGAGTAGACACCTGTGCGCTACAAAGTGGACTGCAGCGTGAGACAGCCTGCAGCGTTATGTATAATGAGTATACACCTGTGCGCTGCAAAGCGGCCTGCAGCGTGAGAGAGCTTGCAGCGTTATGTATAGTGAGTGTACTCTTGTGCGCTGCAAAGCGGCCTGCGGCGTGAGACAGCCTGCAGCGTTATGTATAATGAGTATACGCCTGTACGTTCCGTAGCGGCCTGCAGCGTGAGACAGCCTGCAGCGTTATGTATAATGAGTATAAACCTGTACGCTCCATAGCAGCCTGCGGCGTGAGACAGCCTCTAGCGCTATGTATAATGAGTAGACACCTGTGCGCTACAAAGTGGACTGCAGCGTGAGACAGCCTGCAGCGTTATGTATAATGAGCAGATACCTGTACGCTCCATATCGGCCTGCTGCGTGAGACAGCCTGCAGCGTTATGTATAATGAGTATACTGTTGTGCGCTCCATAGCGGACTGCAGCGCTATGTATAATGAGTAGACACCTGTGCGCTCCATAGCGGACTGCAGCGTGAGACAGCCTGCAGCGTTATGGTAATGAGTATACACCTGTACGTTGCATAGCGGCCTGCAGCGTGAGACAGCCTGCAGCGTTATGTATAATGAGTAGACACCTGTGCGCTCCATAGCGGACTGCAGCGTGAGACAGCCTGCAGCGCTATGTATAATGTGTAGACACCTGTGCGCTGCAAAGCGGCTTGCGGCGTGAGACAGCCTGCAGCGTTGTATTAATGAGTATACGCCTGTACGTTCCAGAGCGACCTGCAGCGCGAGAGAGCCTGCAGCGTTATGTATAATGAGTATACACCTGTACACTCCATAGCGGACTGCAGCGCTATGTATAATGAGTAGACACCTGTGCGTTGCAAAGCGGACTGCAGCGTGAGAGAGCCTGCAGCGTTATGTATGATGAGTATACTCTTGTGCGCTCCATAGCGGACTGCAGCGCTATGTATAATGAGTAGACACCTGTGCGCTGCAAAGCGGACTGCAGCGTGAGATGGCCTGCAGCGTTATGTATAATGAATATAAACCTGTACGTTCCATACCGGTGTGCGGCGTGAGACAGCCTGCAGTGTTATGTATAATGAGTATACACCTGTACGCTCCATAGCGGCCTGCGGCGTGAGACAGCCTGCAGCGTTGTATTAATGAGTATACGCCTGTACATTCCATAGCGGCCTGCAGCGCGAGAGAGCCTGCAGCGTTATGTATAATGAGTAGACACCTGTGCGCTGCAAAGCGGCCTGCGGCGTGAGACAGCCTGCAGCGTTATGTATAATGAGTATACACCTGTGCGCTGCAAAGCGGACTGCGGCGTGAGACAGCCTGCAGCGCTATGTATAATGAGTGGACACCTGTGCGCTGCAAAGCGGCCTGCTGCGTCAGACAGCCTGCAGCGTTATGTATAATGAGTATACACCTGTGCGCTGCAAAGCGGACTGCGGCGTGAGACAGCCTGCAGCGCTATGTATAATGAGTACACACCTGTGCGCTGCAAAGCGGACTGCAGCGTGAGACAGCGTGCAGCGTTATGTATAATGAGTATACACCTGTGCGCTGCAAAGCGGACTGCGGCGTGAGACAGCCTGCAGCGCTATGTATAATGAGGATACACCTGTGCGCTGCAAAGCGGACTGCGGCGTGAGACAGCCTGCAGCGCTATGTATAATGAGTAGACACCTGTGCGCTACAAAGTGGACTGCAGCGTGAGACAGCCTGCAGCGTTATGTATAATGAGTATACACCTGTGCGCTGCAAAGCGGCCTGCAGCGTGAGAGAGCTTGCAGCGTTATGTATAGTGAGTGTGCTCTTGTGCGCTGCAAAGCGGCCTGCGGCGTGAGACAGCCTGCAGCGTTATGTATAATGAGTATACGCCTGTACGTTCCGTAGCGGCCTGCAGCGTGAGACAGCCTGCGGCGTTATGTATAATGAGTATACACCTGTACGCTCCATAGCAGCCTGCGGCGTGAGACAGCCTCTAGCGCTATGTATAATGAGTAGACACCTGTGCGCTACAAAGTGGACTGCAGCGTGAGACAGCCTGCAGCGTTATGTATAATGAGCAGATACCTGTACGCTCCATATCGGCCTGCTGCGTGAGACAGCCTGCAGCGTTATGTATAATGAGTATACACCTGTGCGCTCCATAGCGGACTGCAGCGTGAGACAGCCTGCAGCGTTATGTATAATGAGTATACACCTGTGCGCTCCATAGCGGACTGCAGCATGAGACAGCCTGCAGCGCTATATATAATGAGTATATACCTGTGCGCTGCAAAGCGGCCTGCAGCATGAGACAGCCTGCAGCGTTATGTATAACGAGTATACTGTTGCGCGCTCCATAGCGGACTGCAGCGCTATGTATAATGAGTAGACACCTGTTTGCTGAAAAGCGGACTGCGGTGTGAGACAGCCTGCAGCGTTATGTATAATGAGTATACACCTGTAGGCTCCGTAGCGGCCTGCTGCATGAGACAGCCTGCATCGTTATGTATAATGAATATACACCTGTGCGCTCCATAGTGGACTGCAGTGTGAGACAGCCTAGAGCGCTATGTATAATGAGTATACACCAGTGCGGTGCAAAGCGGCTTGCGGCGTGACACAGCCTGCAGTGTTATGTATAATGAATATACACCTGTGCGCTCCATAGCGGAGTACAGCGTGACACAGCCTGCAGCGTTATGTATAATGAGTATACACCTGTGCGCTCCATAGCGGACTGCAGCGTGAGACAGCCTGCAGCGCTATGTATAATGAGTATACACCTGTGCTCTGCAAAGCTGCCTGCGGCGTGAGACAGCCTGCAGCGTTATGTATAATGATTATACACCAGTACGCTCCATAGCGGCCTGCTGCGTGAGACAGCCTGCAGCGTTATGTATAATGAGTAGACACCTGTTTGCTGCAAAGCGGACTGCGGCGTGAGACAGCCTGCAGCGTTATGTATAATGAGTATACACCTGTACGCTCCATAGCGGCCTGCTGCATGAGACAGCCTGCAGCGTTATGTATAATGAGTATACACCTGTGCGCTCCATAGTGGACTGCAGTGTGAGACAGCCTACAGCGCTATGTATAATGAGTATACACCAGTGCGCTGCATAGCGGCTTGCGGCGTGACACAGCCTGCAGTGTTATGTATAATGAGTATACACCTGTGCGCTCCATAGAGGAGTACAGCGTGACACAGCCTGCAGCGTTATGTATAATGAGTATACACCTGTGCGCTCCATAGCGGACTGCAGCGTGAGACAGCCTGCAGCGTTATGTATAATGACTATACACCTGTACGCTCCATAGCGGCCTGCGCCGTGAGACACCCTGCAGCGTTATGTATAATGAGTAGACACCTGTGCGTTGCAAAGCGGACTGCAGCGTGAGAGAGCCTGCAGCGTTATGTATAATGAGTGTACTCTTGTGCGCTCCATAGCGGACTGCAGCGCTATGCATAATGAGTATACACCTGTGCGCTCCATAGCGGACTGCAGCGTGAGACAGCCTGCAGCGTTATGGTAATGAGTATACACCTATACGTTCCATAGCGGCCTGCAGCGTGAGACAGCCTGCAGCGTTATGTATAATGAGTAGACACCTGTGCGCTGCAAAGCGGCCTACGGCGTGAGATAGCCTGCAGGGCTATGTATAATGAGTAGACACCTGTGCGCTGCTAAGCGGCCTGTAGCGTGAGACAGCCTGCAGCGTTGTATTAATGAGTATACGCCTGTACGTTCCATAGCGGCCTGCAGCGCGAGACAGCCTGCAGCATTATGTATAATGAGTAGACACCTGTGCGCTGCAAAGCGGCCTGCGGCCTGAGATAGCCTGCAGCGCTATGTATAATGAGTATACACCTGTGCGCTCCATAGCGGACTGCAGCGTGAGACAGCCTGCAGCGTTATGGTAATGAGTATACACCTGTACGTTGCATAGCGGCCTGCAGCGTGAGACAGCCTGCAGCGTTATGTATAATGAGTAGACACCTGTGCGCTCCATAGCGGACTGCAGCGTGAGACAGCCTGCAGCGCTATGTATAATGTGTAGACACCTGTGCGCTGCAAAGCGGCTTGCGGCGTGAGACAGCCTGCAGCGTTGTATTAATGAGTATACGCCTGTACGTTCCATAGCGACCTGCAGCGCGAGAGAGCCTGCAGCGTTATGTATAATGAGTATACACCTGTACACTCCATAGCGGACTGCAGCGCTATGTATAATGAGTAGACACCTGTGCGTTGCAAAGCGGACTGCAGCGTGAGAGAGCCTGCAGCGTTATGTATAATGAGTATACTCTTGTGCGCTCCATAGCGGACTGCAGCGCTATGTATAATGAGTAGACACCTGTGCGCTGCAAAGCGGACTGCAGCGTGAGATGGCCTGCAGCGTTATGTATAATGAGTAGACACCTGTGCACTGCAAAGCGGCCTGTGGCGTCAGACAGCCTGCAGCGTTATGTATAATGAGTAAACACCTGTGCGCTGCAAAGCGGCCTGCGGCGTGAGACAGCCTGCAGCGTTATGGATAATGAGTATACACCTGTGCGCTGCAAAGCGGACTGCAGCGTGAGACAGCCTGCAGCGCTATGTATAATGAGTGGATACCTGCGCCCTGCAAAGCGGCCTGCGGCGTCAGACAGCCTGCAGCGTTATGTATAATGAGTATACACCTGTGCGCTGCAAAGCGGACTGCAGCGTGAGACAGCCTGCAGCGCTATGTATAATGAGTACACACCTGTGCGCTGCAAAGCGGACTGCAGCGTGAGACAGTCTGCAGCGTTATGTATAATGAGTATACACCTGTGCGCTGCAAAGCGGACTGCGGCGTGAGACAGCCTGCAGCGCTATGTATAATGAGGATACACCTGTGCGCTGCAAAGCGGACTGCGGCGTGAGACAGCCTGCAGCGCTATGTATAATGAGTAGACACCTGTGCGCTACAAAGTGGACTGCAGCGTGAGACAGCCTGCAGCGTTATGTATAATGAGTATACACCTGTGCGCTGCAAAGCGGCCTGCAGCGTGAGAGAGCTTGCAGCGTTATGTATAGTGAGTGTACTCTTGTGCGCTGCAAAGCGGCCTGCGGCGTGAGACAGCCTGCAGCGCTATGTATAATGAGTATACGCCTGTACGTTCCATAGCGGCCTGCAGCGAGACAGAGCCTGCAGCGTTATGTATAATGAGTAGACACCTGTGCGCTGCAAAGCGGCCTGCGGCGTGAGACAGCCTGCAGCGTTATGTATAATGAGTATACACGTGTACGCTCCATAGCAGCCTGCGGCGTGACACAGCCTGCAGCGCTATGTATAATGAGTAGACACCTGTGCGCTGCAAAGCGGACTGCAGCGTGAGACAGCCTGCAGCGTTATGTATAAAGAGTATACTCTTTTGCGCTCCATAGCGGACTGCAGCGCTATGTATAATGAGTAGACACCTGTGCGCTGCAAAGCGGACTGCAGCGTGAGATGGCCTGCAGCGTTATGTATAATGAGTATACACCTGTACGCTCCATAGCGGCCAGCGGCGTGAGACAGCCTGCAGCGTTATGTATAATGAGTATACACCTGTACGCTCCATAGCGGCCTGCGGCGTGAGACTGCCTTCAGCGTTATGTATAATGAGTAGACACCTGTGCGCTGCAAAGCGGCCTGCGGCATGAGACAGCCTGCAGCGCTATGTATAATGAGTAGACACCTGTTTGCTGCAAAGCGGACTGCGGCGTGAGACAGCCTGCAGCGTTATGTATAATGAGTATACACCTGTACGCTCCATAGCGGCCTGCTGCATGAGACAGCCTGCAGCGTTATGTATAATGAGTATACAACTGTGCGCTCCATAGTGGACTGCAGTGTGAGACAGCCTACAGCACTATGTATAATGAGTATACACCATTGCGCTGCATAGCGGCTTGCGGCGTGACACAGCCTGCAGTGTTATGTAAAATGAGTATACACCTGTGCGCTCCATAGCGGAGTACAGCGTGACAGAGCCTGCAGCGTTATGTATAATGAGTATACACCTGTGCGCTCCATAGCGGACTGCAGCGTGAGACAGCCTGCAGCGCTATGTTTAATGAGTATACACCTGTGCTCTGCAAAGCGGCCTGCGGCGTGAGACAGCCTGCAGCGTTATGTATAATGAGTATACTCTTGTGCGCTCCATAGCTGACTGCAGCGCTATGTATAATGAGTAGACATCTGTGCGCTGCAAAGCGGACTGCAGCGTGAGATGGCCTGCAGCGTTATGTATAATGAGTATAAACCTGTACGTTCCATAGCGGTGTGCGGCGTGAGACAGCCTGCAGTGTTATGTATAATGAGTATACACCTGTACGCTCCATAGCGGCCTGCGGCGTGAGACAGCCTGCAGCGTTGTATTAATGAGTATACGCCTGTACATTCAATAGCGGCCTGCAGCGCGAGAGAGCCTGCAGCGTTATGTATAATGAGTAGACACCTGTGCGCTGCAAAGCGGCCTGCGGCGTGAGACAGCCTGCAGCGTTATGTATAATGAGTATACACCTGTGCGCTGCAAAGCGGAATGCAGCGTGAGACAGCCTGCAGCGCTATGTATAATGAGTGGACACCTGTGCGCTGCAAAGCGGCCTGCGGCGTCAGACAGCCTGCAGCGTTATGTATAATGAGTATACACCTGTGCGCTGCAAAGCGGACTGCAGCGTGAGACAGCCTGCAGCGCTATGTATAATGAGTAGACACCTGTGCGCTGCAAAGCAGACTGCAGCGTGAGACAGCCTGCAGCGTTGTGTATAATGAGTATACACCTGTGCGCTGCAAAGCGGACTGCGGCGTGAGACAGCCTGCAGCGCTATGTATAATGAGGATACACCTGTGCGCTGCAAAGCGGACTGCGGCGTTAGACAGCTTGCAGCGCTATGTATAATGAGTAGACACCTGTGCGCTACAAAGTGGACTGCAGCGTGAGACAGCCTGCAGCGTTATGTATAGTGAGTGTACTCTTGTGCGCTGCAAAGCGGCCTGCGGCGTGAGACAGCCTGCAGCATTATGTATAATGAGTATACGCCTGTACGTTCCGTAGCGGCCTGCGGCGTGAGACAGCCTGCAGCGTTATGTATAATGAGTATACACCTGTACGCTCCAAAGCAGCCTGCGGCGTGAGACAGCCTGCAGCGCTATGTATAATGAGTAGACACCTGTGCGCTACAAAGTGGACTGCAGCGTGAGACAGCCTGCAGCGTTATGTATAATGAGTATACACCTGTGCGCTGCAAAGCGGCCTGCAGCGTGAGAGAGCTTGCAGCGTTATGTATAGTGAGTGTACTCTTGTGCGCTGCAAAGCGGCCTGCGGCGTGAGACAGCCTGCAGCGTTATGTATAATGAGTATACGCCTGCACGTTCCGTAGCGGCCTGCAGCGAGACAGAGCCTGCAGCGTTATGTATAATGAGTATATACCTGTGCGCTGCAAAGCGGCCTGCACCGTGAGACAGCCTGCAGCGTTATGTATGAGTATACTCTTGTGCGCTCCATAGCGGACTGTAGCGTTATGTATAATGAGTATACACCTGTACGCTCCATAGCGGCCTGCGGCGTGAGACAGCCTTCAGCGTTATGTATAATGAGTAGACACCTGTGCGCTGCAAAGCGGCCTGCGGCATGAGACAGCCTGCAGCGCTATGTATAATGAGTAGACACCTGTGCGCTGCAAAGCGGACTGCGGCGTGAGACAGCCTGCAGCGTTATGTATAATGAGTAGACACCTGTGCGCTCCATAGCGGACTGCAGCGTGAGACAGCCTGCAGCGCTATGTATAATGTGTAGACACCTGTGCGCTGCAAAGCGGCTTGCGGCGTGAGACAGCCTGCAGCGTTGTATTAATGAGTATACGCCTGTACGTTCCATAGCGACCTGCAGCGCGAGAGAGCCTGCAGCGTTATGTATAATGAGTATACACCTGTACACTCCATAGCGGACTGCAGCGCTATGTATAATG